>CM068837.1:8253955-8771455 GCA_028554795.2 Sinohyriopsis cumingii | reverse complement strand
CTTGCTAATATTGTTTTAATTAAATTTAATTTAATTTAAGGCATAAATGGCAAACTGCCATGGAGATCTAGCGATCTCCTATAAGCTGCAAATCAGAGTAAGGCCTGGTCGTCAGCACAAAACAATCCCATCGTCCATATATCAAGTTACATTAATTGCATGTTCCAATTTTCTACACTACGATATAAAAATGTAAGTATATTTTTAAATACAAGGACTACAAATGAGAAACATCGATCGAAAACATTTTTCTTAATTTTGAACCCTAGGCAAACGAGGCAGAGCTTCGTAGCGTAACCTCGTGATTCAAGATAAAATATCTTTTAATTTCTTTGAAATAGAAGATAGGCATTGTGCTTATCAATATCCAGCAGGACGGGTTCAATACAAGGTCGCTATCCTGAGAATAAAATAGAGGAATATCTGTCAGTTCGGTGGACAATGAGAGGGTGACAAAGTACAATATTAGAAGAGAATCGCTCCTAAGACTTATTCTGTTTGCAGCTGAACAAATAGAGACAATGTTTTTTGGTGCAATTCTAGTTCTTTCACAGACTTGGCTTTGAAAACCCATTACTGAAATAAACACCAGACACCTCATGTGACACCGTTTTTAAAACAAATGTAGACCAAAGGAATGTCGCGGCTCATAGGATTTTCTGTAGAAAAAAAAAGATTTCCATTAAGGACATGTATATACTGCTAACTCAGCCATTTAAAATTATGGAAGTTTCAATTACATGTTTCTTCACCAGGAGCTTAGTACTTTGAATCCTTTAGAACGTATGAACTATACTGAGTGGTTTCGGTGATCACACACCCCACCATACCTCTCTAATTATATATAAACATACCCTTTAGTTGACAAAAACAGATAATTAACCCTCTTTTCTCAAGCACAGGAATGTTCCGCACATTCATCCAACCAGTATAAGGTTTGCCTCGCAAGTCATTCTGAACAAGTCTGACACTGTCTACACATCAATATCTAAACATTTTTAGATGAACACTTGAATTTCATATTTCATATAATTCTACGTTTATACTATATAAATAAAAAGACTTTCGCCCCTTCTCAAAAGTAGAGTAGACCACTGGTTTCATATACTTGGGAAATGTCGTTCCATTCATTAAAGATAATGCCAAGTTTGCGGACTTACGCTGTGTTCCATCGCTTAAAATGTTAATATGGTCAGAACGCAGTTTCTCTGTTATATATTAATACAACAAACTTCACTAAATCTACTGTCATTCATACAGACTATAGATCTTTAACGTCACTGTCATACTGTTTCAGCACTCATTGTACCTATTATTTGCAGCATCAAAAGAAGTGCCAGATATTAATGTTCTTAATTAAAACATAGCATTTGACATCATTTTGCAGTTTGCGTGTGCTTTGTTTATTAAATATTTGTGGACAACTCTCAGACCCATTCAATGGCATATAGCTAATTAGATATACCGCTTGATCTGACTCTACCAAATAATAGTATTTCTTTTTACCACCAATGCTAGTTCATATATGGAGTATTTTCCCTTAAAACTATGTTGTAAGCAGAATTATATCTTCTGATTACTATGATAGACTTGAATTGCATGCGCTCAATATTGTGTATTTTGGCTCAGCCTCCATCCTCTCCCAATCCCCTTTTGGGCATATAATTCCGTTGGTAAGTTTCTTTGAGTTGTATCACTTACACTAAGATGATGCCCATTTCCCTATGTTTCATTATCTCAGATAGATAGATAGATAGATAGATAGATAGATAGATAGATACATAGATAGATACATAGATAGATAGATAGATAGATAGTTGGATAGATAGATAGATAGATAGATAGATAGATAGATAGATAGATAGATAGTTGGATAGATAGATAGATAGATAGATAGATAGATAGATAGATAGATGGTCAGCAAAAATAGTATTTTTTTATAAATTGATGCTAGTATCAGAAGTAGTGCCGCAATAATGAGGAAGAGAGCAGATCGCAAATATATTTTGTTCCCACTCTATACAAAGCTGCATTTTGTATCAATGAATACGTTCTTTCATTTTTTAAACAAATAATAATGCTTAAATGCATTAATATCGAATTAAAGATATCCAATTAGTTACTCTAACACAATTTCCGCCCGATTATAATGTCAGACGACTCCAAGTGGCAGGCTTAACACGATGCTGTTTTTCACTCTTTTTACAAAGATCTTAAAAAATAAAAAAAAATTCAATGTTACATTTCCAAGTTTAATGCTAAGTCCTCCTGCTTAAAAAAACGTGTTCTGTACTAAATGCCTATTTGTAGATCTTTTTATAATTTTAGAATTTTGATTACAAGGGAACAGTAGCTGTCAATTAAATGTCCCGCTGGAGTAGATAATATACAGTTTACACATTTAACAGTTTTCAGTTATATTTCTTTTTTGTTGTTGTACAAAACATGATGCCAAAAGTTATGATTGCTTTATTTACAACCTATTTTTTAGAATAAACGTGTGATTTTCAAAGTCGATTGTACTGATCGAGGGATAGGAACATAGAACTCATTTGCATTTAGTTTCTGAAAGTATACGAAGACGCAGATACGCTATCATCGTTATTTGATATAATTACTGTTCAGACCATAATGTTTAGCTTTCTCCAAAACATTTTTCAATGTATCAGTTTTTACAGTGTGTAAGTCGAAAACTTCAGAAGTTTGAAAAAGAAAAGACAACATTTTCCCTCATTTCATTATTGTAGTATGCAACAAAAATAACTTATTGACGTATTTCGTCTCGGTGCGTGCTTTGCTTATATATGAATGTATAGGATGCTCAGATATTTAAATACTTTGTCTATTATGGATTGTTCTTGGTATGCTATTTAAGTTATCGCTATAATAATCCAGTTCCTTTCATACTTCATTTATTTTTCTATAATTACTTTTATTTAAACTCTATTGCACTAGTTATAAGCCTAAGTGCAAAAGAGCGTATGATGTACATTAGGCATTAAGAAAAACTAATCAGCACAGGTTAAGTTGAATATTCTTGTAATATATCAATTGGAATCAAATATCCGGAAAATTTACTGCAATCTACTTATCGAAACCAGCTAAATTAAACATGTTTGCGCTGTTATCTTCTGCAAACGCAAACATGTTGAACTCAATAAACATTTATTTGTTATGTTACGGTATTTGCGCTACGATCTTTTGAACTAATGTAACTCCTCCATACAGCGTAACAAAAGAAAGGCGAAAAACAAAATACGAGCAGTTTCGTAAGGTGACGTAATTTCATACAACAATAGCTACTTGATTCAATTAGTATAATGATAGTTTCTACCTGTCATGATCATTTTACAGTAAAGTTCGTACAAGGCAACATTTAATCTCATATTAAATTACCTTGAATCATCAATATAATTTCTCTACCGAAAACAATTAGTCTGTACTTTTGCAAGCGTACTTGAATTTCGTTTTAGAAACCGGTTATAAATTACCGGCATTTCACTAGTACGACAGATCAGGCTTAGAAAGGGTTCTCTGTAGGAGATAAACGCTTAGAACGAAGATGGGACTTGTTTGTAAAACCTGAAATACCCATTCATTTGTGTGACAGTTATGTTTAAATTAGCATACCTCCCAGGTGAGTGTGCGCAATGGTGATCAGCGTAAGGATTCAAATGCGTTGATAATCCCTCTCGTTTTCGTCTCCAAGCTATTCAGTTTTAAAGCTTGATTTGCATATGATCTTTCTCCTATGTATATATATATATATGTATAATATAAGGTTATAACGGAACAGTTTATCATGTGTGTCATGCGATATTGATTTGTTCAGTCTCTTTACAAAGTGAAGAATTTGTACTTTACAGCTCATACAAAATTGTGGCAAGTTGTACTTCCTATTCAGGTTGATGCACGGTAGACATGTAATATTCATTCTAAAAGTAGCTGATTGTTCATATTTGTATGATACTGCGAAAGGAAGCAAGGAAGACTTTGGTGCTAATCAATAGTATTTTGTTAAAAACACATGACAATGATTCGGAACGAATTTGTGGATATTTTGGCTTATTCGTTTACCTAGTTGACGCAAATTAAACTACAAATGAATCGGAGGACATGAAGCAACATTTCCACTACCTTTAAAGTTCATGAAGTGAAAATAATTAGAGTGAGTTATCAATATTTTATGACATGTATGGACAAGCTCCCCTAAGGCGCAGGCCGGATAGTAAATTATACAGCCGCGCCTTACGATGTAAATACAGCCAGATAAAACCAGGTCGAAACCGTAGGTTGTACATACCTGTAATTTGAGATTGTTATACAGGTTGGGGTTAGACTATACAGTAAATGTAAACTTATAAATTAGATGTTTATTTATAGGCCATTGAGAAAGGATTAAATTTGACACCAAACTCATGCCTTTAATCAAATAATGGATTTAACAAAATGATGCACGTCGGGTCCAACAACTGTTACAAGTAAAATGATGCTGTTCCTAACTTTACTCATAACATACAACTTAGACAAGCAATGAACCAAAAAATTATCAAATGGAAATTTAAACAAATATGACTGACTTATTACTATGGGAGATCAATGTATAGAAATTAAATACAAACTAAACAATATTTAATCATCCACTTACAATGATCACCTTATGGATTTTCACAACAATGAATAGGTAACGATTATTTACCAAGGATAAATTTAGTTTGTAATGTGCACAAAAGCGGATAATGTTTTTGGTCTACAAGTAAAATGTATAAAAAATATATATTTTCAGACAAATAGTGATGCTGAATACACCTCGATTTTTTATTTGAATAGTGATATTGATAAATTCTAAAACGGAACAAAAATCGTGGATTCCAATTGATAACTTCAGTCTGTAAGCTCTGTCAGATGATCAAATTGCCCAACAGCATGGCTCGCCCTTTCCAGACTGGCGAAGGATTCAACAAGAGCCCCTTGTTCGCTGCAGACTCATTGGTTCCGAACTTATGATCCATAACCAAGAGAAAACCCTCATCTTTCTTTGAGCAATAATCATTACCGACAGTAGCACATAGGTTATTAACAACCCACCGATGCTAACAATTCTGAATCCAAGTTACCAACTCTCCTGCCAAAATTACACCTCCTAATTCCGACCCATATTCACGTCTCCAAATTCTGACATCTAAGATCAGAAATCCCCTCCAAATTCAGACAGCTAAAAACATGACTAAAACCGTGTAGAACATGAGGCCTGGTCATGCACAAATGCAATGATTATATTATGGTGAGTCATACATGCCTCTTTATTTGCCGTCATGGTTTATGTCTCAGTAGTCCAGGACGATAAATAACCGTTTATTTTTAAATGGCTATTCACATGTCCTAGAAAAAAGATACTTCTCAAGTATTGCTACTATTTGTGTTGTTATGTTTGTGTATGTCTTTGTCGTCCACGAAAACATCCAATTTACATATCACGAATCACCTGTGTGATTGTATGTTTTGTTGGGTATAGCGTTCCTATGATCACTACCTACCATTATCCTACACGCTCTTATGAAATAGCAATTGTGTGTGTGTGTAATTATAATGTGCATTAAGCATTCATGCCCTTTGAGTTGGACATTAATTGTGGAGATTCGAATTTGACTCTTTACATTCGGCAAGTTGGTTAGTTATAAAACTGTATGTCCTGGACAGTAATCATGATCTTCCGTTATATTGGAACACCATTATCATTCTAGAGAATATATTCAGTCTAAGCATATCGATACACCAGGTACTCAAAACGCATAAGTTCTCCTATAAAGGGTGCTCACTGCAACATTGGAGGTGAAGAAGCATCTATGTTATCCTCATATTCTCTATACATTTGTTACATTGTCACCACGTGAACCAGTTGATTGAAGACGGATGTATGGTAGGAATCTATGAAAATAGTTCCACGCATCTTTACAATATTGTTTAGCAGCAGGGAAGTTGAACAGACCAGTGAGTCCAGCCAAAATAAACCTTCCTACGCGAACTTTCTCCGTAGAAGCCTCAGAATTAAAAAATAAAGCCTTCTACGGGAGCTAATTTTCGTGCATTTCAGACCAAGTGCATCGGGTGGTCGCGCCGGTGTGTTAGTAAATATAGCGTTCGAGACAGGAAAAATAAAAGTCGGGGAATAATTTTTGTTTTTTGTTGCATGGTGGGGCTGCTTTTTCATGAATAAATTTGATCGAGACCAATTCGATACCGACTGCGTGGATCGTGAAGATTTATCGTGATGAAACCATGCGGCGTTGCCTGAGCGCGGCTGAACAAATTTTTTAATTTATTTATATCCATGTCGCCGTTGCACCAGGTCTGATGGACATTTCTCAGCGTGTGCGTGTCCACGCCATTGAACACCGATAAAATATTGCAATTGTCCCTAATCACCTTTGGAATCTGCGTATATCCCTGTGTTACGTAAATAACATCGGTGTTCTTGTGTCTGCCACGCGAGAATATCCTAGCCGGGTTGGTCTGCTTGTCCAGCATAACGTCATCGAAAACAACGAGATTATTAACATCGCCGTCCAAATTTTCCACTGATGTAGCTTCATTGATGTCTGTGATGAATTCGATCGTGCCTTCGTCGGTATTGTCACTGAATTCTTTTAACACTTGGTAACATCGTTGGTCGTCAACGGATGGTGCAACCAAATACAATTTGTCCCATTTTAGCCATCGCATGATCAAATTCAATAACAATTGCGTCTTACCAGATCCCGACGGGCCGATGATTATCATTCTAATCGAATTCGGTAATACCGCATGGTGTTTTATCTGCTCGCGTTGTTTCGTGGCTGAAAAATCAATTACATTCATGTTACTAGAATACATGGATCTATATTGTGTTAAGTGTCGCACACACACAGCTACGATAAATCCAACCGAAATCGTTACACGCAATAACAGAAACGCAATTGCAGGAGAATGCGAAGTTTGTAAGACACGCAAGTTCAGATTTGTAAAAAAAAAAATAGAAGAACCGGAGGAGATATCGCAGCCTCCTTGACAAATCTACCTGGGACCCCCTGGGCAAAATATCCCGGACAAAAGCATCTGCCAGGGTATAATTATTGTGGACCCGGAACGAGGCTCGATATCAGACTCGACGATAATGACCAACCAAAGCAAGGTGAAGATCCGGTAAACGCAATCGATAAAGCTTGTTACTACCACGACCTCGCATATCGCAGCGGAGATTTACAACAAAGACATCTCGCTGATATCAAGCTAATTCACGCACTAGACGCGATTCCCGATAAAAGTTTCAAAGAGAAATTGGCATCCTGGTTGATAAAAGGCGCGATGAAAGGTAAATTAGTATTCGGTGCTGGTAAATAATATGGAACAAATATATTATTCTCCGCGAGGACTTTGGCGAGGAAAATCAGCGATTGCCAAACTCGCTAAAGCCGCTAAAGTAAAACAATCCGTCGCTGAATCGTGGTTATCAAAACAGGCAATTTGGCAAATATATCTTCCTCCGCCTAAAAAAATACCGTACGCGAGTTTCACCGTCAGTGTCCCCAACGAGGTCCATCAAGCGGATCTTATGTTTCTTCCTCACGATACCGTCGACGGAGTCACATACAAATACGTTTTGACCATCGTTGATATCGCTAGTAGGTATAAAGAAGCAGAGCCATTATCGAATAAAACAGCGACGGAAATTGCAAAGGCATTAAACGAAATTTATTCACGATCCCCGTTAACATGGCCGAATCTTCTCCAGGTTGATCCAGGTCGAGAATTTCTTGGCGCGGTTACTTCACTGATGAAAAAGAATAATGTTAAAATCCGTCGCGGTATCGTAGGTGTTCATCACAATCAAGCTATCGTCGAAAGATTCAATAAAACTCTCGCAGAAAGATTATTCGGATACCAGTACTCGCGTGAATTTATTCAAGATAATCGGTCTCACGATTGGGTATCAAGATTGCCTCATGTAATTAACGCGTTAAATAACGAGACGACTCGAACAATAGCAATGAAACCCGCAATTGCAATTACAAAATCGAATATACCCCTAAAGCGAGATTCCACAATTCAACCTGTACTAGGTAGCGTCACAGTCAGATATTTATATAAAGAAGGCGAGGATGAAGGAGGCAGAAAAAGAGCAACCGACCCAACCTGGAGCGTTACAACTCACAAAATATCCGCCGTAACAAGATCATCAGGAAGACCAGCTATTTATATCCTAGATTCGTTAGCGCCTCAACGCGGATTTACCAAAGAAGAATTACAAATAGTACCAGAAGATACTCAACTACCGCCAGCGTCGTTAATGTAATTTACTCGAATTCGTCCTAGCTGAGATAATTTTCTTACTCTCGATACGGCCAAATATACCAAATTTGACCAAGAAATTCTATCATCGACGATCCAAACTTGGCCATCAACGGTCAATCCCTGTGACGAGTGTATCGTTGTTGCGTAGCCTAATTTCCACGGTGATTTTTCTGCATTTATCGCGTCATTGACAAGATTAATATCAACGAAGATAATATCGTTCAGAACCAAGATTTTTTCCTTTCCGCATGGCAGAGTAACGTCGATATTTTGTCGCCTAGTATTAGCGGGCCTGTAGCATAACGGTACCTGCAGTGTTGGAAATTTCTCGCAATGCAGCTTGAATAACATTTCCTGAATAATATCACGAATAATTTTCCTACTAGCAACGATCAGATGATCGGGGCGCCACAAATTTAGAAAATCGCTCATCGGAGTCTCGTCGATTATTTTCCTCATAACATCACACTGAATCTTATTCGGTTGTAATCGAATCAATTTCTTAAACTCGGTTAACAAAATATCCGTCGATCTATAATCAGCGTCGATTTCCTCGTAATAATCAACGAAGTTTCTGAGCCATTCGTGAGGCGATTCGCCATCAATAGGATTAAGTTGGCCGTGATCTCCGCACATTATCACAGCGGTATTTTTCCCTTCCAACCAAGTCAAGATCGATTTTAGTATATCCAAATTCACTGTGCAAATCTCATCAAATATAATGATTTTGTTGACATATTTGTCTCCCATTCGCACCGAGTCCCATGATCCACCGCTATATTTGAAATAACTGTGATACGTACACGAATTAACACCGCGATGCTTTATTTCTCGCGCTAATCTGTGAGTCGGAGTCAACACAATCATGTCAGAATTTGTAAATAAATTTATTACTCGCGTTGTTTTACCGCTACCACCGGGTCCATTTAGGTAAACGAATTTACTGCGTGAAATTGGGTCAAACGCAGATGCGGCTGCCGAAGATTTTTCAAATCTACCTCGATGAAATTCATCGCGATCTTCAACATCGGCGTCTTCGCAATAATCTAGAATATCCTCGTTTTTTATCCTCCAAGTTCCCCAGGAGCTACCATCGGTGATTAAATTTTCCAACCTATCTTGGTATGTTTTATCGATATAGAATGAATCCGTCGCGACTCTTACCGCAATATCAGAAAATGTATTTATCATCGACAGCAAATTTATACTTACATAAGCGAGCATCGACGATCGTAGATGTGTATATTGCGCTGATTCTCCGTCAAGGTAACTAATCACGGTACCTAACTTTGCTCCATCAATGATAATATTCTCTCTATTGCAAAATATTCCTCGTGATACCGTATCAGCAATTATAAAATCCATCTCCGCATCGTTGATAAATAATCTAGCGTGCCGGTGCTTGTGATCAACAGATCCACCTTGAGTAAATTTACCAATTATTTTTCTTCCTATATCTTTCGCGTTGTCACAATCTGTCGGCAACCACACATTTGTTTGTTTTCTGTAGGATATAATCGCCTCGCTCACCGTCAACGACACTAACATCGATGAATCTAGCATATATCTTAACAACACCGTAGGAACCCAACGGCGTTGAGATAAATGCCTGCCAAACCAAATATAACAAATTTTATGCAAATTTTCAGCAAACTCGAACGAAGTAACACAAGCGAATCCGGTCATGACAAAATCAGGCAACGGTCCGTTAATTGCTACTCTTATCATTTCGCTGGTAGGATGACCGAATTTAGCAAAATAATCGGCACAATCGCCATATCCAAGGAAACTTCCAGGATAACACGCGCTCATGTCAACGGAGATCATATCTTCGAAATCGTACTTGGTATTCCACAATCCGCCATGGCCGTATTCGATACAACTAAGTTGAATATCAGCGAGAAATTCGTTCCTCGTAGGCTTCCATGAGTTCTTCTCTCTAGCGGCATGAGCGACCACAGACGGAACCGTAAAGCAATTCGTTAGTAACTGATCGGGATTCGACGAATATTTTACCGCAAGTTTTTCATCGACTCGTGTAATATCTCATCCCGGTAAATATCACCGCATGGCAAAATAAACTGATCGTATCTTTCCTCGCTCGAGAATAACCATATCGATATTGGATCAGATGCGCTTAAATTTTTGATAAATCTGAACATGGAATCGGAATTATCTTTCGCGGCATCCACCGTGGAAAATTCCACGGGATAAAATTTTACCACACGATCCTGCGGAAATATCATTACGGACTGCGACCACGCATGTGAATTGTGATCGACAATCTCGATTGGTGCTCCTCGAGATCTATACGGAGACGAGTATAATATTTCTCCCGATAACGTTTTCACGGTAATTGGAAATTTAAGTTTTTTACTCAACGCAGCTACGTCGTCCACAGATGCACCATTAGCAACGGTCCTTGCCCACGCGTTAATTTTATCTAGCCTTAATTGTGTCAGACCAGATCCACGTCGGGCGTTTTTCATGTGCTCGATAACACGCTCAGCCACGCAATTTATCATTGGTGATTCTTTCATCGCGGGTAGATTTTTCACATCCGGATTATTATTTAGCCGATAAATTCCATAAACGACTGCACTAGCTGCATAGGATCTAGCATAATAAGGGCCATCGATTCCAAGTAACAACCCAGGCTTAGAATTTTTATCGAGAATAACGTTTTTCTTACCGCCACGCACTGGATCTCGTTTATCGCGAATAATCCAGGTATCATCGGGCATTTGTGCGATAAATTTTATTCCAAAGATAAATCGCTCTTCTTTGTGTTCGGTTTTTATGTGCTCGATTATTTTCTTGGCTCGTTCCAGATTCATCGTAGCATCAACAGAGTTCGTTTTCCACGTCGACCAAGTGTGAACCGCTCCATCATCGAAAAATTCTTTTTTCGCTCGGTCAACCCCAGGAATAATATATTCTGCCTCATCAGGATCAAATGCATCCATTGATTATATTTTAGACAAATGTTTAAATTATAATGAATCAATGCAAGTGGATACTAATCGGTTCAACAAAATTCTGTGACAAATCCTGCAGAGGCGATTATTGTGGCGCTCATATACATGCGATTCGGCGTGGCAGTAAAGGACCACAGCGATGTTTAGTTTGTCAAGTTGGCACGCGAGGAAAAACTCGGTTGTGTTTGGTCTGCGGAGGAAAAAATTATCGAGAATTGCGGCGATATTATGAAAAAAGTTCCTCGTCGGTGATAACCTGCGAAGAAGATTATATTAATCGATTCAAAGCAAATAACGATTTAGACATATAATTATTATATAATGAATCCAAAATCAGCGATTCCAAAATCAACAATGACACACGAGTTCAAATCTCATCCAACGATCACTGGATACGAGGCGTCATCGGATGGTGTTGTCAGAAATATCATAACAAAGAATAATGTGGGTTTCGTTTGTAATTCGGGCTATCTCATGTTCACAGTCGGTAAAAATAAAAAACAAAGAAAATCGAATTATTATAATCATAGATTTATATTCGAAGTTTTCAACGGACCAATAAAAATCGGTCTTGTTATCGATCACATCGATGGAAATAAACTCAACAATAAACTGTCTAATATTCGAGCGGTGACACAGAGTGAAAATTGTAAATTTGGTAACGCTGGCGGACAGCGACTAGCTAAGGCGGTTAAATCGATAACTCGAGAAACAAACGAAGAAATTGTGTTCACATCGATGAGTGTCGCTGTAAAATATTTCGGTATTCAAGTAGCATCGGTGCGTCGTGCGACAGAAAAAATAATCAACGCAACGTTCTCCTATAAATTTAGCGAGTGGATCGAATTTTATTATATTCCGATAATTTCAGACTCAGAAAGTGAAATCGAAGATTTTTGAAAATTAATTAAATATTACAAAATATAATATAAAATGAACGAGGAAAATGTAAATAACATCATCGAAGCCATCGAGGATCTGAAAAAAAACATAAATTTATCCTCAGATTTGGACACAGGTAAAATCCGGTCCGAATTTGAGACGATCGTCCAGGGAAAACTCGAATACAGGTACACGCTACCATCTGAATACAAGTTCATAAAGAAAATCCAGATTGCGATGTATCAATCGCTTGCGTCTGTCAGCGATGATCAAATCGAGGATTTCGTTAAATTATCGACGCTGGTAGAAAAAGTAAGGTCGAGTTTATCAGACGAGTACGAGTCAAGAAAAATTACTAGCTCGCGCGTCAGGCAGCTAAAAAAGTTGGTCGATGAGAGTAAAATTAAAATCGAAGATTCCTCATTCTTGCCACAAAAAAAAACAAAATTTTTAAGAATCTTAAGAATCTTCGATTCTATTTCTAATTTTTATTATTTTTTTTATTTATTTTACTGAAATTGTACAATTTTCTTATTTCTGACTACCATTTACCCCATCAAATTTACGAAATTATATAAATTACTCAATTTGACGGGTATTTACCTCAGCAGATTCACGAAATTATATAAATTACACAATTTGTTGGGTATTTACCCCATCAAAAACATAAAATTACACAAATTTCTTAATTTCCCTGATTTTTATTATTTTTTTTTATTATTTACTAAATTAATTTATTTACTGAAATTGTACAATTTTCTTAATTTTGACGGGTATTTACCCCAACAAAAACATAAAATTACAAAAATTACTCAATTTGACGGGTATTTACCCCGACAGATTTACGAAATTATATAAATTACTCAATTTGACGGGTATTTACCCCATCAAAATTAAGAAATTTACTAATTTTGAAAAATTTCCTGGTTTTTATTTATTTTTTTGGCCATTTTTCTTTGGCGGAAAGATTACGATCTCACCAGCAAGTTGATACTTAGTGTTTCCCCGCGTATATCAAGCAAATTTCCATTCTGGTCCGTCAGTTTGAAATTTATCCTCGACAATAATCGATTGTGACATCGCAGATAAAACGGATTTACTGGCTCTTTTATTATCAAAAAACCCGGAGATGCGCTAGGTGAAAACGAATATAAGATAAATCCCTGCTGCACCTGCTCTGACACAGACGCATCTGTGTTGTAGCTACCTTCAACGACATCCGCGTGAAGATAAATCGCGATAACCTCGTTATATTAACGATACCTGGCGAGATATGCCGCCCTTGCCCGGCAGGATCATTATTATGTTTGAGAATCGATTCTGATTGTATTTTTTTAGTCCACGCGGCATGTAATTTCGGAAATAAATCATCAATGGTATCAGTGACGGATTTTCTCATTTCATCAACGTCATAATCAGGAAATTTGAAATTTGGTAGCGTTTCCTCGGTTAATCCAAATACTCTCATGAATTTTTGTTTTTCTCCTGAATTTTTGATCAACTTGAAGCTGCTAATAGGAAGAACATAATCGGCAATTGATATATCATCAATTATCGCCCGAATGAACATACCATGATAATATTCAACATCATTCGCGAGTTGATTTAAAAACTTCACGCGTTCGATAATTTCGCTGCATGAGCCTGATTTATTTAAGATACATTCATGAAAGAATCCCCGCAATAAATTTAAATGTATTTTATGTTCTTGATTAAAATCGTCGATGGTTCTTCTTATCAAGATACCGTCTATGGGGGCTATTATCCTGTTAATGTTGGTAGCGTCGAAGATTTCCACACCAGGGAGAATTTTAGGAAGAGGCAACCACGAGAGAATTCTTTCGTCCCTAAAAGTAAAAGCGAACATTAACATGTTAAATTTGTGGTTGTTCATGAGGTTGATGGCATTGTGGATCGTAGTCCTGTGTCTATAATCTCCGTACCATCCTTCGTCGGTGGTAAAATCTGATTTTTTTGGCTCCGGTAGTTCTGGAGGAGCTTCTTCGTGCCAACCTGGAATAATAAAATCTGGTTTTTCTGGTTTTACCAGAGGTGTGATTTCGGGCCAACCCAGAACTGTCCTAATCGATGATTGGTAAATATCGACGATATACGGCGATTTTACCTCGATTATCGATGACAGCGTTGGTTCGTGTGCTAATATTTTTATCCCTGGCGTAGCATCGCCGGTTATATTTGATATCCTATAGGTTATTTCCTTATCGATTTGCTCAATTTCGTAACTGCCTGTTGGTATGCCAACGACGATCCAATCGGGAGTTTCATCGGGACGGTTTTTATTGGCAAAAACAAGCGAATTATTCGACGATAATCTACCAAATGATTTCGATCTAACATTGGGCCAGCTGTTATAGACGCGTAACTGTGACAACGCAATTTCCTTGACGCTAATTGGTGTTGGAAAATCGATACTAAATTCTGGCTTGGTTGAGCTTGCCGATATCAGCGTTGTTATCGGCGGTGTCGTGTTTGTCACGATTTGAGTTAGTTCCGACATTATTGATATTCATTTGTTCAATCTCAGAATAGATATTTACCATCACGGAAAATTCGAGATCGGATATAACGCCGTCGTTGAGACTCTCAGAAAGCAGCGATGATAATTTCGAATACGCCTCGTTGACCTGGGATAGTTTACTCGTGTACAGAGATAATTTTTCGTTTGTGCATGAGGATATTTTTTTTGCGATAATATTGAGAACACCGGCAATTGTTGTTGTCGACGAGATTATTATCGTTGCTACGATTGGTGCGATTGTTGTTACCGCGGATAAGATTATACCTGCGCCGGCGATAATTGCGCTTACCGCGTATACAGCAACATCGATGGCAACTAATCTGCGCTGATATTTTTTTTATTTTTGTTTGATATTCGTCGAGGAGTTTTTTTAACGAATCCTGCCATAAACGCGCCTGATTGTATCGGTAGTCCGATGCGGTCATTTATTAGTTACCTATGTAAACAATTGTAGTCGATTCGGGTTGACCAACTGCAGTCCATATCGATAAATATTCGAAAATTACAAAATAATTGATTGGTCCTGTGTTGGTTCTATCTGGTTGTTCTAGTTTAAAAGTTTCCGTGTTATCCTCACCTATAGAAATAACAAAAAACCCGGGATAAAATTCATAAATTTCGTGATGGTCGGCCGTTACATTGAATTTTATCGCTCCGGAGATAAGATATACTCGATATACGCCAGTAATTGGTGAAGTAAAGCTAAATGTATTATTCTCGGGTGTCCAGGTAAGATTTTGTGCTTTTACCACAAATGTCAAATTGCAGGGGAGATTTTTTGTTACCACCTGATCCGGCACGTAAAAACGCTCCAATTTTGGAAGATTCACTGACGATATTTTTGTGTTAATATCGCTAATTTTTGTGGTTGCGTCGAGAAGTTTCGCGTTTAAATCTCGAATTTCTCCGTCGTACAACGATATATCGATCTTTTGACGCGCCAATTCACGCACCACGTTAATTTCATCGTTAATTTTGGCAATATCCTCGTTGATTTTTTTTGTTTTCTCGCTGAGATCGTCGTGCGATGTTTTATCGCTTTTCTGACTCATCACGATATTTATTTCGGTAATATCGGCGAGAATATTAGTAATATCTTCGCTGATTTTTCTTACTCTCTCGTTGAGATCATCGTGCGATGCTTGATCGGTTTTTTTCTTTGCTAGTTCGTTTGCGGTGGTGGAGATATTATCGACGGATGTTTTTATATCCTCGTCAATTTTTTTACTAAATTTACCTAAGGTATCGTCAAGTTTTTTAAGATCGTTATTTAGCCTGCTAAGTCTCTTTGTCAATCTGTCCTGAAGATCGTCGTATAATGTTTTATCGGCCTTCAGAAGCAACGTTGCTGATAGCTCGTTGTCCTTTTTTTCCACATCCGCGATATTAGCCTTCAGGGGTAACTTCGCTATAATATCGGCGATATCAGCGATGGATTTTGATACCGAATCTGACAGGCTAGTAAATTGATTAATGCGATCGTTATATTCGTCTCGCTTGATTATATCTGTTATTTTCACGTTGCTTGTTTGTAATCTTCCTTCGCGGCTCTGAAAAACAGCAACTTCGCCAGGATCTACCTCTGACAGCGATAGAAGATTATTAATATCATCCCTGGTTGCGAATTTTGATAGATCGACGTCAGTCACTTCTGCTTCCTTCTTCCTGAAGAGGAATCTTCCGTAAATATCAACCATGATACTTATCTGCGGCGTATTCAAATACGATTTTATGATACGGACCGGATGATTTTGAAATTGCGTCGAGGACATCAATTGATTCTGGGCCGCATATCGGTGGATCCATTAACGTCTGCGTTGGAAGTGTCGAATACCAAATTGGAATATTTAACTTTGACACGTAATCGATAAATTCTTTTGGTGGCGCTAGTCCGTATGAGTCAAAATAAACAACTTCGCGAGGATTAATCGCGTAGGCGACCCAATGTGTGCCAGGACCGGTATTTGAATCGAGATTTATTATTCCCGTCTCGGTGGAATTTGGTTTTTCTGGTAGTTGATCCCGCATAAATACGCCTCTGAAAAATTTTATTTTTTTATTTTTTGCTTCGCTGAATAAATCTAAATTTGAATAGGGCGCGCTAATCTTAGGCCGGATCCGTACGGGGGGCGTCTTAGATAAAGGCCGCTTCCCTTTTTTTTACCATATCGCCCTCCCATTACTTTGTGTACTAGTTTGTCGCCTACAGCTCCGGCCGCACCTAATCCTATCGCTTTTGCAATTGCCGGAAGAGCCCCGGATAATAATCCAGGAATAGCGGCTAGGAAAGGGAAAATTCCGCCCGTTTTGACCATGTCTCTGATGGCACCTATACTAAGATTCACATGAACGCCGGAATTCACTGATTTGGCTTTGGTGAAACGTTCACGTTGATTCTTAGTTAGCGACAGTTTGTTAGGCCCGCCCTGAATTTGATCATTTTTCAGGGTTAATTTCACACCGCATCGCTTTGCTGTTGCTGTTTGGAGTTTTTTCATCTGACCCGGGATCAGAGTTACGCTGACGTGTTCGTATGGCATATTAATAATCGTTTAATCTAAATTTAAAAATCTTAAAAATCTTAAAAATCTTCGATTTTCATTTTAAAGTTACATTTTCTCAACAGGTGCGTCGATAATTCTCATTCTGCCACTAATTCCCTCTAGGATCATTGTTCTATCGCTGAGAATAACCGCGATCGCTCTTGCTGCTCCAGCTGTGTTAATTCTGGCTTTGAAATGAATATCAACGACAGATTGTTTTACCAAATCGAGATGTTCCAGGGAAAAGTAATAGATAGGATAAAATTTATTAAAATCCAGCTGCGATATTTGCAATCCGGTATCGATATTTTGATCGCGACCCATAAAACACAATAATCGATGATATGCGCGAGCCGTAGAATAATTGACAAAATCAATCGATATTTCCTCCGATGGTTCTTGTTGCCCGTTTATCCTCAATGATACGTTTGTTGCTGCGAAATTATCGAATATCATGTGACTGCTAGTTTGAACATATCTATCTGCTTTTTGAAGAGCCGCAAAGATGTGTCTGGGTGCCGAGACGCCCTGTTGTGACGCAATTCGCCAGGTAAATATTCCGTTAATATTAACGTCGATAGAGTCAGTCGTAGTTGTCAGCCATGACATAACAGACTTACCGCCCTGATTCATGAATGACAATAATTTTTCTTCCTCAAGCATCGATGGAACTATCGCTGGCATCCACAAAGTAAATTTGGTTAGTTCCACCTTACCGGCATCGCCTCCTGTTCGCCAGATGGCTCTGTCATTACCTGCGTCGTCTCGAACGAAAGAAATCGTGTGTTTTGCTCCGTAAATAACTTTCCTGAAATGTCTGCAAAATCCAAAAATGTGAGATAGCGGAATTGCACAGGAGAATTTTCGTTCATTTCCTTTTAACATTTTTTCCCGCGTGGCAAATCCAAGGTTGTAATTGGGATTTTCTTTTATCATCACACTTTCGGTATCTACGTCTTCGGCGGCGTTAGATTGTTTCTTTGGCTTTCTGACTTCATATTGGATTTGATCAGCGGTATCAGAGTTATCTTTGGCGAACATCATACTAGGACCGGCTGACCTGGTAAAATCATCCGAGTATCTAGCTAGGCCTATTATCTTCGTTGCTAAATCAACGTTGCCCGTGATTAATTCAATTTCTCTTCCATCGATCATGTAAGTGGCGCTCTTGAATAAAGCCATGATGCCGTTGTTGACGAATCCAATTTTAGTACCTTCTGCGTAGTTGCCCCCGTCAGCGCTTTTCACAATTTTACCAACAAATTCGATATATGCCTCAGATGGAAGAAAATATCTCGTTGTATCGTGAACTTGAATTTCAACGCGATTAGTTGCATTTGGTGTCACTGTGTCGTACGAGAAATACTGGAAATCACGCACGGATGTGTCTCTACCTACAGGCTCGTCCATGTCGAACACTTCGTTTGACACTTGTGCGAACATTTATTATTAAGAATATCATCTAAAACGAAGACCGCTGCCTGATATAAAGCTTGTGTTCGCTACCTCATTTGCAATTTGTGTTAGCAACTTCCTGTGCTAGCTCATTTATTTTTTTATTTGCTGCGTCGTTTATGGCTTTACTGACCTCGGGGGGCATTTCGCTGGTGCTAGGTAATTTGACGGGCTGCTTTTTTTTACGCATTAAATTTGATATTTTACCTTTGACAACATCGAAGCCTTTACTGGCCAAATTACCAATACCAGAAATGACAGTCTCGCCGATCTTTCCTATTGCCTTTGATGCAATTTGTTTGGCTGCGGGTCCGATTTTAGGGACTACCCGCGTGACGAGGCTTTTAACGATATCACCTAATCCATTGCCGTGAATATATTTATATACAGGCAATCGAGAGTTAACTATGCGGACCTGTCTAGGTCTGCGTTGATGTTTGTGAACAATCATTTTATTTCAATTGTGTTGTTTTAATCGATGAGTTCGTCAACGAGCTCTTTGTAAATGTAGGAATCAATAACACCGCCGCGAAACAATCGCTGACAAATATCTGAGGCCTCGTCAATTATTTCATGAGAATTATTTCCGGCTCGCTTTCCTCCTATTAATATTTCGAGGCGAGATACATCGTTGACGACGCTGTCAGGACAAATGGTATATCCGCTTCCTGTTTTTGGTTCTGGTGTTGATGGCTCACTAAACCACGCCGACACCACATCTTCCTCTTCCTCCGGTTCTTTTTTTCCTCTTTGTTTTATTTCTTCTTCTTTCTCTTTTTCTCTTTGTTCTATTTTTTTTACATATTCACGAAATTTAGAATCATATTTGTAGGGAGGCCTTTTGTTGGCAAAATATATCCAATCGATCCACTTTGCTTTTTCAACAGATCTTCCACGAATGTTTGGTCTTAAATATTTATCCTTTTCATCAAAATCCGCGGCGATATTGACTAAATTATCCTCGTCCTTGAGTAAAGTAATAGTATTATCGATAAAAACACGTTTAATAATACGCTGAAGATTTTCATAATCGGACTTCGATGTTTCTTCCTGTGGTTGAATTTCTTCTTGTGATTTCTTCGAAGATTCTGTCGGTAACGATCCCTTGTTGAATTCTTTCCTTGCATCTGCGGCGTTTAAAAAACGAATATAAATAGGATTCGTTTTCTTCACCTGGGATAAATTAAATCTAGCTCGGTACAGATTATTATACCAAATTTCTCGCGATTTAATTTTTTTCAATCCGGCTTCCGTTAAAAAACTCATCCTGTTGTCAAAAGAATCTTCCGCAAATGTACCCAATAATTCAATGTTATTACCAAATGTGTCAAATTGTTTTATCATTGTACTCCAACCACCATCAGTAAATTTTTCTTTTATTACATCTCGAGGTTCTCTCCCCTGACTTTCTTCTTCTTCTTCTTCTACTTCTTCTTCTACTTGCTGTGGTTGTTCTTGTGGCGCTTGTGCTTGTGCTTGTGCTTGTGCTTGCTGCAGTTGTTCTTGCCGCGCTTGTGCTTGTGCTTGTGCTTGGCGAATTTGTTCCAGCCGATCTGGCACTAATCGAGTGTGTTCCTCAATGTCTCTCAACACGGGAAGAATTCCACGTTTCTTGATATCCAGATCTTTCACATCACCCAAAAAGACTCGCTCGGTTGTTTCGTAACTGGCTTTAACCATTTTGACGATATCTCGGTAATTCCATATTGCGTATCTTCGTGCTCACGAACTTTTTCCTTGAATAATTTTTTTACTGGAATAAGTTTCTTTAGTGCCGCTAATTGTTCTCGCGCTAATCTAGCAGAATGAGGCTCTCCAACTGTACTAGTTTTCGAACTCATATTATTTTCAAGTATATCATTTTAATGTGACGTAAAATGGACCAAAGCAGCCCCACCATGCAACAAAAAATTTAACACAAAAAAATTATTTCCTAAATTTTATTTTCCTCTCTCGAACGCTATATTTACTAACACACCGGCGCGACCACCCGATGCACTTGGTCTGAAATGCACGAAAATTAGCTCCCGTAGAAGGCTTTATTTTTGAATTCTGAGGCTTCTACGGAGAAAGTTCGCGTAGGAAGGTTTATTTTGGCTGGACGCACTGGTCTGTTCAACTTCCCTGCTGCTATTGCTTTCTTTTTTGTGATGATTCCCTGAACCGAACTAAAATCATTCTCACTAGCGATGGCGTCGATTCACTTTGTTCCACTTCAACCCTTGGGGTCATTAACTATCAGAAATCTGATTTGCAAATATTAAATCTTTGTGCCAAATCTCATTTGTTTTTATTTTGAGTTATCTTAGAAACATTCCATGCAAAAGGTACTAAATTTAATTAATTTTCCTTCTTCATCGTCATACGGACTCTATTATACCTATTTCATTTCATTCAATCTTCATGCATTTGAGATGTGCAACTGGACATTTAAAAAACTTCTAATGAAACCAATGCAAAAAAGTTGCTGATTTTGCATACTGACATGTCGAAAAGCGCTAACATTTTATGTCTTTACTATTATCTTAGTACATAGGTTTATTGAATCGCTTTATTAGGACTGGTTATACGATAGGGCCGTTCTATTTACCAATTTGTCCTTTTCATGTTGAAAGCTTGTACACATCACCTACCTCGGATTTCAACGAATATACAGACTTATCCTTGCTTGTCACGTCACTTACCCCGGATTTCAACGAATATACAGACTGATCCTTGCTTCTCACGTCACCAAAGCCATACGCTGGTAGTATGCTGCTATCATCTAACTCTTGGAGTCTTTATCCAAGAATATCTATCGCGTGGAGAATAAATAAACATTAACTCATGTATAGTTTTTAAATTAATAATCCATGCTAAATAGAGTTACAGCTCGAAACTTTGTTTCAATGGAGCGAAAACAAGGGTAAATATACCCATCTTATTTTATGATTAAAGCATGAATAAAGACTTTAAAAAATAACTTAAACGACAAAATATTAAAAAGTAAGTGTAAGCTTGAAATATAGGTTTCAGTGACATAGTTTTGTTTTGTTGTGTAGAGCATATCATGTTATATACTCTGGCTAGGTTTAATGATTCTAAGTGTGACAGTGTATAGAAAGAAAGGAACTAACGCAAACATTTAACCACGATTCTATTATCGCCTGTATGCATAACGTCATATCTAGGAACTGTGTCAGTTTCTTTTGATTTTCGCTTATGCTCTCCGACAAAGATAATGTCACAAACGTCTGGAAATGTCGCGCATGATACACAGAAAGGGCATGGAATCCAAAGGATAACATTGTCAAAATGTGTAGTCTTTGTTTTGTCCGCCAGTTCTTTGGTATTAAAAGACAGTTTTGAACATCTCACGACCAGAATTTACAAGCTGTTTTGCTAACTTTGTAATGAATTTATTCCAAGGGTATGAAAAGCTATTGTAATTATGATAATAATTGAATTTGTCTATGCTGTCCTGAGCTATTGCGCTACATATGCATAGGGTATGTATTTATTGCGTTTGCAATCAGCTACTTTTAAGACTAGGGAAAAAGTCTCTCAAAAGCAATTGCTAATATATTATCGTTTTTATCAAGTTCTGAAAAGAAACGTTTTTGTGAATAATGTCGTAAAAATGGACCTGGCAAACATCTGAATATTTACCCCAATACTTAACTAAATTTTTGAAAATGACTGCGATTCAGAAACAGACGGATGGATGAAAAGACAGACAGGCAGATAGATAAATACATACATACATACATACATACATACATACATACATACATACATACATACATACATACATATTAAGATGGGTTGATTGATGTAGGAAGGTATGTAGCACAAGAGATATACTACCCATTCTTGTGAAATATTATAAAATAAAACAATAATCACAGACTCATTATTGGATACATGCAAGAAAACCAAAGTAAGAACGGAAGCAGAAAGGACACGATTGATTGCATTATTATCGAAAAAATCTAAGATGATGACACCACCCCCTTATACAGAGGAACACGGTTTATGGCATTAAACGTGGAAGCTGGAGTTGAAAAACAGACAGGACATGGTACATGTCCCAGAGTAGTCTATTTACTGTTGGCATATCATTAAATGTCCCAGATTAGTCCATTTACTGTTGGCATATCATTAAATGTCCCAGATTAGTCAATTTACTGTTGGCATATCATTAAATGTCCCAGATTAGTCAATTTACTGTTGGCATATCATTAAATGTCCCAGATTAGTCCATTTACTCTTGGCATATCATTAAATGTCCCAGATTAGTCAATTTACTGTTGGCATATCATTAAATGTCCCAAATGAGTCCATTTACTGTCGACACAACGTTACGAGTATATGGTAAATATCACATTGTAATATTTACCAGCCATTTTGCATATAATGTTCATTATTAATGTAGCATAGTGAGTATGTATCGCGTGTGTCACCGATGTCACGGGTATATGGCGTTTAAACCATTGTGACATTTACCAGCGTTTGTGACCGTAACAGGTATAATTCGTTATATGGATGAAAACACCATTTTTGACATAATCTAACACACCAAACACCATCTTCCTCGTTGGATGCTATTATATTCGTTTTAGGATTCCCAGTGGTACAAGGCTGTTACAACGACCTATGCCCAATGGTACAAGGCTGTTACAACGACCTATGCCCAATGGTACAAGGCTGTTACAACGACCTATGCCCAGTGGTACAAGGCTGTTACAACGACCTATGCCCAGTGGTACAAGGCTGTTACAACGACCTATACCCAATGGTACAAGGCTGTTACAACGACCTATGCCCAATGGTACAAGGCTGTTACAACGACATATGCCCAGTGGTACAAGGCTGTTACAACGACCTATGCCCAATGAACCTGAATGCTTATCAATAAATAAAGATAAGTGATAAGTATTCTTCAATTAATTGTGTATCTTCCTTTAATGAAATTATACAAGATGAACGAGATTCTCTAACGTATGGAGTAAAAAATCACTCAAACGAAAACAATCTTCATTGGTCAGAGTGTTGCTAAAAATAAATATTTACTCGACGACATATAGACGTATGTAAAATTGTAGGTAAGGATTCGTTTGTGGTGCGTTGGTGTCGTGTAAGGAACGTCCGCTAAAGGTCCGCTGTCCTTGAAGGCGATTGCTAATTGTATAATCGATACCTAGAGGAGAGACAAACACGAGGTCATGAAAAACGAGTCACACACACACACTTACAAACTTACACACACACACACACACACAATGTTATTTCCTTTTTTTGGAGACTCTCAGTTGTGAAGACCCGGTGTAGCGCACTCACGGCATCCAGCCACACCCTTAATTACTTCGGCCCTAGCGGCATTAACAAGGTAACAAATCTGTGTGACATGTCAAAAAGGACTGAAATAATATAATCCTTCGGGGTTTTGAAACACCGGAATAAAGTTGAAGAAATTCGGCTATTTAGTTTTCTTTATTTATTGCTACCGCTGTAGTAGTTGTGGTACCGAAGTGGTATCGATAATTGGTTTTGCTGTATGTCATATTCAATATCGATGAATTTTTTATGTTTCTACATTTTTTGTCTATAAGCTGTATACATTTAGATTTTAATAGTAAAATCAGAACCACAGACAAAATTGCTAAGTTCTGTGACATGAGAACGACTTAAGGAAAGGATACTATCGTTAACGTGTTAAGTGATGAATACATACTGTTTTGCGAGTTATCGGACAACATAGAACTTGGTGTTGACAGTTGGAATATTGAGAATACACGTGTCACAAGACAATCGTAAGTATCGGGAATGGGTATACACACGGTTGAGGCCACATAGCTAATCTAGAGTTTATATACCTGATAAGCATCTTGCAGTTCAATCTACCTGATGAATATCATGTAGGCATGTATACCTGATGAGTATCAAGTAGTGCGATATACTTGATGAGTACCATGTAGTGATACCTATCTGATGAGTATCATGTAGCGAAATATACCTGATCAGTATCTTGTTGTGAAATCGATCTCATGAGTAGCACGTAGTGAAATCTGCCTGGTGTCTATCACGATGCGAAATCTGAGTTACATCGCTGTGATCGGGTCATTAGTCAGACGGCTCTTGTGATCGTAACACCTTGTAACTTCCCATCTGTTCCGATTGGCTGCGGGATCATTATCTCATGGCAAGCCTGCCATCATTGTTTAAGATATGTCAATCCACTTGGCTATTAGTGATTATCCATGCATTCGTTGTTATTTTTAAATATGAATTCGGTTAATGTCGAATAACTGTTTTATGTGTAATCTGAATTCATTTGTAAACATGAAAGTATAGGTGAAAAGGTTATGTTGCAAAGATGTCGCAAGAATCGTTATGAGCAGCCTGAGATCATCCGTTAAGTCTAATTTCGGCATCGTTAAGTCTACTTTTGGCAGAGATTAAGTCTAATTTCGGCATCGTTAAGTCTAATTTCGGCAGAGGTTGGGTCTAATTTTGGCAGAGGTTTCTGTTTGTACCATTTATGGTCAGAATATATTGATGCGTTACATGAGAGGTTTTCTATTTTGTTTGGATTATTATTAATGACCAAAATATACACCAATAATAATTTTGTTATGTTGAGTTTTTAATGGTAACTGCAAAATTACACAACGCAGAATCTACTTACTGCATTGCAATCTGATTGATAGTTTGATCAAGATGAAACAGTGTATTTAGTACATTTAACGTCTCTCTCATCGTCGATGTTGGACATGGTGGTTTGGAATGGGGCCTGGAGGGATTAACCAGGAACCATACATAATTATTGTTTATATCATTATTTACTTTTGGAACGGGGCATTACGGGCAAAAAGAACCTTCTCATGATGGCATGAAACCATCCCACATAGTGTAAGTGTAAACTTGCATCGTGTAAGTGTACGCTTAGTCGACCAAGTGTAAACTTTTCTGTCACTGAAAGTAAAGATGAATATTGGAAACAATCGCACGTCGTGTAAGTGTAAACTTGCGTCGTGTAAGTGTACGCTTAGTTGAGTAAGTGTAAACTTTTCTGTCACTGAAATTAAAAATGAATATCAGAAACAATCTCACCTCGTGTAAGTGTAAACTTGCGCCGTGTAAGTGTACGCTTAGTCGAGTAAGTGTAAACTGTTCTGTCACTGAAAGTAAAGATGAATATCAGAAACAAGTGTGCATTATATCAGATCAATGGCAAAAATACCAAAGACAACACTTTAATTTTGAGTTACCTTAACAGTGTATATTTTCGAAATAAGTATCATGCAATTAGCGCTCAGAAACCACTTGGGATAAGTGCGAATAATATGTAGGTAAGTTTTATATTTTGGCTGAACTAACGAAAGAACGACCTTATTTACTTTAGCATGTACTTTTTAATGTGCGAACATTTTTTTAGACAGTGTTCAGTTTGAAGGTGTGGCTGGTTTAAGATCACAAAATTGGAGACCAAATCGTTTCACTTTTGTTAAGCCGTATTACCTACATAAGGTCAGACCATATAGTGTTACCCGTCTCGCTGTGTTCGGGAGGCCGTCCGAATGCCCGAGTTCTGTTTTTAGGTCATTTTGTCAGACACCACGGGGAACATTTGTGCTCAGTTATGTTAGAGTACAAGTTGCTCGTGGATATATTGCAATTATATTGTGGTTAAAAATCATATGTAATATAGATTGAATAATAAACTGTCCATGGAAAGCATAGTTCATGAAGAAACCTAACCTTCTATAAAGATTAGATTAGTCGATATGTTTATTTAACAACTTCAAAATTTACCGTAGAAAATCATTGTATGAGTACATACTCAATGAAGCAATAATGTACTCAAACAAATGCAGGCATACACACACACACACACATACATACATACATACATACATACGCGTACGTATAGAGATGATACATAAATACATAGATAAATACATACATACACTGTATGAAAGAAAGAAACATTTACTTATAATTTTGGATTGCATTAGCTTGTTTGCATGGTTCATTGCGCTTTACCTTTTCACACTTTCTCTGTGCACATACATCTAGTGTAGTTGACCGAGTACCGAAGTTAACAAATTCTAAATGCAACATACGTATAAATCAGGGACATAACAGAGGCATTCTAAATGGTCAAGGATTTCTAAATACTCACGCAGTAAAAAAAATGGTTAATTAATCTCTCTCTCTCTCTCTATCTCTCTTTATATATATATATATATATATATATATATATATATAGAGAGAGAGAGAGAGAGAGAGAGAGAGAGAGAGAGAGAGAGAGAGAGAGAGACTGAAAAGTGGAGAACATGTCAGCTATGACAAATAGAACTGGTTTGAAGTCTATCAATCGATTCCGGTCGGTATAATGTGAACGTTAAATGGTTGAAACCTTAAGTGTATATATCGTATGCTATCTTATAAATAATACAAACATAATAAGTGACAACTGACTGTCACTATTCCGTAAAGGTAGTTTGAATCATACTTATTGACATTATATTTATATTTTTCCATAAATAAGTACACATGGGTAGTTACCTAGATTAGACTGACTCCACAAAACACTGCTGTGAAGAGTAAACAATCTGACTAGGACGTGAAATAGACTTAAAATAGGTATCGATTAGTATTTTATATAAATAAAACTACCACTTTACGATTCTGGCTTGTACTATAAATCATAGAAAATATACAAGTACGTATTTGTGTAGTTAGACAAAGATTATACTATGTGACGACACATACAGTGTCGTACATATAACCGTAAAATGCTGTTAACATTAGTATTGAACGTGAACCATGATAGATAGTAACCCATACAATAAGTAACTAGTATGGAATTAAACGTTTGACCTCCCCCTCCCCTCCACATTATGGGTCCTCTAGGGGAATTTACAGTGTGGCAATAACTTTAGCTTCCCATGGTAATATTAATGTTTAAAATGTCATAGGTTTAACGTGGTGCTGTCACTTTGGTCCGTTATGGCAATTTAACATGTTGCTGGAACTATGGCCCTAAACTGTTTTGATTGATGTATTGATAGTTGATTTAAGGAGCACGAACATTGTAAGACAATATAACGCCACGAAAATCTATATGGGAAACCTATACAATATTTTTTATATACTATTTAACACATTCTCCTACTATCCAGTACCCATTTATTTTATTACAATCCAACACAAACTTCTGCAATCCAGAACACACTTTCTGATTGTAATTCAACACAAACGCCTACTATCGAACATCCACATTTTGATTACAATCCAGCACAGATACTTTTTCCATCAACCGTTTTTGAATATACTATCGACTTTCACACCCTACTTTCTAACAAGGTGCGTAGGAGTGTTTATAGACACAAGCTATACATTTCTATAATAAAAATAAAAAAAAAAATAAAACAAACATAACCTAATGGAAAATAACCTTCTAGAATTATCCTGAAGTTAAAAAACACAACAAAATTCACTTAGGTAAGCCCAAAAACCCTGACCCAAATACGCATATTTACTTCTTCTATTAATAATGATTCTGATAGTGTAATTTAATTTAGCTATCCAGTAGTTGTTTACATAAAATGAAATAATAAAAATAAAAAAAAAACAATCAGGTCAGGCAGAAAAGAACTCTGTTTTTGACAAGGTCAAGTCCTGCATAAAATATTTCATTACAATAGCATATAATGAAATAAACATTTGAAACTAACAAAAAGAATAATTAAATTAAATGTACACAACAATATACATCCCCTACCACGCGCCAGGAAAGTGATTCGGACTTTGGATTTTTATTGCAGCCTTAAACAAATTTCAGTGTGGTAATTTATAGTGATGTCTAGCACAGGGCCATCATGCCGTAGACATGTGGCATGATGTCCCACCCAGTCACATTATAATGACACTAGGCCGACCAGTCCTAACACTAGCCTCTTAATGCTGAGCTCCAAGCGAGTCAGCAGCTAGCACCATTTTTATAAGTCTTTGGTATGATTCGGCCGGGGATACGAGTCCGAGCGGGACGCTCTAACCATTAGTCCACTGCAGCGGTCTCACGCTAGGAAAGCAAGGGAATATATTATTTATAGACACACTATATCCACCCATATTAGGGACAGGGTGTTACGTTTCAGTTAGGTTGTAAACATATAAACATGCAAAAACATACAAGCCTATAACAGAGAGACAATGATTCTGAGTTGTATCTCTTTCTCAGGATGGCCTGATTTTGTTCTGTCTCTTTTCTTAGTTGCTAGAAACAACTCTCACGTCATTAGGCATAATTTTGAAAGATTTAGTGATTGTACCTCTCAGGTCAAGCTCTTCATTTAGCAAATCTCTATTTCGTCGATCCACATCCGAAGGATTAATGGATACGGAAAGGGAAAATCGGGGATGGTTAGTCACACTTTCACAGTCCTCCATGGAAGGATGATTAATTCAGAACACCGATGTTGTTACTGCTGTTATTGAAAGAATATACTGTTATATCCTTATGTTTCTTTTCCTCTGTCAGTTTCGGGTCTTTTTTCTCCACCTCTTCCTTCAGCAAAGAGACAACTAATTATTTTTAAATGGCCCGTTCCACTCTTGAAATCGCTTCTATTTCAATATAATTCCATACTATCCACTTGGTCTTTGAGATTCTGCACCTGCTCCAAGTGCACTAAATGTAAGCTTACCATGTCTCTCATATTCTGGCTGGTCATTCCTCCCCGTTGACAAGTCATCGACTAACACCGCTTTATATTTGTGAAGGAAATTTATTTTCCAATTATGTACGAAAGCATGAGAGTAAATATCTGATGTATAAAAAAACGGACTCGCCGAGGCATCTGAATTGTTTTAAATAATTGTTTTTATTCTTATGTTCAATTTCTTTATTGTTTAATACATTTTTAATTTCATATTGAAAATTGCACACTGTTCAGTCCAACTGAGGTCAGCCACTTGCAACATTGTTGCCATTGTTTCCCCAGTGTCCAGTACCGTGACGTCACCATTTTTTAATTCCACGTGTCCTTATACAGCCCCATCCATGTTTATTTCCTACCTAGTGCACCAGATAGTCCCACCGTGTTGATTTCCTATAGACTGTCCCTGGTAACAACCCCCTTTTTTTCCTAATATATTCTAATATGCAAAACAGTGTGACCACTCACTACTAGCTTCAGTGTTCTTTAATATCTAAATGCGCACTCGAATCACCACTAAGTAATATAGGTGGTATAGAACCTTTCGACACAAATGGTTCACGACTCTCCAAATGGAATCGGGCTGGGATTTGTTTGACCCCACACGTGTATTGTTTCCAATACGTGAGCATGACCCTGGCCTATGAAAAACACGACCAATTGGAACTGCTCTGTTTTTCATCTGTTGCTAATTTTTTAAATTGAAAGCAAGCAAAAGTATCACACGCTATATCCTTGCAATAAGTACACATTGGAAGAAATGATGATTTCTGATCAGTCTTATTAGACGTGGGATTCTTTCTAGCTGTACCAGATTGAAATTTGTAAGTACTTGCTTGAGACTGATATGATTTCCTACGAACAGTCTGCTGAGATTAGTACCTACTGACAAATAAAACTTTGTAACCACCAAATATTCGTCGGCTGTACGAGCTACATCTTCTAAAGTATCTTTTTGTGTTCATCAAAGTAAACTTTAACGTCATTATGGACGCAGTTCTTGAACTCTTCGACTAATATTAGTTGTACGAATTTATTATTATCTTTATTAATCTACTTTGGTGCACAACACCTGTCAAATAGTAGCTCTTTCTTCTTAGGAAACCAAACATGTGTTTGACTATTCTGCAATTCCGTAATCTCTGTCGATATGCCTCAGGTACCAGCTCATAACCTATCAAGATAACATTCTTGACGAAAGTAAAATCAGCAATTGCACCTAATGACATTGAAGTGCAAACTTCACGAGCGTTGTCAATAAGTGCACTCTATAATAACAAAGTCGAGCGCTCTCTTGGCAATTTTAAATTCTCGGCCATTTTTATTCAAAATTGTGCAACCATGTTGATTTCCATTTTATACTGTTTCTTTAAGTGGGTATACCAAATTAATATATTTGGTAACATCAGAAGGTGAACCTTTATGGTTGTGAAGGTTTGTGCTAACTCTTTAAATCTAATTTGTAATTCCATTTCCTCCTTTTCTTTTTGTATTAGCAATTTCATTTTGCTTCTCTCTTTCTTCTTTTGGAATTTGCAATTTAATTTGCATATCTATTTCCGCTTTCTAAAATTCTCTCTCTCTCTTTAGTATTTCTGAATATGCAGTTTCCTTTGCAAATGTCGTTTGTCTTTTGAATTCTCTCTATGTCTCTCTCTATATATTTCTCTCTCTCTCTCTCCTGCATTTGTCTCTTTGTCTCTTATTCCTGCACATGTATCTCTCTGTAATTTCAACTCCTTCTCTTTGTAGCCTCGATTTTCAAGCTCATGCATTCTTATCTTCATTTGATTCTTGTATTTTTATTTCAATTCCATAACTTGCAAGTCCGATAAAAACGTACAAGAGAAACAAAAAGCACATTTATCGAAATTATTCTTTCTACCAGATATTGAACCAAGATTACTTGTCCTAACAAACTTGGATTTACATTCGAAAGATCATTTTCTCCCAAGTTGAAGCAGTTTGTCTTATTTCAAGGGCTTCGGCCGTTTCTTTTTAGGATATAAAATTAATTTCTCCACCTTAGATGATATGATAAAGGCTTGCTGGTAAAATCAAAATAGCAGGAATAGAAAAATGTCCGAAATAAAAACAATTTAATTTCTATACCATTTTTCAATTTCTCTGAGTAATATCTAGAACTTTTATTATGAAGGAGCCACAATGTCTGCTACGACGTTTTTGTCACACAAAAAAATAAAGAACCAAAAACGTACAAGCGTGGTAACAAACTTGACAAATAATTGAATTTTCAAAGCTATAAATGAAAATGTGAGAGGAAAGAACAACATTATGACATGAATCCAAGCTAATCCTGACAACGTTCAGTAAAAACCCAAATAAAAGGAATGTTCCGTGTAAATTTCGAAACCTGAAATGTACTGATCATCCAGTTGTCAGGTTGGCTTCCTTCAGAACTCCTTTGAATAATTCACAACAGTTTCAGGATAATATTATCGTTCAAATAATGAGCACTTTTTTTCTCCAATGATTAGTCCAAACAAAATCGGAATATATTTGATTGCTCAGATAACTCCGCGTATACACCTATTGCACTATATTTCACAATATACTCCACGTGACTGATCGTAATACTCATTTATCGTCAACATTGCTTATTCACGGGACCAAGCCTAAATTATAAGAAGTTAGTGCATTTTTCTGGAATCGTCTAAACCCCATCAGCCAATGAATAATTAAGGCAAAGACGTCATTTTGTTATCAAGTCGTATTAATAAGATAGTTAATAGTAGTTGTCAACACAAAAATGAACACCTATTTATAGACCCTGTGCAATTTTACGCTCAGGTAACGTAGGTAAAATCTAACTATATTAGGTACAATTTACAACGATGAATACAAATTACAAAAAATAAATAAAATCATGTACCATGAGTTACAAAAGACATGTACATACATAACAGTCACTTGCCTACACTAATAATTGTTACGCTTATCTGTTCAGATCATCAATAAAACAGAATATCGTGTTGAAAGTTTAGGTTCGAAAACATACGACGTTAAAATACACGATAAGGACGTTACCGCAGTTTTCGTTGGATTAAGTGAACCATCCATCATGACCAGTGGTCAATTGCAAATATCATTTTACACATACAGACGTATGCTATCATTAGAAAAGAGTCGCGTTAAACTCAAGGGTTGGTCACTTGTATCATTATGATGCGTATCTAATAATAATGGACAATAAATAATGCACTAGCCGCAGTACGTTGTCAGCTGGATTCAGAGTATTTGCAGACAGTGAGGTCTATTTGATAGATAGTCAGCAAACCAGTGAATAACAAACGTATCAAATGCCATGCTACTTTAATGTATGTATTAAACCATTTTTCACTTGTTGCTGACTTTTGGCTTTGCTGTGTATCACTATGAATAACCATGTCCATATTGAAAGATTTGGTTACTCGTGCGTTACATTACGGGTATGTAAAGCATGCTTAGAAGGATTTTAGATCTAGACAATGTATTACTCGTGCGGTACATTACGGGTATGTAAAACGTGCTTAGAAGGATTTTAGATCTAGACAATGTATTACTCGTGCGGTACATTACGGGTATGTAAAACGTGCTTAGAAGGATTTTAGATCTAGACAATGTATTACTCGTGCGGTACATTACGGGTATGTAAAACGTGCTTAGAAGGATTTTAGATCTAGACAATGTATTACTCGTGCGGTACATTACGGGTATGTAAAACATGCTTAGAAGGATTTTAGATCTAGACAATGTATTACTCGTGCGGTACATTACGGGTATGTAAAACATGCTTAGAAGGATTTTAGATCTAGACAATGTATTACTCGTGCGGTACATTACGGGTATGTAAAACATGCTTAGAAGGATTTTAGATCTAGACAATGTATTACTCGTGCGGTACATTACGGGTATGTAAAACATGCTTAGAAGGATTTTAGATCTAGACAATGTATTACTCGTGCGGTACATTACGGGTATGTAAAACATGCTTAGAAGGATTTTAGATCTAGGCAATGTATTACTCGTGCGGTACATTACGGGTATGTAAGACATGCTTAGAAGGATTTTAGATCTAGACAATGTATTACTCGTGCGGTACATTACGGGTATGTAAAATATGCTTAGAAGGATTTTAGATCTAGACAATGTATTACTCGTGCGGTACATTACGGGTATGTAAAACATGCTTAGAAGGATTTTAGATCTAGATAATGTATTAGATAATTTTAGAATATTAGACTATAACTACATATGATTGTCTTCTCCTTAGCTTTCGAAAGGATCGCAATGTTTGAGTTGTTTAAATGTTCAGGTGTTTAAGTCATCGCGTAAGCGGTTGTAAATTTATTTATTGTGTTAATTAAGGAAATAAATGACCATATTCCCTGCAAATGTTCAAAAATAAGTACATTGATTTATGTTTGATATTTCATGGTTTCAGTCCCTTCCTCCCTCTCTCCTTCTCTCTATCTCTCTTAGAATGGAAAAAGCAATCAGAGGCATAGCATGTGCAATATGATAAGCAATTTACACTTTATTTTCCTTGACACTCCGCGAATTAAAAAAGTTCACAAGTGATTGCATACAATACGTGGCTATGAAACTTTTTGATACAGATATTCAGTTGTCAAGTCTCATAAACACAATGATACAAATCACAAACACCAAAAATATGACTACACCTGCAACTTAAACATGCTCAATTTACAAGGATGAATACAAATATGTCCGTGTTTTATATACCTAATGCCCTTGCATCAGGAATATGTCTTGCTTATCTTTTGGACATATTAATTAGTATTTCTAGCATTTTGCGTTCATTACTTTTATGTTTAAGCCTATGCAACTCTTGAAAATAATATATAACCCTGCAAATGACCAAATAATAAACGATCACCTTATACATACACATCAGCCACAAATTTAAAATGCAATCAAATGTACTCATATTTTTATTTATCTTGTGTCCCGAAATAATTTATATATAAAACACAACATATTTGCGTATCAATGGTGTGTAATTAGAGGGGGTAGTCGTAATGCTGGAACTAATAAGTAAGGTTCAACGAACGAGTTATTTCCATGCTGTCGCAAAGCGTGTGAGAAAATTAGCTCATATTGTTTAATCGGGAAGGATTTGACAATATAGCTTCATTTCGCACAATGGTCGAAATCTAAAAAATAAAATAGTTTCATCGGATTTAATAGCAATTGGAATATGTATCCTTTTTAATATTATTCAGGTTTATTTTCAAGCAGAATAATACACGTTTCTCTTATACCATTTAATAACTATTAATATGAAACAGTTCACACTTTGATTTTCAAAACTGTATTTCCATTTGATAAACTGTTGTTATTAGCAAGGATTATGTACTTTATGATTTGCACATCGTTTCAATTTCACTTTACTAAATGAAAGACAATTATTTGTTTATTTCACAGCGAAACCATTTGCTGTCTAAATTGCTTGATTGACGCAATAATATAATATGGTTTCCACTTATAGGCTGAAAATGCTTTGTTTTCCTTTGTTTCAAATCCTTATTTAACTTGAATAAAAAGGCGTGAAAGATCCAAGCTCTTTATATTCTTGTGAAATTTCCATTCACACATTAGCATTTAATTTTACTTGTACTCTTTTGTACAAGAAACATGAAAACGGAGATAAGAGAGAATCCTCGCATGCGTCGTCTTTGTATAGAGCATTAAATGCGTCCCTTGGTTTTACTACTGTCTACATGATATGGTCTTCTTTGGACTTAAAAGGTATATCTTTAAGTAAATTTGAAAATTAATGTCAATAAAATAATAGGCATAAATTGAATGTGCGGAGAACACTGATATAAAGACCTTTTTCAATTTGATCTCTTCAACCTATACGAAACACTTTAATTCTTTCTCAGAAGTTCGAGGTTTTCGATCATCTGGTATTGTACAGGGATTTCCATTAACGCACATAAAGCAATAGCTGCGTATGTGTTGCTTGCATCTTTGAGAATTTTGTGAAAGTCTACGAACTGAAAGTTATCAAATTCACGTTCTGGAAGTTCGTCATCTAATTTTATCATATCTTCCCACGGACCGTCCCCCACCCCAATCACCACGATAGACAGCGGCCATTTTGAAGCTTCCACTATGGCGTTGATGGTGGTTTTCATATTCACAATCTTGCCATCAGTAATAATCACCAGAATGTGGTACTAAAATATGAATATTATTATTATTATTATTATTATTATTATTATTATTAATTCAAGATGTATATATTTCTTACAATATAGTGTTAACATTTCTGCATATGTTCTTATTGAGACTCAGTTTCATACTTCGGGGATAGAAAGGCAAATATTTCTTTCTGCCTAACAATATAAAACGTACAATCACCATGTGTATATCATTGTAATTATTCACTAGCACCAGTATCTTTTTTTCTTCACTTTATTGAGTATGATTCCCACTCCTAACCCTCCACAACTTTCTCCAGCAATATTATTGTGTCTGAGGAAACTAAAATTACTAAAAGAGGTCGCATTTTCTACGTTTTGTATAAAGTAGGCGCAACTTTATTGCGAAAAGCGTGCTCAGTGTGACAGAGATGTTCGTAAGCTTTCGGATACAAACTTTAATAACATTCTTCAATGACAGGACTCTTCGTACTTATATATTGCAGTTCCAATACTATTTGGTTCACCTTGTAAAGATAAATTTAAGTGTTTATATAGCTAAAGTATAGTCAAAACAAGAACTGGACAGGTAATTATGCGACCTGTAAACCTTGTCCGATGCCCTTTACCTGAGCATGTGCTTTTGCTTGGTAAACTTTTGCATCGATACAAATGTTGTATTCGTGCGAATACATAACCTTATAATTGTTATATTTTGTGCTCGTTTCTACCAGCCAGATAAAATAATTGCACCGTAAATGCATTTGGCTCAATTTCAATCAAAAGTGGATCAAATATATTTTATTTATTACCTTTTTTGTCTCGTTAACAAATTTCACTGCCTGTTCTATCAATGGGACAAAGTGCGCTGAACCGCTGGGCTCTTTTTCTTTGGTTACTTGATTATATCTGTCCAAGACCTCATTAAAACCTTTGCACGGGCCCTAAAATTAGTAGAAAACAAGATAGGTACACTCAAATAATATTGGCAGGAATCTAAACCAAACAGCATAATTCTGGGTCCGATTTTCAAGGAAATCATAGACTAAGTCATGTACTGGGTACAGAGAAATAAATCATAACTTCTAAATTTGACTGAATAACATATTTTTAAAATAAACCCACTTTATTCCTTTTTATTGTTGCATCTTTTCCATTTCCTATACAAATAGTACTTTACAATTTTTATCTATTTGCTCGAGACTTGAATCAGGCATCAAAACTAATTAAACTCCTTACAAACATAATAAAATATTGTCAATTATTGATACATTCATTTGTTCTCATGCAATCTCACGTGTATATGTGTTTGTGATTTGAATTTTTAACCTAGCTTTACCAATATTTCAGTCATATTGCTACGATGTCTGCAGTGTGACAGATTATAATGATGTCTAGCACTGTGTCATCATGCTGCATACACGAAACATGATGTCCCACCCAGTCATTATATTGACACCAGACCGACCAGTCCTAACACTAACCCCTTAATGCCGAGCGCCAAGCGAGGCATCTGTTAGTACTATTTTTGTAAGACTTTGCTATGACTAAACTTATTATCGAACCCACAAACTCCCGCATCCGAGGCGGACGCTCTAACCACTAGGCCACTGGAGCGGTATATCTCACTTGTATTAAATACTAACGTATTGATATCGCACCATATATCAGCACAGGTTGTATTGCATTTTATTAAATAGTTACACCTCAATGAAGATGTTGAAACAATATATGCAAGTGGCCGTTCTTTAACAGGCCTAAATAAACCTGTTTGCATCGATAGTCTTTCGTAATAGCGAAGAGGTTGCATCTCTAACATTTTTATTTTTTTTTCTCATTTAATGGCGTTTTTCAATGTCTTTCAAATTTTATGAACAAATAAAAACTAATTATAGCTTATATTCTACTACATTAATTAGTAAGAGCTGCGAGACAGAACTGTTGCCATAAGTAGTTCCATCACCTATGCAACTAAAATCATAACAACAGTTCTGTAAAGAGAGATTGGTTTATTGTATTATACCATGACAATATAAAAGACAAATACACGTTTGTACGATTCTGAAATTAGACTGACCTTTTAGAGACGACCAGAGTCGTGAGGACGCTTGATGGTCTGCTTCAAATCTACGTTGATTCTAATAAATACTGTTAATTATATAGTATTTCTCATGTACCTCAGATTTCAATGGGAATAAGGTGTCACAAAAACAAAACGCTGGTATCCAGCCGTCGTTGTCAAGAGTCTCGAAACTTTCTCCAAGGATACATATCACCTGAGCAAATAAAGAAATAACGTGGTACACGGGTTTCTGTAATTAATAAAGGCAATCGATTCAGAACAAATATTTAAAATATCATTGGTTCATACCTCATTTAACTAGACTAAAAGTGTGTGTCAAACTATATCATTAGTGAAATTGTAAGTTCATCAAGAGTTTGTCGCTGCTTTCTTCATGACCTTTCTTTCAAACGTAACTTGTGATTTGATGTGATGTGATGTGATTTGGTCTGTTAACGTATCTTTAACAATTTTTCATTCATATCGCTACGATGTCTGCAATGTGGCCGTTTATAGTGATATCTAGCACTGGGGCATCATGCCGCAGACATGTAGCATGATGTCTCACCCAGTCACATTATCCTGACACCGGGCCGACCAGTCCTAACACTAACCTTTTAATGCTGAGCACCAAGCGAGGCAGCTGTTAGTACCGTTTTTGTAAGTTTTTGGTATGACTCGGCCTGGTATCGAACCCATGACCTCCCGCATCCGAGGCGGACGCTCTAACCACTAGGCCACCGGAGCGGTTCAAACGTAACTTGTTAATCCTTTAATTTCCATTCTCTCATGACCCGAAGATCCTAATCAATGTGGACAACGACCAGATTTTCTTCAGAAGAGAATCACATAGTAAACGATGTCGCCATATGTGGTTACTAACAATAATTTCATTATGGATACAAAGTTATTACTATGTAACCTATACAATGTAGAAAGATGTAGTAAGAATTTTCCAAGGCACAGCCCAAACAGTAAAAAGCTTACGTCAGGGTCAGTGAATCTAAGCAATGACATTATATACAATGGAATATATGTACTCTAAGGCTACGATAATAAATGGACAAATATGACATGTAGTGATTGTAATTTTAAATTTCTTTCGACAGATTATCTAAATGATCTTAATGCAGCAGTATATTTTGTTGAATTGAAATTATCCATGTGTCTAAATTTTGACGAAAGGTAATATAGCGCTTAAACGAGGTACGCTAGAAAGGGTGAGATTGTAGCGGACAAAATTGTGTCAGTGTATCGCATACCTACCTACCTACCTGCAAACATACCTACATACATACCTACAAATATACCTACCAACCTACCTACCTACCTACAAACATACCTACAAACCTACCTACCTACCTACCTACCTACCTACATACATACATACATACATACTCATGCTTATGCTGGTACATAATACCTGTTGGTACGGATTAAAGTTCGGTCAACTGGTATCGTGCAAAGAAAGCCCACCAAAGGTCTTTTGTCCCTGTGACTTGTTGCTTATCGTGTAATCGATACCTTGAAAATCGCAGAAGAAAGATTGAAAACACAGCTCAGTGTACTGATATACTTCTCAGCATACAGTGACAGATTTCGATATATGTTTGCATAAAAAGACAGAAAAGCCGTTAAATTGGTTGTGGTTAAAAAAGAAAAGTATTATTCATGCACGCATTTGCTGCAAAAATTCTCTTGAAAATGCATGATCCATACAAAGTTGTCTTGAGAGCACTTCAGACCATGTCACACATTGTGAACAACTGCCCACTGATACAATTCCATGGTGGACTGCACGCTCTGCACCTTGCCGATGATTACGTTGTTAAATCGCTGAACACTCACTGCACACAGTAATAATACTACTGAGAGCATTTATATTTAAACATCTTTCCTTTGCTTTACAAATAGAAGGACAAACTGCTGATGTGCAAAGAGATGACATAGACCATTACAAACACGAAGACCAAATGTTGATGTGTCGAGGTTTTCTGACCATGACCAAAAATAAGACCAGCTGGGTAGGTGCATGCAAATGCTACTGACCAATGCACACCAGAGAACCAGCTGTTGATATGCACAGAAATGATACTGACAAGTGCAAATCTGAGAACCAACTGGTTATTTGCACAGAAATGATACTGACAAATCAGAGAACCAACTCTTGATCTGCACAGAGATGATACTGACAAGTGCAAATCAGAAAACCAACTGGTTATGTACACAGAGATGATAATTATGCAAATCAGAGAACCAACTGGTTATGTACACAGAGATGACACAACCTGGTCATTATGGAATTCGATGCATTCCAACTTGACCGAGAGCCATTTTAAAACTGCATTTCACAGTTTTCAATAATATGAGTATAGGCTTAACTCAAATTCTAAATTATTTACGTTTAAATTACATAAATTTAATGATCTAGTACAATAGGCATGGAATGATATTAATATTTGTTCATTGATAACGATTCCACGACATGATTATTCATTGTGCTAGGTTATAAAAACAATATTGCTTGTATTATACAAATATTGTAAAATCAAACTATTATCATTTTGTTAAAACTTACCGAAAATAAGTTCACAATCATGAATACCAGCATCTGCCATGGCTTTTGTGACGTCATGGAGGGTTTTGTAATTATCTCTTATAACGTAAAATCGCTTTTCTCTCCGTTCCCTTGCATTCGGATCTCCAGCATCGTCGTGGTCCACTTGCGAATCAGACCATTTCTATATAACAACAAAATCACTCGTAACTACTTTACTATTATATATTCTACCTTGCAAGCACTGTCCTGAAGAGATGGCATAATCATGCAATAAAATATGGTAACAGTTCTCTTGACATGGTGCAACTCAATATCCCTTCGAATCGTCCTAAAACAGTTTTCGATTGATCTACTTGTGACAGCTAATAATTTATATACGTTACGTTGTTTGAAAACTGCTCGAACAGTCACTTTGGGAAAAAAAGGGAATATGCGTTATTTATTTAGCATTATCACACTAATATTTGTATATTATATTAAATAAGCATATATCAATAGTGTTACTGGAAGCCTGGAACGAGGCAAATATAGGTTGTTTTGCTTATTCTGTTAATTAATATATAATTTGGTTATTAAAAAATGAGGCATTTTTTTTTCGGCTGAATAAGTTTGTACTTCTTTCATCAATATATAAACTTTTCGTGATATTAGTCAGTTGTGAAAGAAAAGTAAAGTATGGTTTATGTCAACTAATCAGACTGACATGCACATTACAAAGTAGGAAACGCTTGATAAGGTTAAGAAAACTATGATTGATATGTAGATTTGTATACTTGAACCTACAGTTTAACATTCAGTAATTTAGGGACGAAACATCAAAACCATTCGCTAATCAATAAATAAACACATTTACCTACACGCGGATGAAGGTGCAAAATCGAAGAGGTATATCTTCTTCACTAAATTAGAGGTTGGTGTGACCAACTTTGAATTCGAAAGTGATTTAATTTTCCCTCCTTAAGATAAAGTGATTTGCTTTATAATTATATGCTACAAATTGAGAAACACTAATTTGCTATCTTCTAAGTTCTATACAGACCATTATGTTATTGAGACACAATAATATACCTCTGAGACGTAAAGCTTGAGTAACGTCATTGATGTTAATAATAGTATAATGATATCTTTCTGGTTATCCTGACCACGTATTGGGTAATGTTTCGGAATTCTTTATTCTGTATATGCTGACAAAACTTATTTATCCTGCAGTTTATTCTTCTCTCTGCATACATTTTGATGAGACATTAAATGTGTACAAAATGTATGCTTACCATAATTTATTCAAATGAAATAACCAGATTTGTCCTAACATAAAATGATCATCCACTTTGTTCATAACTTTTTTCGAATATCTGCACTCGAAATAGCACAAGGAAAGGGGAGATCAGGAGAAATTACATAGTCCAGCATTGTGTCTTCTTTGCTAATTGAACAATAAATATATCCCTTTAATGCTCCTATTATTTAATAATTTGATCAGCCTTTGACAGAAACAGGTACACACCTTCCATTAAAACTGAAAATTTCTGAAAAATAAGCTTCATTCATCTCAAGAATTTGTCGAAAATATTGATAAAAGGATTTCATCATCTATATCTCTTGAACCATTACCAAACCAACGAAAAGCTCATGATTCTCGACCAGCTTGTATTGATCAGGATCTCCATTAATGCACGTAAAGCAAGTGCTGCGTATAGGTTATTTGCCCATAACTGTGTATAAATAATATCGGATGTTAAGAGAGGAAAATACAACGAGCAGACTGTCTCCTTTTAATCCACTCATTTCTAAGCCGCTTGGTTTTGCCAGTCTTTTTTCAGGCTTTTTGCACAAATCAATATCCTTTTTAATTTCTTCATATGTCCAGTTCTTAAGAAATAAATCGCATTATTTAATGGTTACCATGCACCTATGGTAAGTACTTATGTCGCTCACTAACACAGACACAGCACGTGCGAAGTAATGGTTAGTTATGATGCATGTTGTAAAAGACAGCTGAATTGTTTGTTTGACTGAAACGATTGGAGATTTGCAAAGTGAATATCCTTTACGAATCCGGGTGAATCAGATACGTTGGCTATGTTTGGTTAGAGTTAAGTGGTGTTTTGTTGAATGAAAGCAACATTATTCTTTGATTGGCAAATCTCCTGAAATCATTTTAGCAAAATAGGTATTAGAACATAATAACAAATAAATAAAGGCTGTAATATAAATACACACTCATTTTTTCCACTATCGTCAGATTATAATTGAAACAAACATAATACAAGCAGACATAATATATGCTTTTATACGTCTTATATCATCAAAATAAAGCCATGTCACCAGCGGTTATACAATATTGTGATCAGGAATATATTTTAGAGACCACAGGGTTTATGGTGGCACTTGACGCTGTGTTTCAAATCTGATTGTGTGGAGAAGAAAAACACAAGCGTCTAATTATGGCTAATGGGATCTTTTGAACACTCAAAAGTCAAAACACCTTGATCAAAAGCCAGTCGTATAAACGATGATAATTATTTAGATACATTCCTTTTACCTCTGGCTTCAACGGGAATAAGGAGTCACCAAAACAAAATGCTGGTATTCGTCCATCCTTGTCTAGCGCCTCTAAACTTTCTCCAAGTATGCATATTACCTGATGAAATAAAAAGAAACGTTTTTGTTAGTTTTAGCCGTAAAAGATGGTAACGTAGTAAAAATGTTTTAATATCATCTTTACAGATTCCATTGTAGTTTACTACAATTTATAGTAAAGGCAGAAAATGTCATTAAGTCAAATTTCTTACAGATTTATGCATTTATTTCTACATTTCTTATTTATTTTCACTTAAATTGGTCATCTGTTTTTATCTTATCTTCTTAGGGATGATACGGTGTCGTGACGGGAATAAACTAAATGGAGACATAAAGATCAGAATAGAACCATATGGCGAACATTTTCGCAATTTCTGGTCAAGGTCGATTCAAAGGACGTTTCAGACTCTAGACTTGGCAACCTTGATAAAACATAAAGTTTAGAGATTATAGAAGAGAAAGTTTACACAAGATGTTACTCATAATGGAAACGATGGCACCGGCAGTACACACACACACACACACACACACACACACACACACACATAGATAGATTATAACATAAAATATTAGTTGAAGAAATATTACATTATATTAACTTTCTATTGTAGTGATTCTTGATCACAATTCTTTCTGGACATAGCTATTGCCAACAATTATCTAACCAAACCACTGTTTTATCAGGAATAGATGTTACAAAGTCGTCTCAGTTGTAAATAAATATAAATTTTCCAAAGGGTAAAAGAGCAGTTGAGAAAGTGTCAGTGCTTAACCGACCTACCTACGTCCATACGTTCACACTTACCTTTTGGTAAGGGTTCATGTTCTGTCCACTGGTATCATGCAATGAAAGCCCACCAAATGTTGTCGTTCCCTGTGTCTTGTTGCTTGTCGTGTAATCGATACCTTATGAAACGGAACAGAATTTTCTACAAAGAAACTTGCTGTGTATATATGCTCCCTAACCTATAATTCAAAATTACATAAATGCTTGCAAAATTATAGTAATATACAGTTACATGTAACCATGGAAGATATCCTAATTACACGCAATTGAAGAAATAATTGTCTTTAAAATGGATGATCCTATCACAATTTTCCTTAACTGCGGCGCTACCTTCACACTGTTATTTGGCATATACTGTTTCTTTTCAAGACAGCAAATAGTGGCATCAATTGTTGCTGTAGGGAAATGATAAACTGTTTTATTTATCTATAGACCCTCATCTGATTTTAATCTGCTGGACCCGTATGAAAATGGTTGACCGAAATTGACCAGAATGGCGAAATTCATAATTTTTAAAATTTAATTGGGAAACACTTGAGGAAGTGGACATGGAGGGTTGCAAATGTTTCGATTTGTTCAAATATATTGATACCCTTTACATAGGTCTGAGGACAAATCATGATACATTATTATCATGCGCAATACAGTGTTTCAAACAAGGTAACTAATAATGAGTAAAAGCGTACCGAATATAAGTTCACTGTCATGAACACCAGCTTTTATTATGGCCTCAGACACGTCATGAAGGGTTTGGAAATTGTCTCTTATCACGTAAAATTTCTTGTCTCTTCTTTCCCTGGCCTTAGATTGCCCATCCTCCCCTTTTGCAAGTGGCAAATCAGACATTTTCTACAAAGACATCACTTGTAAGGTCTTTATTAATGCTTATTATTCATAACACACACTATCAGTAAGATATAACATGAATACATGAGAACATTTCTTGATAGTATTAGTTACACATCCCTTTACTTTGTCCTGCAGTTTGCAATAACAGTATTATGTATCGTCATGACCATATCCTACAGGATCTCTCATGAAGGATAATTAGTTTGTCAACATAAATTATTTGACTAGTTGAAAGAAAACAGTGAGTGTAGTAATTACATATTTTAGAACGGCTTCGTTGTTTAATACGTCTTGGACTTTAATTAGAAAGACATTAAATATTATTACGAATATTTGATCTTAAATTAAGCAATAGACATCAGCTAAAACCAATACATTTTGTAACATTCAACAAATACTTTAGTTCCCTAGAATAGAACTGAAAATTTTAAAGTACTTACAGCATTGCCATTTAAATCACAAATAACCAGTAAAGTTCTAACACCAGTTCTTATAACATCGAAATAAAACCCCATGCTTAAGCTGTTGATTTGCATGTAATGGCCCGTAACGTGATTATATGATTATTGTCAACGGACCCGTGTAGTTATATATATTTACTAAAAGAAAGATCGAAGTGGCCGACATTGAGTTCAAAAGTAATGGACTGTCGAGTGTGTGTGTGTGTGTGTGTGTGTGAATAGGTTTTTTAACGTAGCTTTCCACAATCTTTTAGTCATATCTCTACGATGTATGCAGTGTTGCAGTTTATAGTCATGTCTAGCACAGCGGCATCATGCTGCAGACACGTAGCATGATGTCCCACCCAGCCACATTATCCTGACACCAGGCCGACCAGTCCTACTACTAACCTCTTAATGCTGAGCTCCAAGCAAGGCAGATGCTTGTACCATCTTTGTAAGTCTTTTGTATGACTCGGCAAGGGTTCGAACCCATGACCTCCCGCTTCCGAGGCGGTCGCTCTAACCACTAGGCTACTATCGACTGTCGACTGTATAAATGAAGGGTGGTTCAGTATTTCACACCTATATGTTAATCAGTAAGCCTACTATAATGTAATTGCTATATAATCTAAATCTTTTTAGGAAATATATTTTACTTCCGTTATGAAACAGAAGCCAATCTATGCAATTAACAAAGCAGATAATATGTTTATACCGTAGTTATGTCTTTAGTAATGAAATTAAAGTTTCAATAAGTGCACATACCTTTATGTAATATATAATGTTTTCGACGTAAATACCAATTTTAACCTAACTTCGAAACACCGATCAATACCTATTTAGAAGACACACCTTTCATGCAATTCTTAAGTAAAAATGGCTTCTAAATTAACAGTACACTAGCAATCAATGTACGCTCTGTTCCTCATTGGTTACACATTTAAAATATATATTATCTCCCTTTATAAGACTTGTTTCGGGTTCATTTTGGGTAACTACCCCTGTGATACTTAGATTTAATTGAATACCGCATTGTATTTACATCTTACCATGATTTGTCAGTTTGAAAGAATTGCTACGTTAAAATTGGCATCTCAGTATATATTGCCTTGATCGGTACAGCATCACGCAACACCGATATACAGCATTTCTAAGGGGATATCTTATGTTGGGTAATTTGTACAATAATGCTTTTATCTCAATGAAGATAATACAACAATATGTGATCGACAATTTTAAATCATGGGAACAAATATGAAAGTGCTGTCTCGTATGCATTTGACCTCTTGCAAATATAAACAAGTAAACACAAAATGACCATGTAATGATTATTCGATGCAGACTACTCAAAACATGCTCGCCACTTGCATTTCTCTGAGGTAAACAAAATTCAAAGTTGTCCACACACCTGCTAACGTACACATTCACATGAACAATGGACATCTATATGTGGACCACTACCTCAAAACGTACTTATTTTTCGCAAATTACATTGTAACCTGTTGAGGGTAGCCTCTCATTCTATACAAAAAGTGTTCATCATTATGGTGGTAGATATTATAATGTCGAATCAACATAGTTATTCCTACCTTCAATAGGTTTGACATGGACTTCTTGTAATGTATCATAGACAAAGCAATCTGGTAAAAAATTAAAAACAAACGTCTCACCGACTTAAACCTTAAGTCACAGGGACCTACCTTACTTACAATTTTACTGCACTAAGAGAGTTTACCGTAAACGTTAGCACAAACAATCTCTAAAAAACTAGATTGAAACTAAATTTCAACAAGTCTTGAAAATAGGATAGAAAGGTTGCAGATACGTATTTTGCAATAGGATGTCGATTATGTTACTATGCAACCCCTCGCCAACCTTTATTGTTCTAGGGAGGACTGTTGGCAAATAGCATGCTACCATAATGAGGTCATTAGCTAAACCCCAAACCATGAACAGTAAATGAAGAACTATATGCAACGTTGAGCTTCTTTTGTAGAAAGGGTGTAGTACTAACAGAGAGCAGAATCGATTTGGTAATTATATAATGAAAGATGCTTTATAATTCAATCTCAGACACGAACTTTATCCCAAGTTAGTGTAGTGTAAGATATGGGCCGTAAGGTCCTACCCTCGCAATGAGGGTCAATTGCTCATCAAGTTGCATTATATTGATTTTCGTTAGGTTTTAGATGGGTACCTATGTACAAACCATACAAGAAATGTATAGAATCGTTAGCTAACCATAAATGATTAATCTAAGCCACTAAAATATGTAATATTTATATATATTTATTTTTAATTCATTCGTGTTGTACACAATCATTTCATTTGTCATTTCTGGCATGGACAATGTCGAAGACATAAAACAGTTTGTTTTCTCCAGTCGTCGGCATCGAATGTGTATGTCAGTAATTTACTCGAAGACTCATCAAGATGATTTCCCCCACCAAATTCATTAGCTACTTATGTAACAGTATATATTCAGTACGCAAAACCACGTGCGCCTATTAACAAAATGTAAAACCTAACGAAGAATAGAGAAACAAATGCACATGCATATGCAAATTTTGCCCTAATTTCCCCTATCCAGGAAGTAGGTACTATGACGTCACCCTTCAATCTGCCGCTTGTGACCTAGGAAATAACAACAGATGAAATGACTGGAGGCGATATTTATGTATATACTTTTATACATTCGGATGTCGATACCACCTCTAACGACCAGCATAGTGCAATAAATCTTCTGTATTTCGAAGATACGTGATTAAACATAAATTAAAATTATAAAAACAATTTACATTTATTCAAACTATCGATATTTAATTGCCCTTTGGTCCATTGAAAACTAAAGTTGATACAGATTTCGCTAAGTTCCCCTGCAGAAAATAAGGTAATTCTACTAAAAGACTCTGAGGTTTTTAATACAACTTCGTCATAATAGATTTATATTACTAAAGGGTGTCTGGATTCTCGCATACATTCCCAACTAAATTATCTGGTACTTTATTTTTAATTTATTGACATATCTGAAATTATTGGTTAAATGATTTATGCAACTTGAATAGTTACTGAAATCCAGAAATGATGTGTTATAGTTGAGGTATAAAGTTAAGAGTGATTTATTTTTAGTATTAAATTTCAAAATATCAATTAAACGTGGAGATCCATTTTCAAAGAATAACCTATTTTATCGCATTATTATTATGCAATATCTGACCACTTTGTTATGGTCACACTATATTCTATCAAGCAAGGAGAATTTGAAACTTTTATCATACAAAACTAAACTTTTGGAGGATTTAAACTGTTTAGTATTTATTATTGCTAAATTTAACTAAAGAATTCATAGAAGATTGATAAAACAAAATTTAAGGTTAGAAAATAATGCAATAAAATAGTGCTATGTAACATTCGTATGCGTGCAATAGCATAATTTGCCACCGAAAACGTGTTTGATAATGTCACAACATAAATTGTGAAGTAATGAACAATCGAGTTTCAAATTTTGGAAATAGTATTGAAGTTCAAATAGTTATTATGCTGACCAAAAAGAGAATATTCTCGTCAACGAAAGTCCACTCCTGCGGGCTAGTGGCTAGAGCGTCCGCCTTGGATACTGCAGGTCGCGAGTTCGAACCTTGGCCGAGTCATACCAAAGAAATAAAAACGGCACGATAGCTGCCTCGCTAGGCGCTCAGCATTAAGAGGTTACTGTTAGGACTACTCGGTCTGGTGTCAGAATGTGACTGAGTGGGACGACATGTCTGGTGCAGAATCTTTCTGTACTGTACATCACTATGAACTGCCAGACTTCAGACATCGTAGCGATATGTCTGAAAATTGTTTAAACCTACGTTAGAAACCCGAATCACACGCACACACACACACACATCAACAAAAGCATTTGGATATTGTTTATATTTTATGTGGATTGTACACACATATTTAACCGGAAGCAATAGTGAGTAAATTACACGAGTCTTAAAGAATGGAAACCATGTTCTGTCTACTTACCCTGGACTGGATTAAGAAACTACAACTCCGGTTGTTATAAAGCTCCTTTGCTTACAAATTGACTATTAGAGATGAGCAAGAATTAAAATCATAAGAGTTCTTGAAGTAACTCTAGTTCACTATATTGAAACTGTGTAGTGTTTTTCTTTCTAAATCGTGCGATTGCAAAAGGTTCAAACGATCGAATAACCTGGCACGCCACATATGCCTACCTGGATTTTTGTTCAAATATCAGGTGGTGAACATAGGCTTTACCCTGCTATACTACATTATTTTTGCACTTTAACTGTGCAGTTAATACCTTTAGACGTTTACCGGGCTGATAGACCGATTGAAATTAAACAAACCTAACAAGGACATGTACTTCGCATCGATTTTAGTACAATTTAAATTCTTGCCCAAACTTTATACTTCTTATTTGCTCGACATGACCTAAGTCGTTTATTTTATAAGTGCATTGATTGCAAACAGAGAGTGGGCAGTAAAGATTGTTCGTTACCGGATTAGCGTGTAATGAGATTAAGTTACAGACAGAAATCCTTCTGTTTCTCTCCATCTGTCGTTCTCTTTCTCCTCTTTCTCTTTCATCCAGATTGTCTGTAGCGTTATATATATATATATATATATATATATATATATATATATATATATATATATATATATATATATATGACAGAAACCAGTGGCCCTAGTTAAATATGTATGCATGTATGTATGTATGTATGTATGTATACATATGTATGTATGTATGTATGTATGTATGTATATGTAACTAGGGCCACCGGTTTCTGTCTTGCATAGAAGACAGTAGATCGTATGAAACCTATAGTATCGTTAAGAATCTTGGGTGATACAAAATGGATTCGGTTCTCTAATTTTTGATGTGGTTAATTATTTAACGATGAATATATTAATCAATGGTTTGCAATATTTTCGTGAAAGACACCATCTTCTATGGCTCAGTATATAAAGTTTTGAAGTAATCGTTCTAGTCTGCTCTCAGTTCAAATATGGCTTGATGTAGAATGTTGTTGTTTTTTTGACTTTCCATATTCAATCCATTTTGTATGATAGAAATAAATTATTCCTATCACTTCATTTTAATTTCGAACAAACATTTCAGATTTGTTTAACCTATCAACGATACTTTAAATCCGAATTCGATCATTTCCTATATCTTACCAAATGTTTCATAGTCATGTATTCGTTTTTTTTGTTGTTGTTGTTTTTCTTACACAAATCACACGTGACACTGGCAAAACAAATCGTCATTGGTACACCTATGCAGTTGATACTTCCGTCTCCCCTCTTAGAGACTCAGGACTCACTGAACCGGAAGTTCTGTTCCCCAAAGTGCATCCTTTGCGAATCTTTGTCTTTCCTTAGAATCTGTTTTTCAGTTTTACCGCCATATTACGAGTGGCTTTCTCGGAGTAATTTCTATTTGCTCAGCAATCTTCCCAGGAGAAATCGATTTTCGCCTGCTAATTGAAGTTATAATTCGGATCAAACTTAGCGGACAATGTCCTCCTCGCTGTCTGTCCACGTGGAGACGGATTTGGAACACGTCCCGGTCATCGTGGGTTCCTTTGATCTTTGTAACACCTAGTTGGGAAGTCGCTCGATCTAACAATATGCCGATTCAAGATACCCGGTAGTTTCCTTGGTCAATGTAACCTTGTGTAAGAGATTAACTCAAACTTATTCGAAAATGAAAACGTGCGTTACTATATGAATTACAAGAAACAAAATCATAACTACGCTACACGCTAAGTATGCATAAACAAATGGTTATCTAGAGAGAGTTCTATGCCATTCCAGCGTTCCTGCTTATGAATTAGGCACCTACTTTCTCGGTTCCTTTCAGACATCTGATCTGCATTCGGTACTGCAGTAAGAACAGCGACCATCGCATCAAGCGTCCATTAGGCAATTTCGCCTGCGCGAGGTAGCGGAGAGATTGGTGGTCGGTCTCCAATATGAACTTCCGCCAATATAAGTGCCGCTCGAACCATGATATCCGGAACACGATTCCGAGGGATTCCCTCTCAAATACGAAGTATTTCTTCTTAGCAGCAGGCGGTTTCCGACGACCGTACTCGACAGGAAATATTGTCCCTGTGTGATCTTGCAGTAGTACTACTCCCAGGCCCGTGTCAATTTGTGTCAGTACGGATCACGAAGTCTTTGGACAGAACCGGTAGATGGACAACAGCGTCGGATGTCAGCCTACCCTACAGCGTTAGGAAAGCATGCCCACACGCATACATCCAAATAACGTTACTCGGGGCCCGTGTCCTGCTCAGGTCAGACAACGGTACCAATCCCCCATCCACAATCGCACTGAAATTGATCACATACCTCTGGCAATACCCGGTCCAACCCAGGAACGACTTTACCTCAGTTTTCATGGTGGGGCGTGTGGAGTTTCTCAGCTGCTCCACCTTCGACTTATCTAGAGACAGCATGCTTTGACGCAGTGTATTCCAAATAGGCCAGCATCCGGAACCCAAGATGACATTTGGAAGAGCGAGCCCTCAATCGCACCTGAGGTAGCCGCGTCAAAAACGTCATCTAGCAGAGTGAGTTACTCACCCCACGTAGATGTGGCCAGCAAGAGACCATCCATGAAGATGTAAACACCCCTATCGCGCAAGGGCTCCAAAAAGTACCGCACCATTCTAGTGATTACGCTGGGTAAAAGCGAGATTTACTCTATCCTCCTCCCGTACCGGAATTTTCCAATTTGCCTTGGACAAATCCAACATCAAAAGATGTTTCGATTTCGTTACAGAAATGAAACTATGTTCTGGATCAGGTAGCATTTCGACTTGAAATTCCATTAGCTGATTCAGCTTCCGGTATTCAACGCAAAATCGATGTGTGCCATCCTTCTTCTTCACTAAGATTACCGGAGAGCTGTATGGAGAATCGGCGAACTCGACTACTCTCGAAGCAGTCATCTGCTCAATCTCTTCTCTTAAGATTTGTATTTCTTTCGAAGCAAAGGGTAGGGTTTTCGCTGCATGGGACGGTCGTCCACCAGCTGAAACCCGAACTCGAGAAGTGACTATCTTCCGGGTATTTCCGTAAGATCATCAGAATACCCTGTCAGCAGCGTCTCTATCTCTTCCCGTTGATCCGCTGTCAACATGGGGCACACGTGGAGTCCGATGGTGTCGCAGCCCTCGCGAATAGACAGCTCGGGAAAGTGTTCTCCTTCGGCGTCCTCTGCGATGATCGTGTTGACGAGACAATCGCTGACGCTGTCTCTTTCTCGGTATCTCTTAAGAAGATTGGAATGGTACAACGTCTCCTTAGTCGGTAGCCGTGTCTGACAGGACTGACCTCCGATCTTCCCGGTTACGACTTACGGACCACTCCAAGAAACATGCAGTTTGTTGTGTTCTTGGGGAAATATCAGCAACTCCTTGTCCCCAACTTCATGCAGAAATGGCTTTGTGCGCTTGTTGTAAAGCTTCGCCTGACACGACTTTGCTCGCTTGAGGTTCTCCTATGCGAAGGAACAGCCTTCGTCCAGTTTGTTTCGCAAATCCGCGACGTACTGATATGTAGTACTTACCTCATTGATAGCATGATCGTCCGTCTACAGTTGTCTCAGTACGGCAATAGGGCTACGTACGGTCCTCCAGTACAAGTGTTCGGAGGAAAAACAAAACTAAACTCGCATGTGGTACTTCCCAATATGCAAAAAACATGGCACGAATGTACCAATCCCAATTTTTTGTAGCGGCCTTCACACAGCTTCTTTAGCATGTTTTTTTCAGAGTACCGTTAGGCCTCTCGACCAGTCTGTTACATTGGGGGTGATACGGCATAGTCGTGAGTTGTATAGTCTTCTTGTATAAGAACTACAGCGCGTCATTAAGAATTTCTTTCTCCGTTCCTTCTGTAGCGTATTTATACAACGGTGCCAGAGTTGCGTGTTCCAGCTGCAGATTCCTCAATTTGGATGGAAGTACGTTATTCACCAATGTCCATAGGCGTCGGTTTTGTCTGTTGACTCTTGGATCTGATTTCCACAGCCTTCACCGGTGTCGGTTTGCTGGTTACGGGGTTCGGTTGTTGCAACATATAACGACATTCTAGTATGACGTCATGTGATAATCCATCCTAGGACGGAGCTTCAATTTTGCCCTTCACGTACAATGAATCGAGGTCAATGACAGCCACTGGCAAAAAGTCACGTACGCTGTTTGCGTATTGGACCTCCTCAATTACCCACCCTGTCTATTCCTCAGGTTTAGCATACTTCTTGTCGACAAGGGTGGGAACGCTCCACCCAGTGTCGTACAAGAGGGTTACACCTTCTCTGTTGACAGTTGCATACGCGAGGTTTGCTGGTTTACAGCTTGCCTCCGACTCGCACTTCTTCCTAGCAACGGTATTCACCTGGATCTGTCGGCCCTTGCAAAATGCCCCAGGCGCTTGAAGGTGTAGAACGTCGGCGGTCCACGCCGTCGTGCAAGGCCCGTTTTCGTGGACGAGGCTTGTCCTGTCCATAGGTGGAATCCTTACATGTAGATCCGCCTCTTACCTTACCGTCACCCAGACTGGTAGTGAAAGCAAGCTTTTCCTCAACCACGCAGCGCAACTCAGTGGGTCGGGGTTGGTCCGTTCTCCCGGAAACTCCACTCTTTGAATGTGCCACCTCGTATCTCACCGCCGTGGCAAAGAAGAGCCTTCTTGAGCGCGTTGTAGTCGTCAGCTTTTTCTGTAGCTAAGTTTTGCCAATTTTGCTCGAGAATTTTATGAACGCATGCGAGTTTCTCAAATTGCACCAGGATATCGTAAATGGACTATTCTTTGTAATTTAACCGCGGACAAAATTTATCTGTGCCATAAGGTGGTCGATAATCGATCGCACGCTCCCTCCAGAACTGATACTGGAGTTGTCCCTATCGTTGGTCTTAGCTTCTACCCTTATTTTTTCCATTTCGAGAGTTTCAGCAAGCTCTCTTTCTTTCGCAGTCGGGGATACCCTAGTCAGCTCCATCTGTGCTTCTCTATCCGCAGATATCTTGGCCATTTCCTTCTGTGCTTGTCTGTTCGCTACTGTCTTTGCCATCTTCAGCTCCTTTTGTGTCTCTCTGACCGCTGCTGTCATGGCCAGCTCCATCTCTGTCCTTAGTTATCTTGGTTAGCTCTCTGTCCACTGCTTTTTCGGCCATACATTCTTTGATTCCCTCCTCTATGAACGCTGCTAGGCGATCTCCCTCGTACCCTAAATAGTCCTTGCCCATGGCTCGATAATCTTTAATCATTTGTCTTTCTGTAGCCATTTTATGGTGATACTAACAGTAAGTGATACCTTGTTTCGAATTACTAAACAATTGACAGATGTTACACGTTCTTATCCCAATACTTACCTGTTGACAATAACTAACTTTTATCAGGTAGGATATTTTGCCCGATATTTGCTTCAATATTACTGCAAGTAACTGAAATCTGCCAACAATGCAAATATCAAAATATGACATGCACATTTTAAAAATCATAAAAATTGAAATACACTAGATGGAAAATATCTAAAACTGTTCACGAAATACGTTTTAACATATAAGACTTTAGATCGTAAAGATAATAGTTATGTCCAATTCTGATCCGGGACGAAGCGCCCACTGTGGCGTGACGGGGTTGTTATGCCGACACTGTGGTAGGTGTGGGGTGGGGTGCTTCAATATTCTTTTAAAATTATTATTAAAGTCCCACCCAGGCTCGTATTCGGTTGGAAGCTAAATTAGTGGAATATAGATGTAAAGCTCCGAGCCCCCAGTCAGCAATGTCACGGTTAAATGACTGAATATACAAAGCAGTCAAATTCAACTAATAAAAAATCTAATGAATATTCAATACTCAAATGATTAAAATTTCCCAAGTACTCTCCTTCCGCATGATCATGTGATAGCCTATTGCATCTTTTGATTTGTAGTGTGAGATAGCTTTCCATCTGTCCTTGTATTTCTACTCATCTGTGTATTCTTGTCTCATATTCCTCCTATTCCTTCTTCTCTTCCTCCCGACTTTCTCCAAATTCCTTCTCGTCCTCGATTTCTCTATACTTCTCCTTTTCCACTTCCTCCCTCCTCGACTCCTTTTCCTGCTCCTCATCGACTCTGTCTACCGACCAGAATTGTCGACTCCGACTGCTCTGCAATTCGCACTTTCGTCTCCCATCTTAGAGACCCGAGACTCAATGAACCGGAAGTTCTGTCCCCCCCCCCAAAAAAAAAGCTTCCTTTACGAAGCTTTGTCTTTTCTTAGAATCTGTTTCTAAGTTTTCCCGCCTAATTACTAGTTCCTTTCTCGGAGTAATCCTATTTGCTCAGCTATCTTCCCGGGAGAAATAAATTTTCGCTAGCTAATTAGAAGTTATAACTCGGATCGAAATGGTTACCACACCCTCCGTCTGAATTCTGATTGGATGTATCTTTGATCTGATCCAATCAAACTTAGCGAACAATGTCCTTCTCGCTGTCTGTCCACGTGGGGACTGATTTAGAACACGCCCCAGTCCTCGCGGGTTCCTCTGATCTTTGTAATACATAGGTGAGAAGTCGCTCGATCTAACGCCTATGCATGATTCAAGATGCCGTGTCGTCTCTCTGGTTACAGTGACCTTGCGTCGGAGATTAACTCTAGCCTGCCGCATGTTCAGACATCAAGCATGCATACAAACATACATACATAGATACATACATACATAGATACATACATACACACATACATACATACATACATACACGCATGCATGCATGCATACATGCATACATACATACATACATACATACATAATTGCATGCATGCGTGCATGCATACAAACATACATACATACATACATTCATACATACATACATACATACATACATACATACATACAGAGACATACAGACATACACAGAGATAGATAGATAGATAGATAGATAGATAGATAGATAGATAGATAGATAGATAGACAGACAGACAGATAGATCGATAGACAGATATAACATCTGCTTAACAATACAGTGCTTGCCGATTGTTATTACCCAATCGAAGAAAGATTTCACGGACACATCGACCTTATCATCTATTTTTATAAACGATAATAATAATAATAATAATAATAACAATAATAATAATAACAATATTTTTTTCCTGCTGAAATAATTAACAAAAAGCTGACTGACATTATACCATTGGAATTAAAAGAAATTCATATATTTATTAAGATGATACTTAGGTAACATCTACTGGATAACAGAACACAAACATAAAAGAAGTTCCTGCAATTTGTATAATGTTAACATAATGTTATCACATCGATACATCACAGCTGCCTCGTACATTATTATGCGGTCGAAAAATCAGGATTACTCATTTAAATTTAAAAGAGATATTGTTTTATTAAAAACTGAAATATTAAGGCTCTAAACAAAACAAGGGATTACGTGGAGATAGTAAGGATACAGATTAAAATATATTAAAATTGGTAACTGCATGGCAGCGACACAAAAAGGAGTGGCAAAACTGACACGAAAAGTTGCAGAAAAATGGACAAATCAACAAAAATAGGTGTGGTACACTGTAGAAACAATACAGAAAATGATGCACTGAGATAAACAATAATACAATTTAGACTTTTCTTTAGAGATTGGGTTTTTCGTGGCAATTGTCAACCAGAAAGAATCAAGGACAAGCGTAAATATATTCTAGTTAAATTCAGTCTTAGAGAGAACTGTGTTAGAACGATGCTAAAGGAACATTTGGTAATAAATGTATTTTTGATATATAATAGTAATTTCAAATTAAGGAGTAATCATTTTCGAAGATTGTGTCATGTCGACGGTTGTAGCAATCGTTGTAGGATGTGGTGGGGTGCAATAAATAGTGCGACCGATAGAAATATCCTGCTGCGCCAAATATGAGTGGAATAAAGCGAACCATCACAGCATGACACCCAAACGACGTATTAAAACTATAGTATACAACACAATATGACACACACATAGAGTAATAAGGAGAATATAATCTACAACAACTTATGATACACAAATAACGTAATAAGAAGACTACTATCAACAGAACATTATGACACTCAAAATAATGTAATAAGGAGACTATAGTCTACAACACAGTATAAGACACAAATAACGTAATAAGGAGACTAAGTTTACAACACATCATCACACACAAATAACGTAATAAGGAGACTACATTCTACATAACATTATGACACACAAATAACGTAATAAGGAGACTACATTCTTCATAACATCATGATACACACATAACGTAATAAGGAGACTACATTCTACATAACAATGTGGGGGCCCCGAGTGGCCGATTGGTCTAAAGCGCTCTTCGTTACGGATCACTGATATCTCACCTCTGTCTTCGTGGGTTCGAGTCTCGGATTCGGCTAATGTGGACATGTGAGAAAGCTTGCCAGTAGCTTCTCGTGGGTCGGTGGTCCTTTCCGGGGTTTTCCCGGGTTCTTCCTCCACCATTAATACTGGCCGCCATATATAGCCTATCGTGTACTGTTAAACCCTATAACAACAACATAACATTATGACACACAAATAACGTAATAAGGAGATCACCGCCTACAGAACATTATGACACAAATAACGCAATAAGGAGACTACGTTCTACAGAACAGTATGATACACAAATAACGTAATAAGGAAACTAAGTTTACAACACATCATGACACACAAATAACATAATAAGGAGACTACATTCTACATAACATTATGACACACATAACGTAATAAGGAGACTAAGTTTACAACACATTATGACACAAAAATAACGTAACAAGGAGACTACATTCTACATAACATTATGACACACAAATAACATAATAAGGAGACTACAGTCTACAACACAATATAAGACACAAATAGCGTAATAAGGAGACTAAGTTTACAATACATGACACACAAATAACGTAATAAGGAGACTACATTCTACAGAACATTATGACACACATAACGTAATAAGGAGACTAAGTTTACAACACATTATGACACACAAATAACGTAAGAAGGAGACTACAGTCTACATAACATTATGACACACAAATAACATAATAAGGAGATCACCGTCTACAGAACATTATGATACACAAATAACGTAATAAGGGGATCACCGTCTGCAGAACATTATCATACACAAATAACGTAATAAGGAGACTAAGTTTACAACACATCATGACACACAAATAACGTAATAAGGAGACTACAGTCTGCATAACATTATGACACACAAATAACGTAATAATGACACTACAGTCTACATAACATTATGACACACAAATAACGAAATAAGGAGATCACCGTCTACAGAACATGGTGACACACAAATAACGTAAAAAGGATACTTCAGTCTACAACATATTTTGATACACAAATAACGTAATAAGGAGACTACAGTCTACAACACAATGTGACACACAAATAACGTAATAAGGAGACTACAGTCTATAACACATCATGACATGAAGGAACTTTTTGATACAATAAACCTAACTTGTATTATGGAATTCCTAAAAGCACTGGACATTTACTCTAAGCTATAACTTTTACGCCATCAACTTGAGCATTTTACGTCATGGATTTACCGTCCATTAATTTCAATAACTTTTCATCTGCCTTTATTGACATATACCATTTACATTCCCCGTAGATCGGGAAGGCTTATTTATTACCGTTAGAATCTTATCGTTTTGTATGCTTTTGATATCGCTGGTCGATATAAAAACTGTTATGATTTTTACATAAACATACATATAACCTTTTGTATGGTGCGAAAGAGCCTAACAGTGCTGGTGCACCGTTAAAAAATCAAACAAACAAGTAACACATCCTGACACATAAATAACGTAATAAGGAGACTACAGTCTACAGAACATCATAACGGATTAACAGATAAAGAAATGTTCAAAATGAATCACAGCATAATTTTTTTTAATTATAGATAATTGGTATTTTAGCTAAATTTGTACAAAACATAACATATGTTACAGGGTTTATTTTGGACAGTAACATTAACTTTGTAAAAGTTAATACAGTTATCTATTTTAGGACAACAAGACTGCCACACGGATAAAACATGGTGAAATTTTAACAATAGATAATAGTTTTAAAAGTATAATTAGAATATCCTGGTAGTGGAAGCATATTTTCAAATCTTTCATGTAACGGCAATAATCTTCAGACCAACTAATTAATTATTGGCTGATGTAATGATGTATATATATATATATATATATATATATATATATATATATATATATATATATATATATATATAATGGGTTTTATAGTTTAGGACTTCTTCAATAGTGCATGGTCTTTTATAAACTGGTACTGCTCTGGAATCTCCATTAATGCACTTAAAGCAAGAGCCGCATAGGCGTTCCTTGCCCCAGTGACAGTTTCGTAAAAGTTCACGAACTGAAAGTTGTCGAATTGGCGCGATGGTAACCCGTCGTCGAATTATTTCATCTCATCCCATGGACCATCCCCGACTCCTACGACCACGATGGATAACGGCCACTGTGACGCTTCCACTATGGCGTCTTGGTTGACTTTCTCGTTGGTGACTTGCCCGTCAGCTACGATCACTAGGATGTGGTACTAGAAAGATATAAGAACAAAAGATATGTAACATTTTATACTGCTTCGACTGATGAGTTTCCATTCAATAGACGCGTTAAATATCACAACACCTAAAGCAAAAAAGAAAAGTGCAAGCTGGATAGTACCGTTTCTTGGTATTTTGGGGTAGGTGAAAAAGCATGGAGTACGAGTAACGTAATCGCTGATATTATTCTCAAGACGCTATTTGGACCATGGCGGAGAAAAGTTTAAAACATTCACGGTGCATGTTACGAGAAAATGGATGATTGTATTCAAAACAATATCCACTACATGAGCCCAAGTGGATATAATTGTTGCAACTCTGAAAATTTGGTATAAGGAATCATGATGTATCCATTGCACAAGTCTCTATGTATTCATACATATCTTGTTACAGACGATATATCCATCCATTCGTATTGAATTCCGGTCAGCATAAAAGAAGCGAAATATTCACTTTCCTTTCGCAAGGATTCAGACTAAATCGATGGATAGCCCGGTTGACATATAAACGTTTGTTTCACATCACAGGTAGAAGCTTTAAAGTAGCATATGTTCTAAGTATGTTGAAGTAATAGCGATAACATCATATAATAAAGACGTTTAGTGTGCTGTATTTAACAATTCATGATTCAAAATTGCTTTTTTGGTCTTTTTAACAATTTCGATTGCCTCTTTTATGAGCGGGACGAAATTTGTAGACCCGCTAAGTTGCACTGTAGGTGTTATTTTATTGTAGATATCCAATACTTCACTAAATCCATCGCAAACGACTGTAAAAAGAGTAAAAAGACATATTTTGATTTGATAAGGTACAATTAAAGCGGAAGAGTAATTAATGAAAAGTAAAACAACCCTTCAATACATTAAACTATTATAAATATATGTTAGTTTAAAACAATTTAAATTAATTTTTCTATCTTTAAAACATTTTCCTTTCTTTAAATCTTCAGAACCACCAACAAATTTTAACTTTAGCCTTCGACATCTCAGAAATTCATGCATAGTCGATAACAATATTTTTTTAAATTGCATATTTGTTTTTATTTACACGTGTTACATGGCTATGAAAGTGTCAGGACTATTTTCACTGCTTAATGACTTTAAAAGAATGTATTCAGCGTATAGTTTGCTCTTCATTATAAACATATATAATTAATTAACAAGCATGCAGACAAACTTTCTGCTGCAAAAAAAAAAAAAAAAAAAAAAAAAAAAAGACCAATGCAGGTGACACAGATGTATAATTTAGTGAGAGTTATCAAGGAAAGATAAGAGAGGAGATTTAGTTTTTTGGTGTGGTACGGTATATAAAATTGTAACTGTGATGAAAATGGAACGAATAATCATCTTCGTCAATCGTTTTGTGCTGATATTAAATTTCAGCATTTAATTGTTTAGCAAAACAGTTTTTCATTTTTCTGCCATGTAAAGTTATTTGCCCTAAAAATGTAAATCACTATCAACATTTATATTCATTACATATATTCTGTGATGTATCTCATTTCTTAGGCTGTAAAATGATCGTCGTTTCCTTTAAGAAATCTATAAGATCAGGAGGAATTGGTAACAAGATATCATCTTAATAAACAACAATACAGCATGTGTGTCGTCATTCACTCAGTACCACAAACGAATCGATCATCTGGCAATTCACGTTCTGGTATGTTTTTATATATTGATGTGATGATGTGTGATGTATCAAAACGAATCGATCAATCTGAAAAATCAATTTCTGGTATGTTTTCATATATCCATGTGATGTATCAAAACGAATCGATCATCTGAAAATTCACGTTCTGGTATGTTTTCATATATCGATGTGATGTATCAAAACGAATCGATCATCTGAAAATTCATGTTCTGATATGTTTTCATCTTATTGTTGGTAAAAAGGACAACCATTATTTTGGATGGGTTCAAATTAACAGGGAAGAAATTTTAACCAATCCAATCATTTGTCGATATCACCATATAATATGATTGGAATAAAAAGTTGATCAGGCGATGTGGAAAGAAATAAGAATCATCTGCAAATAATATAATCAGGGTTTCAAAACTCATTAATTTATAAAACAAAATTTTAAGAGGTCTAGTACTGATCATTGATGTTCTCCTGAATTTAGTTTCCCAGGTTTGAGAAGTCATTTGCAATCATGACTATCTGAGTCACGATAGCTAACAGACATGTATCTATGGCATTAGCTTCGCTTAATTCCATAGTTTTCCATTGTGTCTTATTATCCACTGTGCCACACTCTTTAAAAGGCGGAATATATGTCTCAGAATATATGAAGTACACACGCTCAATACAAGTTTGCAATAGGGTGATTATGTTGCAATGAGACATAGAGAGTCGTTCTGGCGTTTGCTTTGGGTCCTTTAATCTTGAATATCTGCTATATTCAATCGTCGTCTTGGCGCATTTTATTACACGAAGTCTATCGTTTTAACTACTGTGGTTGTGCAGTATAAATGTATGTACGCAATACTAACCAACTGGAGTAGTGTGGTATAAAGGGAATTACATGTATACAATAAATATCAACTTGACCTGTGCAGTCTTAAAACCAGTATACACCACTTACAAACTGGAGTAGTTTGTCTAAAAGCAATTATACACCACTTACCATCTGGAGCAATGTTGTCTAAAAGCAAGTATTCATCACTTGCCAAGTGGAGTAGTGTGACCTAAAAGCAAGTATACACCACTTGCCAAGTGGAGTAGTGTGACCTAAACGCAAGTATACACCACTTGCCAAGTGGAGTAGTGTGGCCTAAAAGCAAATGCACTCCACTTGCCAAGTGCAGTAGTGTGGCCTAAAAACAAGTATACTCCACTTGCCAAGTGTTCTAGTGTGGCCTAAAAGCAATCATACTCCACTTGCCAAGTGGAGTAGTGTGGCCTAAAAGCAAACCTACCAAGTGGAATAATGTGGCCTAAAAGCAAGTATGCACCACTTGCCAAGTGGAGTAGTGTGGCCTAAAAGCAAGTATGCTCCACCTACCAAGCGGAATAATGTGGCCTAAAAGCAAGTATACACCACCTGCCAAGTGGAGTAGTGTGGCCTAAAAGCAAGTATACTCACCTACCAAGTGGAATAATGTGGCCTAAAAAGCAAGTATACACCACTTGCCAAGTGGAGTAGTGTGGCCTAATAGCAAGTATACTCCACTTGCCAAGTGGAGTAGTGTGGCCTAAAAGCAAGTATACAACACCGACCAAGTGGAATAATTGGCCTAAAAGCAAGTATACACCACCTACCAAGTGGAATAATGTGGCCTAAAAGCAAGTAAATACCACTTGCCAAGTGGAGTAGTGTTGCCTAAAAGCAAGTATTCACCACTTGCCAAGTGCAGTAGTGTGGCCTAAAAGCAAGTACACACCATTTACCAAGTGGAATAATGTGACCTAAAAGCAAGTATACACCACTTGCCTAGTGGAATTGTGTGGCCTAAAAGCAAGTATACACCACTTGCCAAGTGTATTAGTGTGGCCAAAAAGCAAGTATACACCACTTACTAAGTGGAGCAGCATGGTCTATATGCAAATATACACTACTTACCAAGTCGAGTAGTGATATCTAAAAATATGTACAAATCACTTACCCCGTCTTTCAACGGGAAAATAGCTGTATCCTTGGTCTTTACATCACCAAAACCAAATGCTGGTATATTTCTGTCCTCATCTAGCGCCTCAAGTGTTTCTCCAAGAATGCATACCACCTGGCAAATAAATAAGATCAAATGTTCGTGCAGAGATTTCCAACAAATAATATTTTTTCCTACTCTTGTAAAAATGAATGTCAATTACACAGAACGTTTAATAAGTGTTGAAGATTTCAGGTTTCTAACCTATCCAAGTAAAGGAAATAACATTTATAATAAAAAGTGAATAGGTAGATGCTGAGTACAATATGAACGGCAAGACAAATTTACCTTTATAAAAAAAGATGATAAATTATGACAATATTGACCCAAGCTGTATTGTAGTATTCGGCAACCATATCCGCCCTTGGAATTTATTTCTTCCCTCCCCTTTCCGATGCGTCTGCTCATTGTCATTATACGGTTTCGGAGAAATTAAAATACAGTGACGTGTGCGGTCTTCGAACTCAAAATATACGGGAAGTAAAACTGCGTCGTTCTCATTTTGATTTATAGTTCTGATATTTTTTCTTTTTTTAAACTGAAAAAACGACGATAAGATATTCCCTTAATTTGGAATAAGAAATACAAAGTAGTTCCATTGCTAACCTATAGATTTATTGCACAAAAGTGATCAAGAAAGACTCGCCGACGGAAACATGAACTCCATGTTAGTATATAAAGTCACGTTCTGTTTGAAAAGCAAATATAGCAGTGCTAAGGACACCCCAAGACAGACGAATTATAAATTATTAATTAATGAATCAAATGGCTACATTTAATGTATGTTGTGTATCCTTCTGGCTTTTAGGTTTTTTATAATAGCAAGGAGGTGGTACAAACTTCAAGAACTGTTGGCGAATACTAAAGTGTTAAGGATGGTTGAGAAACCGTTGTGCGAATTGAAGGAATTATGTGAATCCGGATAAAATCATGAACTCTAAGAAGATCTAATATGCCAAGCGAGGCCTTGTTCATTTAGCACTATTGTGTTAGACATGACGCTCTATAGGGTTAAAAGCCTAATATAAAAACTTATTTCAACGAATCCCCATAACTTCAATAAGACGAAATTTTTTCAACGACGAGACTTCAATTAAGTGTGTAATTTTTTTAAAAGTCAATACTTCTTTTGGAAATCTGTCATTAGGTTTGAGTCGGCGTATAATCTGTAATAATATTACGTGTGTGTCCCTATAGATTCTTTGCGAATTTCAGGCAAGTGTTTCGGGATGTAAGGCTTACTATTGGAAATTAAAGTAAGCTAATCTGGAATGATATATCTCCGAAGGGGAATTTAGCATTAGCCGTGAATAGCCCTCTACTACAATTAATTTTATAACAACTTTCGGACCGCATGTCCTCTTGTTGGAATTTTGTCTTTAGCTGTGTAAAGTGTCCTATTAGTATTTACAAAAAGCTGTGTAAAACCCATTGTGTGAATTCATCATTAGCTGTTTATGGAGTTCTGAGAGACTTTAACATTAGTAGTCCATACCCCCACCCCCACCCCACCCTAACATAACATTGGGGATAATTCTATGGCGATATGGAAATTTGACATGACGGAACAATTTAATTTCCCGTAGGACCCTTCAAACCACTAATTGTAAAGTCCATTAAGGGGTTGTAAACGGCGATTGTTTTTTCCCCAGAGGCAGACACACGGTCCCAAACAATAATGCATAATGCTAAATTCCCATAAACTCCCTACCCACCCAAACCAAATGTTTAGCTCCAAACGTTCCCATAGTAGCCACGGAAGCTCCAGCTTCTTGGCAGTTAATGTGCGTAGGTCTATACTGCCTCTATTTTCATTTCCATACCTGTTGATATGGATTCATTTGCGGCCCGCTGGTGTCGTGTAAAGATCGCCCACCAAATGTCTTTTGTCCCTGCATGCGGTTGCTAATTGTGTAGTCGATACCTAGAGGAGATAAACATGACTTCAAGTAATTATGGTCACTTTTTCCGATGCACATTTTTATCCCCATGTGTTTATAAAATTGTTGGGGATATATTGATATTGTCTGTTGTAAATATGTCAGTTTATCTTTCCGTTGCCTACCACCCGGTGTTGTCTACACAGTTTTTGTATTTGCATTGTTTACACACATATGCACAAAGAAAGTGATATTTTCTTGAAATTTATAATGCACACACACGCATACGGCCACACACACTATATACTCATTCACCACACAAAGGCTGTCATAATGGGCACGTGGTCCTAATATAGAGGTTGCAGAGGTTATACACGTCAGTGGGTTCTCAAAAATATCAAAGAGCAGAAGGTTCACAAAAGAATACATAGTCAAAGAGTAATGTGGAGTAATTGTTCAATTTATTATCCAGGTGAGATTACGTATATTACAGCACATGTATCAATTTTAGATAAGGTATAATACACCAATATAAATTTGCTCCTACTTGTCGCTGGTTGCTATGTGTAGTACATTATAGTCCGTATGGTTAAACACACGGGTCTCTTGACGAACTGATAACACTATGGTCGTTTTATTTAGCAGGCAAACCTAATGGGAAATTTCTATGAAACTAAAAGATGCTATACGTTATGGGCAATGGGTCACTTTAGACCAAACAGAGAAGAACGCATTTATCTCTGGATGGTGCCCGCATCTTACATTATAAGCTTGGAATGCATACATCCATGACATTTAAAACGGTGCTGAGCGAGAAATGGAAACCTTTAAGTATAGTTCAAGGGGGAAAATTCGATTTTGACGACTGGGCCACCCAGGGCTAGTGTCGGTGTATAAGAAAGCTTGTCAGTATCTTCCCGAGCGTCGATAGTTTTCCGCGGTATCTTTTCGGGGTCTTCCTCCACCAGAGATACTAGCCACGATGTAAAGCCTATCATGTGATAAAAATGACGTTACCCCCTCCCCATTCTGTAAACCGTCATCTACTTTAGATGAATAGACTGTAGCATTCATGAAGATGCAAATGTAAGCGTTTAGGTTCTAAAATGTTGTCAGGAAACGTCTGACTCAAATATAAAAGTGTACAAAGAAGGTAACTTAGGATATTTCTCTCTCTCTCTCTCTCTCTCTCTCTCTCTCTCTTTACATTCCAAAACTATATTTTTCACACAAATAAAATAAATATATGTTACATGAATCATTTTAGCTAACAACTTTGGATGTTATTCCCTAATCGTTTCAGAAAGAAGAAAGAGCACTGTGTATTACATTTCATGAAAGTGATGCAATTCAGATTTGAAAAAGACAAATATGGATCATTTTGTTTCTGAGGACACGTATGTCCTCACTTCAATTATATCCATATTCCATCTGTAGAAAATATGAACGATGGAGACGGACAGCTAGGATTTTATTTTACAAAGTAATTTATTTATTTTTTATCTACATTCGCAACCATATTAAAGGGTTCATATCATTACTTGTAATGTATATCTCAAACACAGATAACTATAACGATCACCGTGGTTGAAAATTATCAGCTTAGCTACTAATAAGTATTAAATATTCACGCCTAATTAACTCGCACTTTCACAAGTATACTTCTTATATTTTAGGAAACAATACATTTACCACGAAGCGATGAAACATCTTTCAGCTGTCACCTTGCTGATAAATAGTAAGAGTCAATCAAATCTTATGTCTTATGTGCCTCCTCGCACCATCCAATCAACTCATTTCAATAAGGCAACGTCAAGTACGAACTCATTTCAGAAAGGCACCATCCAATCATTTCATTTCAATAAGGCAACGTCAAGTACGAACTCATTTCAGTAAGGCACCATCCAATCATCTCATTTCAATAAGCAACAGCCAGTATCAATTCATATCAATAAGGCGACATCCAATACCAACCCATTTCAATAAGGCAACATCCAATATAAACTCATTCAATAAGGCAACATCCAATATCAACTCATTTCAATAAGGCGCCATCCAGTGTCAATCATCTCAATAAGCAACAGTCAGTATCACTTCATTTCAATAAGGCAACATCCAGTATCAACTCATTTCAATAAGGCAACATCCAATATCAACCCTTTTCTATACGGCAACATCCAGAATCAACATATTTCAATAAGGCAACATCCAATATCAACTCATTTCAATAAGACAACATCCAATATCAACTCATTTCAATAAGGCAACATCCAATATCAACTCATTTCAATAAGACAACATCCAATATCAACTCATTTCAATAAGAAGTATCCATTATCAACTCATTTCAATAAGGCAACATCCCGTATCAACTCATTTCAATAATGCAAGATCCAATGTCAACTCATTTCAATAAGACAAAATCCAGTAGCAACTCGTTTAAAAAAGACAACATCTGATATCAACTCATTTCGATAAGGCAACATCCAGTATCAACATATTTCATTAAGGCAACATTCAGTATCAACCCTATTGAATATTGCCAAATTCAGTTTGTGCTAAACTGAAAATGACAAAATTCAATATCATCGCATTTAAAAAATGGTTAAAATCGAGTCATATTTAACATATATCTTTCATGTGTGTTAGGAAATGGGGAATGCAGACACGTGTAAGAAAAAGTCTAATATATATATATATATATATATATATATATATATATATATATATATATATATATATATATATATATATATATATATATAGCACAATAATGTACCGAATATAAGCCCGCAGTTTTTAACACCGGCGTCTCGAATGGCTCTACTGACATCATTGAGGTTTCCGAAATTATCCGTGATTGCTTTAAAGTCGTTCGTTTTTGTTGATGTAGCCGTCGTTTTAACCTGCTTCTCATGGGTGCGATGAAAAAGGTCAGAAGGATCTCTGCGCAGGCTCATATTTCTGAAATAGTAAATAAACAAAATGTCCACTAACTCGCACAAAACCCGATCGTCCATCTGTAATTCTGCAATTTTCTATCGCTGAAAGTAAATCTAAATATATTATATTGCAACATGTCAATCGTGTAAATTAGGAAAACCATGATTTAATTTTTAATGAATTCAACACCAGTAGAATTTTGAGTTACCTTTTCCTGAAAAGCAGCATGTAGTAAACGTTCATAGAACCCTCTACATGGGGGCGAATTATGCTATTGCTGCAAGGGAGAGGCTACTGTACCACGCACCTCTTCGTTAAATCAAAACCTACGTTCTTTTGACAATGTCATGACTTCAGTTTGTGATCCATTCATCTAAGCCGGTTTTGTACCATATCTGATTTGTAAAAACACAGACATATGTTAACCTCGTAGAGTTAAATGACTCTGGTACAGTTGCTACTAATGTAGTAGGTATAAAAGCATAACAAAACATGTGACGGTGACATTGGCATAACTATGTACGTGTATATTTATGTATATACACTAAATTAAAAATAGATACACCCATCCAGAACATGATCATGTTAGAAGATATATGTTTTCATATTAAAGAGAGGACCTTGTCTAAAATATACGTCATAAATAGATAACGTTTGCCTAAATTTAAGCCAAAGAGGGGACCTTTGTCTAAATTTACGTCATAAATAGGGGACCTTTGCCTAAATTTATATCATAAAGAGGGGACCTTTACCTAAATTTGCGCCATAAAGAGGGGATCTTTGCTAAAATTTATGTCAATGTAGTAGTTTTGAAACGTTCTTGTCTTTGCAGCAATACGAGACAAGATAAATAATTTTTACTCGATACGGTCTTTGGTTTTCAGAAAAAGGGACGTGGATTTAATCTCTTAGACTAGTGTTACTTCTCCATTACTCATGTGTAATAGAATAGACAACAATATCATTCATATATGTTACTGTCATATGAAGCAAAAGGAAGCATAATGCAAATTAAATTGCAAACAGATACGTGTCTTATCACTAGAACTTTGCTCCATCGTTCTCTAGAGCGAGGATCTATATTTGCATGAACTCTTGCAGATATGATAGGTCCATATTAGTGATACCCTTTTCGATCTGTGAGACATTCCATAAGTCCATCCATGATTTGCATTAGTTTCACTTGGTCAGATATTGTGATGTGACATTCGTGTTCACTGATCATATTTCTAGCTATGCATAACTAATATTAAATACATGTTATTTATGGAGAAGTGTAATCTGTTTTGCACCAGCCAATTTGTACAATTAGAAAAAAATACACTGATGAAGGTACACCTTCAAGCGAACTAAAGCGAGACACCGACACACTGTTTTAGGAATTTGTCAGCAAAGAATATTGGGAAGCGCATGTGCTAATTTGAAATCTAATTTATCTTTAAACTACATGCTTTTTCGTGGAACTAGCGCGAAGTAAATATTTGAAATTTAATTTGTATACAGAACAAGAACAATATATTTAAATGGGCTTGTTTCAAATATGTGATACGGTTAATTCAAGATTTGAACACAAAAGCAACACTGTTGGTATCTAAAGAAAACGCCTATGTGTTTGTACATGTTTGGGCTTCGAAAAATTGTGGTCCAAGCTAGTAGTGTTGCAAAATAAAATTCAAGAAAACAAACGTGTTTACGTTTTTATTTATTTGAAATGCCGTGCTTAGATATACCTGTCATACCTACAGTCAGTTTACGTGAGCACTTTCGTCAGCGCGTAACTTCGCCCTCGAGCCAGTGTCCGTTTAGAAATGCTTGCCTAACTTAGACCTGTACAGTTAATAAAAATGCAGTCGCTTTCTTTGTAAATTAATATTAATGGCATACTCCACTCGCTGCTAAATAATTATTTTCTTGAAGACTGCTTACGAGATCAAACCGTTGCCAAATGCTTGTGCACTAAAGTGGCTATTCTAGGCTTGTATAAACTCGAGATTTTCCTTACACTAAATAAGTGGTACAAAATGGTGTTGCATTAGGTACACACATTACGTAAACACAATACCCTATGCAAAGAGCGCTTTGATTAATAGTTTTCCCTTAAAACGTCATACAGTATCAACTGCAACCACCACTGTACTGTTAACTGTATTAGTTTGGTTTGTCGCTCATACATAACAAAAGGGTCGCATATATATATATAACAGTAGAGTCGAGTACCTGTATTGAATTTTCGGAGCTATTATTTTGTATACAATGTTACGAATCCTGAACCCTTAATCCAATGTTGTGTTGCTATGTACTGTATAACATGCAGCACCAGGAAGATAAATTGTCTGATACACGTTTCTCCTCAAACACCAACGTAAATATGTTAACCAGTTTATGAATCCAACATCACATCTTAGCGAAGCCTTCCAGAACCATCGTCTTCCTTCTCGTTTTTCTTCTCGCAAACCGTTTGCTCAATTTTTTCTGAGGCTTAAACAGCACTCATCACTACCACCTCTGTTCGAACCCAGGAATACCGGTATTATTTTTTTTAAAATTAAACTTGTTAGGCATCTAGAATAGCAGCTTAAAGTCTCCCAGAACAAACTTAAATCCTATGCACGTTCACGTGGTCTTGGGTGCTATCTTATGCATGTCCATTTCAACATGTGAGATATTTGTTTGTGTTAAATCAGGACAAAAGAATAAAATTAGGAACGGCAGGTTATATCTCATACACATTCTCTTTTTGTCCAGATTAGTGTATGCAGGCCTTATCCCAGATGAATAAAAAATAATGACACGTGAAACGGAAGGGAGTAGGAGAAATAAATGATGGGTGCCTACGTATAGTTACAGTGGACAATAATTTCTAGCATAAATACCACTGAATGATCGTACAATAGGAATGTGTGAATACAATACAGAATGGATGTATCAAAATAGTACTGTAGGAATGTATGAAAATCGTTTAAGCGGCCGTAAGTTAAGGATGTCATTTTACAATACTGGATACATGGTTATGACTATGACCAAAGAAAGTTAGACCATCTTACTTTAAAATCCAGCAGTTTAGTATCTAAGAATACTTTGGACGGTTTGGATCTATGCATATATGGAGGACAAAGAAGGATGAACCAAAAACACATGTGAAGGTTTGCTGATATAACACATTATAATGTACCTCAAATAAGTCAGAAAGCTATAAACACGGTCATTGTAGAGGCCATAACGTATCAAGAAAAGACAGATACATTAAAATAAAGGAACTGATAAAGTGGTTGCCAAGAGAAATAAACAAATGAAATAATGACAAATACAAATAGGAATCAAATCCATTTTAGATCCTATCAGTATAAACTGCATTTTAAACGTATATATATATATATATATATATATATATATATATATATATATATATATATATATAAACTCATCCAAAGATGTATTCCAAAGTGAATCATTCACATAGGTAGGTACCGTAACTCTACCGAATGCCATCATAAATCATCCGAAGAATCCCAATTTTCTGGAGATCTTTTACAACCTCTGCGTGTTAGTTTTGGGCTGAAAGTTACACTAAAGTTAGCATATTAATAAGAAACAAATGGAGGCAAATAGAAACTTGTCCCATAACCCTATTGACTAAGGATTTGTAGCTATGCTAAATCAAATATATGAGATCTTGTCAATATTAAATGGCATCTCAAATTCAATTCAAACATATTAGTTATAAATATAGTAATTATGCAAGCAATGAAACGGCGTTATTTGGACCAGGAGGAGCAATACGTCTTCCAACGGATGAAGTAAAAAACTGAATAATTTATTTAATCCAAGACCGCATTAATGATTTGATGGATAGCATTTCATTACAAGGAACAATGGTAAAGACAGACAGCGAGGAAACGAAATGTTGTTGATTATAATAATCAGCGTCGTCAAGTCGTCAAGGCAACTAAAGGAAAATTCCTTTCCCATCACACATTAAAGCAGCTCAACTATATGAACTCATACCTTCAGGTATAGAGACCAATTTATCAATCACAGAGCGACATCTTTTTCTTTACCAATTCAAAGTTGATCAAAATTCAATAACAACAGATAATCTTGGCATCTACGGGAGACGATGGCGTAGCTCCAAAATACGCTTTTGCTTATCCTTCTTTCTAGCACTCTTTCCAGCTTGTTTTATTCTTCTCTCTTCCTCTGCATTTGGAACTCCCTGTCTGACAGCTAGACGCCAGCTGGAACGGTTGCTTGCACAGCTCTCCCAGTCGTTGACATTGATGTTTGCCGTCTTCATAGCCTTCTTGCAAACATCTTTGATACGCAGATGTGGTCGCCCAGTTGGTCGTGCACCTTCTGCTAACTCCCCATATAACAGGTCCTTGGGAATGCGACCTGGGTCCATTCTCTTGACATTGCCAAGCCAGCGAAGGCGCCTCTCGCTGAGTAAGGGGAACATGCTGTTCATGTTGGCGCGTTCTATAACCTCTGTGTTGGGTACTTTATCCTGCCACTGGATGTGCAGAATACGCCGCAGACATCTCAGGTGGAAGCTGTTGAGTTTTCTCTCGTGTCTTGCATAGGTGGTCCATGTTTCGCTGCTGTAGAGAAGTGAGCTGAGCACGCAGGCTTGGTAGACACGCAGTTTGGTCTTCTCTGTGAGGTTTGGGTTGTTCCAGACTCTCTGGAATTAATGGAGAGTGAGCTGGAGATGTTAGACCCGAGGTATGTGAAGTTCTCGACAACTTCCAAATTGTACCCATCGATGGTGACAGAGGGAGGGGAGTCTGTGTCCTGTGCCATGACATTCGTTTTCTTCAAACTGATGGTCAGTCCAAATTCCTTAGATGCATGGGAGAGGCGGCATACCAGCTGCTGAAGTCCATCTTCCGTGTGTTATGTCAAGGCTGCATCGTCGGCAAAGAGCAATTCACGGATGAGTACCTCTGTGACTTTAGGCTTAGCACGGAGACGGGCGATGTTGAACAGCTTGCCGTCAGCCCTGGTATGGATGTCCACTCCCTCGCTGCAGTCATTGAATGCGTACTGGAGAAGCAAGGAGAAGAAGATGGCAAAGAGCGTCGGCGCAAGGACACAGCCTTGTTTGACTCCGCTGATGACTGGGAATGCTTCAGATGTTGCGCCATTGAAACACACTGTGCTGTGCATGTTCTCGTGGAACGACATAATGACATCAAGCAGACGTGGTGGGGGCAGCCGATCTTCTGCAGGAGCCTGAAGAGTCCACTCCGACTAACCATGTCAAACGCCTTCGTCAGGTCTATGAAGGCAATGTAGAGGGGCATCTGCTGCTCGCGACACTTCTCCTGCAGCTGACGTAGTGAGAAGATCATGTCTACAGTTCACCTGTTGGCTCGAAATCCACAATGGGACTCTGGGTAGACGCGAAAGGCTAGGATCTGCAAGCTCGCCAAGGCAACACGGGCGAAAGCCTTTCCGACGATGCTGAGGAGGGAGATGCCCCGATAGTTGTTGCAGTCGCTACGGTCTCCTTTGTTTTTGTACAATGTGACGATGTTGGCGTCACGCATGTCCTGTGTGATGTATCCCTGCTCCCAGCAAAGGCAGAGGCGTGTGTGTAGGGGCTGGAGCAGTGCTAGTTTTCGGCTCTTGAGGACTTCAGGCGGAATGCCGTCGCTTCCAGGAGCCTTCCCACAGGCAAGGCAATCGATCGCTTTTCCGAGCTCTTCCAGGGTGGGCTGTATGTCTAGCTCTTCCATGATAGGCAGGTCTGGAATGGCGTCCAGGGTAGTTCCAGTGACATTGTTTTGGGTTGCATATAGCTCGAGATAGTGCTCAACCCATCGCTGCAGTTGTTTCCCCTGGTCTGTGATGACTTCCCCCGTCTTGGAATTGAGGGGGGCGGTCTTGTAGCTGGGGGGGAGGGGCCTGTGGCCTTTTTGATACCCTCATACATTCCTCTTGTATCCCCGGTGTCAGCAGCTGTCTGTATACTGTTGCAAAGGTTCAGGCAGTAGGTGTTGGCACAGCGGCGGGCGGTCTTCTGGGCGTTGCTCCTTGCAATCCTGAGGGCTTGTAGTGTTCTGGAGCTAGGGGCAGCCTTGTGTGCCAGTAGGGCTTTCCTGTTTGCCTCAGTCACGGGCTCCATCTCCTCCCAGTTTGCCTCATACCAGTCGACATTCTTTCGCTCCATCTTCCCGTAAGCTGTGATGGCTGAATTGTACACAGAGTCACGGATATGGGAGCACTTGGAGTCAATGGTGTCATGAGGTGTCACTTTGGTGAGGGCTTCCTTCAGTTTGCTGATGAACTGCTGCGTTTTCTCTGGGTTGCTTGCACAGCAGGTGTTGATGCGTGGGTGACCCTTCTTCTTGGCGTGGTGCAGCTTCTTGGGTAATATTCGCACCTAGCTGGCCACGAGGGAATGGTCCGTGTCACAATCGGCACTTTGACTTAAAACCGGTAAACTGCTACTTCTCGTGTTGTGCCGACGACGTACGACGACGCTGGAGTGTCCTCCCCAGTGGAGCTATGAAGCCTGGGCAGGGTGGTATGGAGAATTAGCTGTTGCCCATGCAGCAGGTCCCCTCTATCCACGCAGCTGGTGTGCCCAAAGGAACGACGAATGCCGACACAGCTTGGCACCAACGGCGTCGCAGGAGTTGCCGGAATGACGTTAAAGTCAATGTCATACCGCCTTTGGGACTCCATCTCCGGATTTTCTGTCGGGGTTTACTCCCTAGGCCTTTCCCATGAGTGGTATAGCCACAAGGCAGCAGAGGTTTGGAATCGGAGTTTTCTTTCTCCTAGATGAGCTACCATCCAAGGTTTAAGAGTCCCATCTACACGAAGCAACTGGCTTTAAGGCGCCAGTGGGCCGCCTTCACTCCTTCTCCTGTTAGTACAAAATGTGGTCTGCCGGGCTTCAAATCTAAGCCACTCGCGAAGACCAGGAGCTGAATTTTAGTTGACAGAGGCAGTTAGAGACGCAAGCCGTATGGGCATTTTGGAAGATTGGGGAGCTTGTCTCCCACTCCCACCCCGGGCAATGTCAACCTTAGACCAACAACAGATAATAATAATAATAATAATAATAATAATAATAATAATATGATAATAATAATAATAATAATAATAAAGACTTTATTTAGAGAAGGTAATTCAATTAGTTACAGAACTAATCTACCTTGAGGTCTTCTAAACGGGAGGATGAAAGAACATAATGACTAGAAAACGCAAAAATGGCCATATGAAAAGTTGCAATTTAACATTCGCTCTTTAATTATGTACAACTGGATGGAATATAGCTGGTGTTTGAACATTAATTTGGTCAACAAAACCAACTTTGGATTTTAGCAGATATCGTATCGTCGGCAGCAACTTAAATATTGTTATCATCTTCAGAAATTGATCCAGGTCAGAAAAAATGACCGAAACTGAATACAGCTACAAAATAAAGCGAACTTACACAAAAATATATCTCGTCGTTTTTCGCAATGACTATATTTTGCCAACCTTACCTTGGTATTAATTGTGGCTAGGCATTTAATATGTGTTTGTTTGTGAAATACATAAATATTTTTATATCAATAAACTCTTTTATATGCATTTATTACAATGCACAAGCTGGAATATTGAAGATAATACGGCGATTATCAGCTTTTGTTATACCAAGTAAATGTTGATTACATTTTATTTGTAACAGATAAGTATGCATTGTAAGGAAAAATGATTTCAACAAAAGGTTTCACAATATCATGTGTGGTAAAATACGCAAGGCACATCACAATTTTTCATTTTTTTTCTCCATAGTTGCATAGCGACGACGCTATATATATATATATATATATATATATATATATATATATATATATATATATATATATATATATGTATGTATGTATCAGACACGAGGACGATGACACCAAAGAAAAATAAAAATAAATAGAGGTCCAAACCATAAAGCAGAAATACCGAGACAGTCAGAAGGAGAACGATGTTTGCGAACGAGAACGATGTTTGCGAACGAGTACTGAGGCTGTTTAAAAGAAATTTACGTTTTCAGAACAAATCTCTCCTTCGCTGAGGACTGAGCGTTGTCTAAAAATGTATTTTTTTCAGAAGAAAAATATTTTTCACAAATTTAAGTAGCAAAGATTATAATAAAATACCCCAAAAGCCGAAGAGCATTCACAAATATGTGATATATAGCAACTCTTTATCTTCATACTGATACTACTGATTCCCTTGTTTGTTTGTTTGGGGCTTTTTTGGGGTGGGTGATGGGTTTGGTATGTGTATTGTTTGCAGATTAAATATCGTGCAAAAAGATAACACTATGTTGTGTCACGTAATAGATTGAAATAAGTTTTCTTTCTGCTCTATCTCACCTCAGCTGTGTGGGTTCGAGTCTCTGGTTCGGCCTATGTGGGTATGTGAGAAAGCTTGCCAGTAGCTTCTTGTGGGTGGGTGGTTCTTTGCGGGGTTTTCCCATGTTCTTCTTCCACCATTAATACTGGCCGCCATGTATATTCTATCCTGTGCTGAAAAATGGCGTTAACAACAACAACAACAACTTTCTGCTCTACATTTTGTGGTATGGAACCATGAATTAACAGTTTTTGTAAATGAAGGGTCGTGCATGGTATCCTATTCATGTATGAATGACTCATTTTCTTTTCATTCTTCCTGTGTGCTCTCTCTCTCTCTCTCTCTCTCTCTATATATATATATAGAGAGAGAGAGAGAGAGAGAGACAGAGAGAGACAGAGACAGAGAGAGACAGAGACAGACAGACAGACCGACAGAAACACATAGATACGAATGTATATAGCATAGGAAAGCTGTTTGTTTAAGGGTAGACCTGGATTTGCGATGTTAGCTACAGGGTGTACAATATACAGGGGTAATTGTGTTGTTACGGCCATCTTGTAACGTCTGTTCTCGTGTTTCAGTGATTTTTGACCGGTTTCATTTCTGTATTCTGAATTATGTTCTTATTATACAGGGCAAAGAATATCATCTGTCAGAGTGGATTTCAATAAAATATGTAACATGCATAAATCTATGTAGAAAAATGTAAAGAATAATAATAATAATACTATAAAATTAAAGTGATTGACACTTTAAGAATGTACGATATGTCGCTTACAGTCGTTACAGGTCAACACTTTCTTCTGTGCAATACCATCTGATTTTAAAATACCATATACTGATTTTAAACCTTGTATCAGAAAGTTCTTACGTCAGAAGTGGCAGGCATCATGGAATGATGCTGTAAATAACAAACTTCATGCAATCAAGCCAACTCTAGGACAATGGACTCCTTCCTACAGAACCATTCGTAGGGAGGAGGTAGTCATTGCAAGAATCCGAATTGGTCATACTTATATCACCCACACCCACATTCTAAAAGGTGAAGACCCACCAGAGTGCGTTTCGTGCAATGAACCATTCACTGTCAAGCACTTTATGATAGAGTGCTTTGACCTACAACCTACGCGCGATCGTTATTACATTGTGCATGACATGAAAGAACTTTTTGATAATATAAACATCACTCGTATTATAGAGTTCTTGAAAGCCGTAAATATTTACTCTAAACTCTGACTTTTATGCTATCACCTTGTGCAGTTTGATGCAATATATATACCGTCCCATTTTAATACATATTCATCTTTTTTACATCTCCCGTTGATCGGGAAGCTTTATTTTGCACCGTTACCATCTTACCGTTTTTAATTTCAACCATTTGTTCTTTTATATCGCTGGTCGATATAGGACCTTTTGTAAGTTTTAAAAGATTATACAAATAACACTTTGTTTGGCGCTAAATAGCCTAAAAGTGCTGATGCGCCGTTAAAAAACAAACAATCAATCAATCAATCTTCTGTGCAATACACCGTCCTTGATTGATATTCCATGAATAGCAACACATCAAAATTTGCCTGGTTTAGACTGTGTTGTCTAGGAGTTACTTCATTCTGTTCATAAATTTGTATCACATGGGTTTTAAATAGATAACCGTGGCATGCACCACTTCATTTGTAAATAAACCCGTACAAGTAACACAAAACTTTCTTTTATGCAGCACAACACCTCTATTAATGTTAACGTATTTATTCAAAACGCTTGTCAAATCAAACCGTTGTTAGACTCAAGTGTCCTCCCATTTCTTTCAAAGGCTTGCACTAGTATTGCCTTACGCCAGGTAAGTAGCAACATGTGATTTACTCAAGGAAATATTTTGAAAGTTAGGACAACACTAATAAAAAACGATAAGAAGGCAAAACGAGTCATATATTTTTTATTCTACACAAACACGATTGACGAGTGTATTGAATATTGTCTTACCATTTGCATATTATAAATATATATGTTGCATTTAGTTAGTATATATATGGTAAATCTACACCATACCTTCGCTATGTGTAAATCACAATGCAAACAATATTGTTGCAAGTATGTTCTTCATGTGTAGGATTATATCGGTCAACACGAGTTTAATGGAAACATAAGCTGGTTGTAATGTAATTCGTATACATAAGCAAATGTAAACTACATCTTCGTCATGTACAAGTCACAATATGAAATTAAAATTGTATGGATGTCATATTGATGAATTTCTATCAATCAATGTAATGATAGTATCAATATGCATTTTGCGTTAGGTTTTAGGTTATGCTATACTCATGGAAGCTTTTGAATAGCATAGTCACTGTAATTCCATATGCAAACCATACGTCGTCTGATTTCTACACCAAATCTATCCATATACTAACATCAAAGTCACGCATCACTTGTATCAATTAGACGTTACCACCTGGGACAATAGTCAGCCTTCACTCTAGTCAGGTGTCATTAACCATTGCTTTTGGAGAATAGCCTCCTTCACTATCCAATCAGATTTAACTATACATATTTTTTGTGACTAATCTTCATGCCTTCTAACCAATCAGCCGTCCTTACCTTACCCTATTCAGAAGACAACATCTGTTCATTTAAGAAAGCTATTTATCCCACGATTTACTTTAGAATCCAATCAGAAATATGCGCAATGTTTGATTTGCCAAAATTAATGATAATAAATATATAATAGTATTTATTTCCTCAATTTTTAAGGCGTTTTTTTTAATTCTTTCTCTCAGATAATCCAGAAACTACCGATACATTTAACATAGACACGTGAATATACACTGAGTAATCCAAGTGTTCACAGCTACCGTAAATCGATGTTAAATGCAAATGTGCTCAGATGACCCTTCTAGACTCGTATAGACTCGTGTTACCCTTCTAGATTCGTAAAGATTTGTGTTAGAAACGAAAAAAAAAAATTATTATACAATTCGTAACTTTTTATAGGGTTATGACATGGCGAATACAAAATTATATGAAAGCAAAAGGTGTGTCTTCGCTCTTTTCCAGTCCACATAGAAAGTTTGACACATTGATATAATCATGTATCCTTCTTATCATTTTTTCATGTTAGTCATTCCTGAGCATTAAATGTGATTCACACGTGTCATTTTCATATCTTTCATGTTATAATTTTAGAATTATATCCCTGTACTATCTTACAATATTACAATTATATTACAATGTTACAATTATACTTTGTGACTGCCTCAAAGAGATAAATAGCAAAGCAAACGTATACTTTTCTCGAGATTAATTTATATACACACACACACACACACACACACACACACACACACACACACATATATATATATATATATATATATATATATATATATATATATATATGTGTGTGTGTGTGTGTGTGTGTGTTTGTGTGTGTGTGTTTGTTTCATCAGATTTTTTTTCTTTCCTGCAGACTGGATTTTTTTCTCCTCTTAATCTATAATTAAATGTAACATAATTAGGTTACATTGAAAACTAATTATCTGATTTCTTTGTTTTTCAAAACATATTCAATCATGTAGACCAAAATCTAGAATATGTCCCTTGCCTGTTGCGTATAATCTTAATTTCCTTTAGAACAACATAGTGCTGACAAACGAAAACACCACGGTGTTGTTCAATTAATCATATTACTCACCCGTCACTTAATTAAAACGAATGATCGCTTTGCCTATATAATTACAGAGTAGACTATATCTTTATAGAATGTTGAGAGCTTTTGAACTGATCGGTGTTTACAAATGGAGAGACTATAATGGCATTGAGCACGTAATGTAATCTACCAGACCGGGAAGTAAAATTACCTACAAAAACATGTATGAACTCATAGGTCATGCCGATTCAAAGACTAGTGCGTTTACACAATGTATTACCGAGGCGTGTTTATTTTGTTGTTGTGGGTTTAACGCCATTTTTTCAGGACACGAGTGTAACCGGTGAAGGAAAACCCGGGGAAAAACCCGGTAAGAACTAGTGACCCACAAGAAGCTACTGGAAAACTTTCTAACATACCGCCATTGGCAGAGCTCGAGACTCGAACCTATTAGGACAGTGGTGAAATGGTAGTGATCGGCACAATAAACCGCTTTATACTACTTTTCCACAAGGAGCCCCTATAGAGGATGCATTGCGAACCAAATAAGTCTTTCAGTACAATTGCATTTTTGTGTGGGTATTTTCCCTCTCGTGAACGTCGTTGCTCAATTTTGTAGCATACATTAAATAAATATACAAATTAGGTACAACAGGTTAAATGTTTTTTGTCCCCAACCCCTACCGCACCCCATCGACTTATTGCCTAAATAACTGCATGCAGGTATTGCTATTATCATTATTATTATTATTATTATTATTATTCATAAATGCATGAAGAAGAAATGAATGAGGGGAATATAGTAGGAATAAATAAAATTCTTATTGGCAAAAGAAATTCGTAATATACACTGTGAGATAATACTCAAGAGTGGGAGGATTAGAAGTATGTCAGTCAGGGCATTGGTATTTTCCCAGTTAAGTATATTCAAGGCTGTATTTACGTAAAAGATGTGTTAAAATTCCACAGGATGTTGATAAAGGCTGTATGACTGGTGCTACGCATGCGCGCCCCAGTATGAAAATCATAAATGTAGCAAACCCAAAGATGGACGCGAGCACCAAAATTGATGGTTTGTTTCTTAGTGGCAACGAAAGGCGTTCCCCTACACATACAGAAACATACACGCACACACACAGACACAGAGTCGCCGAGTTGTAGTCCGCGGTCAATGTTGCCTGTGTGAATTTCTTTAGCGGTCGTCTGTTGTAATACCCACTGTTAATGGTGAAGGATGATCGAGTTATCAGAGCACTAATTTGCACGATGGCCGCAGGCTGATTGCTGCCAAGCACAGTCGATACTTTAAACCATCCAGATTTGGACGAAATCTTCAGGAGCTTACACTCGTGCCTGAATCAGTGTCTGCAGGGCTGATAGAATTAGCTCTAAGCTTCAAGTGAGAATGGTTATCTCTCAGATAAGTTTCTTTTCTGGCCTGAGATGGTCGAACGCGGTAAAAAACAACATCCATATGGTTGCCGATATGGGGACAAAAAAAAAAAAAAAAACGGCAATGAATGCAGAACCAGGGCCAGACCTCCCACCTCTGCACTCTATTTTATGTTGACAGAAGTGGCTGCTACTGATTTACCAAACCTGAGATAGAGCGCCTCAACGATAACGTCCAAGACTAAGTTTGTGCAATCATCGCGCACAAAACATGTCCTATGTTATATTCTCTGGCACAGGAAAGGTCATTGGTGGTCAATACGAGTTCCTCGCACTACTAGACACTTCAATCCCCAGCGAAGACGAAATCCCCACGTCATTAGACAAATACCAGAAATTGATCGCAGACAACGGAAAGAATCTAGATCCCATCTGTCACAGATCTTAAAAGTATCACCTATGTAGACTTGATGTGGAGCTGACGTCACTGGATGTCGGTGCATTGTACAAAACCGATTTGCCCTCGTCATCAACATGAGGTCATTTAAGACCACACGCTGCAAGGGTCAGGAAGACGCATCTAACATGCAGGCGAAATCGTAACGCTCCAAATCATGGACGCACAGTTTAGTCCACAAACTAACCTGTTTGCGTCAGCCATCTATTAGCCTGGAGGCAGGCTCTACCTCCCAACAGTGGACCAAACTGACCAAACCACACCTCCAAGAACTAAGCCTGTATTGACCCCCTTAATATAAGCACATGAAAATTAATGTCTTACTCATTTGGAGGATATATATATATATATATATATATATATATATATATATATATACTCATTATTGTTCATTTTATTAAAACTTCCGACCTTCCCTTCGCAATTTACAAAATGTGATCTGACGAATGTTTTTTTTTTCTTCTGCATCGGTCTACACATTTTCCTTTCTGATACATTTGTACACGATTAACCGCTCCCTTGTGTGTCATTTCATTTTCGCTAAAGATAATTGCCAGTTTAATAGAACGTCTTGAATCAAAGTTATCTGATCAGGTTTCAGGTCTCCAAGCAAAGATTAATGTTAAAATATGTATGGCATTGACGACTGCCAACGCGGTAAACAGTTTTCTCCAATTTTGTGATACCATAGTTATCACGTTACATATAAGGTAGTTCAAATCAAATAGTTACGGTTAAAAGAGTGTATAATGGCTATAATAATAATAATAATAATAATAACAACAATATTATTATTATTATAAGTATTATTATTATTATTATTATTATTATTATTATTAGAGCGAGAACTGTTAATAATGGACCGGAAGTGTTAGGAGAACTGTTAATAATGGACCGGAAGTGTTAGGCAAGTGATACAGATTTCATAGGAAAAATTAAACGCCACATCAGATTAAGGTATATCTATTTATTGTTTCAAGGATTAAAATATATAAACTTAAATCTGAAAATGGACATTTCACTTCTACACTTTTTAGTCGTTGCAGGTGACTTTTTAATGAAATGACTGAGTCCATATTAACATCTGCATTGTACACGTGCCCTTATAGGACTAGCAGGATCATGTGGACATAATGCTGGATTACTTTATCTTCTAGCCAAAACATAATGCTGGTACATAGGATTTTTCCCGGATACTATAGCCAAAAACATCCCAACCCCAAACTAGGCATACTCCAGGAGAGGAGACACTTCAAGGAAAGCAGTGTAAGATATTGAAATGAGAGGTAATTCTAATACAATGGACATTGCCAGCGGTGGCACACCACCCCCACGGATAAGATATACCCTTTGCACCCGATTGGCCGAGTGGTCTGAAGCTTTCCGTTACGGATCACTACCATCTGACTTCTGTCTGCGCGAGTTCGAGTTTCGGAATAGGCTAATGTGGATATGTGAGAAAGCTTGCCAGTAGGCTCTCGTGGGTCGGTGGTTCTTTCTGGGGTTTGACCGGGTTCATCCTCCACCATTAATACTGGTCGCCATGTATAGCCTATCGTGTGCTGAAAATGGCGTTAAACCCTACAACGACAACAACAACAACAACAAACCCTATGCAGCCCAATTCGTGTGGATACTGTGAGCTGGGAGTACAATACGATCATCCTCCAAAATGTTGATAGTTCCATGTTAATCTTATCATCAACCAGTATGGTTCGAGAACATTTGTTTGGTACATCTGTCTCTGTTCACATTTATCAACAACAAACTGTAGACTCACTGCGTTAGAAAACTGTATGATGATGCATCATTTACATACCCGCCATGTTCTAATTACGTGATGCATCATTGCCATACCTGCCATTTTCTAATTACATGATCCATCATTGCCATACATGCCATGTTCTTACTACATGATGTATCATTGCCATACCCGCCATGTTGGGGCCCCGAGTGGCCGAATGGTCTAAAGCGCTCTCCGTTACGGATCACTGCCATCTCACCTCTGTCTGCGTAGTTTCGAGTCTCGGATTCGGCCAATGTGGGTATGTGAGAAAGCTTGCCAGTAGCTTCTCGAAGGTCGGTGGTTCTTTCCGGGGATTTTCCGGGTTCTTCCTCCACCATTAATATTGGCCGCCATGTATAGCATATATCAGCAGATAGGGCTAGTCCACCTCATTTTAAGGCCATATTTTGGTAAACTAACCCTTATTACAAAAACGAAAAAAAAAAAAAAAAAACCAACAACAAAACGCTGATAATATGAAACCGAGGCTTTGAACTTTCCGAGAATCTCTCCTAGAGTCTCTACCAGAGTCTCTCTACAGGGTTAGCTTTTCTGTTACGTTAAAAAGAACATATATGTGAGTTTTACTACGATGGTGCCTTATCGAGGTCGTGCCCTCTCTGCTGCTATCAAATAAAATAAAATTATAACAAATAATGGTTCATCCGGAATCTTATAGCTTGAGAGCGACTGTAAGCAATTAATAAATTTCTCCCCGTGAGAGATTCATTCAGAAAAAACCTACAAGTGCGACAACAAGCACAAGTTAAATTTGTTGCAGGCACAGACCAATTATTTAAACCTGTTACAACAGTTACTGAAAAAGTCGTAGCCGCTACAATGTTTACTTGCGCCCGTACAACAAACCGCAGCTCAGACTGAAAAAAAGCGGCGAGAACTACACAAACACAAAATATTTTACGAGCTCTTCCAACTGACAAAGCTGCAGCTCAACCTCCACCCGTCGATGAAGAAATACTTAAAGTTATTGGCTAAATTCGTATTGAAGTCGCCGACGTGAAAAAAGAACTTGCACCTAAACCTAAACCAGTAACTTAAAATAATGACTTGACTAAAACAAATTTAACGAAAAGGCTATTGAGGATATAAAAATTACTAAAGAACATGTTTTGCCTGTAAAAATACTACTTGGTGGGTATGATAAATCTAACATGTTAAAACCCGGTTATGAAACCGTAAATGATGACAATTGTATTAAATGGGTATATCGTGTATATTACAACAAAAACAAGTTAGACGCGATGATTTTAAATATGATACACTTGTTAAAGAAATACGAAGACTTGTTAGAGAGCTTAATAAACAACCACAATCTTCTCGACCTTCTTCTCCACCACCGCAGCAATAAATAGAAGAACAACAATCTTCATCGCAACAAACGTTGATGTCGGAACTTGAAAGGTCTAAAGAACTACTTTAAAAAGCAAAAGTAGAAAGATCACCCTTAAGACTATTTCAGAAAACGGAGAAACAATAAGTGAGGAAGAACGAGCAAACGGAAGTGGTTTTCCTGGAAGTGGTCTCATTGCTTGTCCTAACAATATTATCAATGACGTACAACGGTTAGACATTTTCATAGGAGTTAAACGTTCTGGTAATAAATCTCCGGAAATAATTAATGAAGCAGCTAATATTTGGCAGCGATTATTTACATGTGGTATGATGGATATTAGAAATACCGAGAATTTATTGATGAACTCGTTGACGACCTTGACTAAATGACTAGTTGTCACAATGATTAGATAAATGGCAAGTAAAATAAGATGATCTTACACAATAGTCAGGGTGGACCTGTAATGGTCAGAGTAATAAACGTACGATTAAAAACCTACAGAGCGATTTACGGAGATGGATTTTGCGATGTTGTTCAGGGATTATTGAAAAGCTTAGAACCAAAAGTAGCACATGTGGCAAAACAATTATCAATGGTAGAAGGTGAAATTATAAAAACAGATAATACTGAGTATTCAAATGAAGACGTTATTGGTTTTGTCAACAACGGCATCATTGCATTGTTTGATAGCGCCACCTATATGATCGACGGAAAAACATCAAGACAATTCAGAAATAAGTTGACGTTGCTACAACAATAATAGGACTGGCAAGACACTCTGATGATTATACAAGATCAGCAGGTCCTACAATGATGTTTGTGAACGACATTAATGATACCTCCGATTTCAATCTGTATGATATAAGACTGCCAAGAAATTTTGCCAGAAACGCTGACGCTGATGGGGCGCGGTTAGTATATGGTGCTAACGAAAATTTAAACTTAGGATTTGCAACACGCCTAACAATGTTGAAAGGGCGTCGTAGAAATTTCTCATGCGCAATTCCACTATCACATATCTTTGGATTTTGCAGAAATGTTAGAAAAGTTATCTTTGGAGCTAAACACACAGTTGCTCATGTGCAAAAGGTTGCCGCCGACAACGCAGTCTGGATATCTGCTGTAGATGCTGGTAAAGTAATACTAACAAAACTTTCGTTGTGGATAACGGTAATGACTCCAACTATCGCAGAAGAACAGCGATTATTATCTTTTATGGATACAGGTGGTAAGTCTCTGTTGTCATGGTTGACAACAACCACCAACAGTATAGAAACTAACATTAACGGGCAATTTACATGGCACATAGCATCACAGCAACGTGTTTCTGCACCACGACATATATTTGTTGATTTTAAGAGAGCTAATCGATTAAACTCACAAGAACGTAGTCATATGATATTTGATCAACTAGGTGCTACTGAGGTTTCTTTACGGATAACCGGTCAACAATAACCAACATAAAACATACTACTGAATTACGAACAAAATCATATAGCACGTGTGTATCATCGGTTGATGATGTTTATGGGACGCGATCAAAACGTAGATACTGGTTTACAAATCTCACGACATGACTTTACAACTCGATATCCGATCTATTACTTTTCGCTGGAGCATCTTGATTTATCCAAACAATCTGTCGTTGATATGCACTTCAAAGCCAGTATGAATACAGGTGGTAGTGTTAATTAAAGAGCAATCGCGGTCATAGTCAGTGACAAAGCAATGTTACTTGAAGGTGGTTTTGGTCGAATGAGAGTCGTTGATGCACCCGTGGAAAATTTTAGTGTTACCTTAATCCACGTTATTTAGAAACACGAGTATTTTAGAAAAAGTCTTACCATCGGGTTAGATTTAGTCTGACTCCTAGTCAGATCAAGAAGCTGCAATCCGCATCAGCAAAAGAATGTAGAACCAAAATAAGCTAAAGCACAATCAAATCAAAGGCGGTGAAAATAAACTGTCGTTGACAGAGCGTCAGCGCAAACAATTTGATAAAAGACAAACAATCCAAAACTGGAATACGACTTGAATTTTCCGCTGGCGAGATGAAAGATACTGCTAAGACAGGCGGTATATTTCCACCTCTCGCAGCAATACCAGCGCTGATAGCTGCTGTGTCGCAGCTGTTGCAAAAACGGCCGCGTTATGTGCTGTTGGAACTGCAGACGGAATGGCATTAAAAAAAGCAACAGGAAAGACTTCCAGTAACTTATCGAGGAAAAGGTCTGAGATTTCCTGGAACATTGCGTTAAAAATCAGCGGTTTTACGCCTACGTCAAATTTTGATTTACTTGATGCAGCTAAACAACTAGACATACATATATTTAGAGGTGTTTTTATGCGAGATCAATTACCACAACGACCAAACAGAGGAGCTGAAACCGGTATTATTAATCTCGATAACAGCACTGGATCTGGAACTCACTGGGTATCATGCGCGATTGACCCTCGTGGAATTGTTTATTTCGATTCATATGGGTTAGCTCCACCGCAAGAATTTACAAAGTATGTTAAGCCATTACAAGTAGCCGTTTGGTACTCAACACTACCAACACAAATATTAATCTATCCGCCGATATGCGGCCGTAAAGCAACACTACCAACACAAATATTAATCTATCCGCCGATATGCGGCCGTAAAGCAATTGCTGTACTCAAGTCCGTATCAAAGACACAATCATTACCACCTCAAAAAAGTCGTGCACAATTATACAAGTCAACAGTTTCAGAAATCATTGATTTAGATCCCCCATTTAAAGAAACGGAGAAAGGAATAATGGTAGATATTTACAGAAGATCCTGCGGTGGAATTTTTCCGAGTAAATAAAAATCTGACATAGATTTGTCAAATTACGCGACAAAAGACAGTCTTAATGGTCTCATGATCCTCTCTGGGGTTAACGAGATGAAGTTGTTGTTTTTCAGGATAAATACGGCGTTTTGAAAACCGGCAACATCAAATGGAATTACATAGTTCGTAGAGTTCTCTGTGCTACCATGGATAACATACCTGGGTTTCTTGACGACGGTAGAATCAGAGACTCAAATATGTCGTTTATAACCATCAGAGATGAAATTGCAAGAAGGGTTGCTAATCGTTGGAAGAATACCGGCGACACAATGACAGGTGAACACAGCATGAACGAAAATAAAATAATAGTGCTTGTAGATCCAACATCCGACGAAGATTCCGCGGCGAAAAATATATGTAGATGTTAACTACAGCACCGTAGATGGTAAAATATCCACTCTGCTGGCCGAGTATGATGTTCATGTAAATACGTTCAAGAATCTTCGTATCAACGTTAGAAACATTAATAAAACCGCAGAGGAATTCTTTGGTACTCCGTTGACCGCTGACGTGAAACTCTCAGATATCAAGACAAGCATTGAAACGATTAAAAAACAATAGAAGATGTCGTAAGGCGAATTGCTGATATCATTTAGAAAATTAATCTGATTAAAATTCCTATCAAACAGATCATCAATAAAGTATACACAGTGACATCCGGGTTCGTAACATGGTCACAGCAAATTAATACTATCAAACATACCACCGAAGACACTGGTGTGTACAGGCTGTCTGCGTTGAGCGCTGCCAGATTTAGTATATATTCACTACATATCCCTGGCTGCATTCAACCGATAAGTTTTCCTGGGTTGTGTCTGTTGTGTTAAATAGCGGAACGCTAGAAACATTTATACTGGAAGCAGCTGATAAGAATTTAAACGCAACATCTTACTGGTGGTGTCTGGTTTTGGTTGCCAAAATGCCTTAATTGGTTACTGTGTAAAATAAAAATGGCGCTGACAGAGTCAAGGGTCCAAAAATTTAGATACCATCAAGTTCGTGAATGGCAAACAGCACTAAAAACCATCGTTGACAATTATACAATAAAAATAAAAAAGTACCGAAGACGTGTAGTTGCCATCGATGTCATTGTATATTTGGGGTCTATACTCGTTGCGTCCACTGGCGTGTTTCATCATCGACGGCCATTGCTATTTTTTTAAATGTTATAGCGAAAACGATATCCACGTGCACGAGTACAAAATTAAATGATTATGCTGTACGATTAAGTACAGCCACGGCCGCGTACTCGAAATTATCGTCGTTGATATCTTCCACACTTGACGATATGACAATATCAGATTCTGAATTTGCCATAATGGTTAAGACATACAATGAAGTAATTGATTTAGAAGAACACCATTTGAAAAATGACGGTTTAAATAATGACAAAACTACTTCAGCAGATAGTCACAAATACAGGTCCGTTGAGAACCACAATGATATCAGTAAACTCAAAATAACCCTGAATTCCGTATTAATTTTCCAACCGCGACTGCAGTAAAAGAAATTGCACTTGCGCAGTTGCGAGTATACTACAGCTGGCCAAATATCAGACCAAAATCATTTCGTAGTTTACAATCGAATAGTTCGTTGGTGTTTGCACACACAAAAAAAAAAACAAAAAAAAAAAAAAAAAAAAAACATATGGACTGGGTATTTGTTGGAATATCCATGGGGAGTTATCAACTCGAACAGATTAATGATGAATTTCAACGTAGAATAAAAACTATCACCGGAAAGGAATCCAAGATAGCCATAACGTTTCATGAACCAACATTATCTGCCGAGAGAGAGTAAATTTCCCCGATTACCCGTTGATATCTATCAGCCATCGATCAGATCAGTGTTAGGATGGCCTGATGTTGTTCGCAGATACCTCCACCGATACCTTAGCCTACACGGGCTGACTTTACTTCAGACATTTGTTCGAACCATGGAATTGATCCGGAGTATTTACATTCATATCAGACGCGAAGTTGGGATAAACGCGATGCATTTACGGTTTGACCTGAGGGTAGACATAATTGGGCTTTATATGAAATAGTAAAAGAGGATTAATTATCACGAAGACCTAGTTAAGTTAGGTTTTGTCATTATAAACGAGTTCCGTAGAAAACAAGAAGAAAAATCACGTCAGCGTTAAACAAAATATCTTTTAATTTGACATCTAAGCGGGAAGAAATTATCAAACAAATATAAATTTTGAATCATATCTTTTATGATGCGGAATATTTTCACAAAAAAATAATGAATTTCGTTATTAAAGCGCCAAGTGAACCTAAAAAATCTTTTCTCGATAAACATAAAATGACAAGCTGATCTTCCTGCGTTTAAATACCCCGGATATAACCAAGACGAGATTTAAAAAGAGAAGGTGAATAATATCATTGATGAGATTTTCCCTAAAACACTCGCCGAGTGGAGAAAGATAACACCACCACAGGATAACATTCTCCGGTACAATAATGGACAACACGGACAGGGCCGTCATATTTCTCTTGGAATCGTAAATATGACATCAACGATGGCGGTCAGTCTTCTATGTGATGTAATTGATGGAAGCTATCAGACAGACACAGAAATATCAGGGCAGGCACAGTAAGGATATATTTTTTTGTATACTTTTACCCCGCAAGTCCCACCCGGATATCTGATTGTGCAAGAACCAATTCACCCGGTCTATCTATCCGCTATTATCAAGAATAAATTTCAGACTAACTGACCAGTCGCACAACTTGCTTGACCTACGAAATGAAAGGCTGAGTCTGAACTTATATGAGAAATCTTAATGACTTTTAATGGTAAAAACCTACGATTTTCGAGGATTTTTAATCGTAGAGTGCTGTCTCACTTCATATTAGCAAGAAACAAGTAAATACTGACATGTGATATGCATTAAAACAGTAAAAACAAATAATCTCCGTCCTTGAGAAAATCGACGTTAATATACCAGGACAAACTGAGAAAGAGAATCTCGTATTAAATGATGTCGCAGTTGATGTCAGTGTTGTTGAGGATGCGCTACGCGCTGATAAATCCAAGTGGACATTACGATACGCAATGGCAATTCATTCATCTCAAGGGTTAACTATCTCTGATACGCGAGTTTGGATTGTCCATTATCGTGTTGAATGTTAAAACTTAGTTTATCTCAGTGTCTCGAGTCAGAAGAATATCTCAACTGCGGAAAATTATCATAGACGCTAGAGAAACTATTGATGATGTCATCGATAGTGATATAGTAATACAAAATTAGCTGGTTATAAACAAAGTGACAAAAAACTCAAACAAATGCGATTTTGATCTCGATGTCATAGCGCTGAAGCGACAACAAAAAACTCGTTGTGCTAGTTGTTATTGTATAATGTGGTGGTGATATTCAAATAGTGATCCAGACAATTTACCGTGGACAGAAATGATAATAGTCTTGGTCATACGGGTAAATGTGTGATGGTGACCTCTTTTGAGTGTAATCGGCGTAGGGGTGTTAGATATGTGATCGCGGTGGTAGTTGCGTGTCTTCAGGAATTACTTGTAATTGTTCACGTGTAAATCCACGTTGAGGAGCAGTTGAATCTAGTCTGTAGATTGCAGGTCTACCCGTAGATGTAACCACACCGGAAAGTTTGTGTGTGGTAATACTCCATTTAGCATCAGTCGCTCTTTTTTTACCACTTTCAAGTTCACCGGGTTCATGTAAATATCTTACAATAACATTACCCAGCACATGCTGCGCTGAATAATCACGTCGTTGTACTGTTATATGTTTTTTTTTCTGTGATCGCACTACTAGGTCTCATGGCAGTTGTTCGAGTAATTTCATTATTTAAAGCAGCCATCACACTTGGTAATCTTGCAACCCATTCGCGAGATCTTTTGTCTTGAATTATTTCCTTCTCGTATTGATATCCAAATAACCGCTCAGCAAGCATTCGATTAAATCTTTCAACAATTGCCTGATCACGATGAATTGCAGTATCTCCTCGTCTGATTTTGACATTATCTTTTTCATCAGCGATGATACTACACCTTGAACTTCTCTGCCAGGATCAACTTGTAGCAGCTGTGGGCATTGCAAGGGTCCATGTCGATACATTCGTTCAAACGCAAAAGCTGCTTCAGTCGCTGTTTCTTGATAACGATTCTACCTCCTTGTTTCTACTTGCAACATCAACGACAGTCAACGCGTATTTGTACGTTAATCGGCGTCTTCCAATTTTGATAGTATCATGTGGTAAAAACAAAATATCAGGCTGATGAACTTCATTTGGCACACTAACATCATACTGTGCATACTCAATTCGTTTAGGCGGTGTTGGCTAAATGTGCCATATTGCCAGTCGTGCTAACCATTTTTCAGCAGCAACACGTGTAACATCTGTTGCTTCGGCGAGCTTACTAATTGCTGCTCTACCCCACCCAATATCCCATTGGACTATAATAAATCGACCCCATTATAATGATACTAGTTTTATTAATTAACTGCGCCTACCCTTCATCTCGGATCGCACTAACCAATTACCTAATGATTCTTTGAAAGATTTGCTTTTTATGGAATTTGACGCATGAATTAATTTCACATCTGCGATATGCCTATGCTGTAGGTCTTTTCTTTTATAAGCTACATCATGAGCGTGACACGCTTTATCAATAGGATTTACTGGATATTCACTTGGTTTTGGGTGATTTTGGTTACCAATCCTGATATCAAGTCGAGTACCAGGACCATTGTAATTATATCCTGGAAGATGTTTTTATCCTGGGTAGTTAGCCAATGGAGTTCCTGGTAATTTTGTTACCTGTGCAGTATTATCATCTCCTTTTATAACAAAAATACTGTTTGGATCAGGAATAAATTTAAATTTCTTTGTACCACATTTTTCAAACTTACCTGTAATTGCTGATCTGTTATTTTTTGTTTTATTAGTCGTTAGTTCACTTGTGGTAGCACGCGCCCTGCATTTCACACAAAATAAATCCATATTATTTATTATATTTCCATAACATGAAAGTAATTGATTTCTCAGCGAAAAGGAAACCAACAGCCAGTCAAGCATCATGCTGCGTTGCCAAATTATATCCGAATCATTATTATAGGTCCATCTGCAAGTGGTAAAACACAACTAATGCTTAATTTGGTAATGAGCTGGTTGAAATGTGATAAATTATATTTAGTTGCTACGTCTGTAGATGACCAGCGATGATATAAAGTGATGAAAGACTTTAATTAGCGCGCAAAGTTGTTACATGAAAACGGTGATGATCTTATTGAATTTATTACTGATATCGATGAAGCGCCGTCTGTAGATGATATCGATATGTTTATTATTAATTTAGTTGTATACAACGCCATAATGCTAGACAAACATGTATATCCAGCTATAATATATTCACGAGATAGACAGAAAAACACAAATGTAATTTATGTTACTCAAGGGTACACACAAATAACTAAAGTGATCAGAGATAACTGCAATATTTTAGCTGTATTTAACGGTGTTGATACTTGGTATAGCGGTGATATGGATTATATTCAGTTTAAAAATTTATTTAGTCAGGTTCAGTTATCCCCGCATGGTTTTATGACAGTAAACTTGTATGATCCATGGTTACGATATCGCATAGGTCTTGATACAATTTTTAATTAATAGCAGCAGATAGGGCGAAGTCTCCTACTCGGCACCCAGTCACTGCGATCCCTCTTTTTGCGATTTTCAGGAACGTTTGTTTTTGCAATTCAAGGGCGAGTCAATTAGAGTCTCTTCGCCCTCTCTGCTGCTGCTTTAAACTAAACAGCTGCTTGATACATATATCTCTTGCCCCATAATTTCTTCATAATGCCATTTATAAAAAAAAATTGATTCAATAGGCAAAGGGTGTATATTACAATATGCACACACACTTATAAATTATTATTCAACATTGTTTGTGTACTTCAACTAACATGATTGCTTTTATTGATCTACACAATGTTCATGACTTCTTCAAGAGCTCATGGTATTTGATCATGTTGTATTGTTCCGGAATCTCCATTAAAGCTTTAACAGCAAATGCAGCCTCCGGGTTCTTTGCAGTAGTGACAGTTTCATAAAAGTCAACGAACTGGAAGTTGTCGAATTTGCGCTCTGGTAATCCGTCGTCAAAATCCTTCATTGTGTCCCATGGTCCATCCCCCACCCCTATCATAATGATGGACAGCGGCCAGTTTGAAGCCGCCACTATCGCTTGTTGGTTTATACTTTCGTTAGTGACCTGCCCGTCAGCTACGATCACCAGAATATGATACTAGAAATATACAAGAATAAAACATATTTTGTAACATGAATTGATATCTCCGTATTATCTTGGCTGTGGAGTACAGATTGGTCTTATGTATAAAATACTTCAACTTCCACAGTAAGCAAAATGAATGGTGAACTTAACCATACAGTTGGTCGAAATATTAGCAAAAAGCAAGAAGAATAGGATTGAACCCCTCTAATAAAACAGCTGATATGTTGCATGGGATGTATTTATGGCAGTGGAAAACATTACGTTGTCGGAAAATTATTATGTTAGAAGGAAAGAAAGAATCCACGTCCCCTAATTTACATAATGGTATCATTTACCAAATTTAAAAAAAAATATGATTGTCTATTACTGTGACTAGGCCTAGATATTTTGATACTATATGTTTTCTATGCAATTATTGCATATTAGTATTGTCTTACACCGCGTCAAGTACGGACATATCCATTGTACATGGGCACAAAAGTGTACTTATGCAGGAGGTCAATTGAGAGTTAATGAGAAAAGATCTAGATCTGCAGGAAGAAGGCTTTATCCGATTTGTTAGTACATTGTTGTTTAGGAGTGCTTCTGGCAAACCTTGATCATAATCCATTCGCTTAAGCGTGGTACTTGTGGAAAATCTGTTAGCTATAACTTGGACACGTGCTATTTGGTACAAATGAGGCAACTATATATTCTAATTTATACAGTTAAAAACTTAACCGCGCCTCAGTAGAGCCCGCTGAGAAACCTTGCCATAAATTACTGCAGTTTGTTGCAAAATAAAATAAAAAACGTTTACATAATGCTATCAATCATCAACAGAAGGAAAAAAGAAGTGTTGAACAGAAGAATGGTCAGTTTAAGTGAATATCGGTGTTATAGATAATTTCGATACCATCTTATTATCAAATAAGATGGCCGCTATCGATTAACCGTCTTGAAGCAGCTGTTCCGTTTTTTAGTGCCGTTTTCATGATATTTGTGCTTGTTGACTGTCTTTATCTACGTTATTGTGTCCATTTGGAAAGGAGGACAAGTAGACTTTTACTCCGCTGCTTTGCTCCACTGTTTTTGAAGAAACCGCCATCACGTGATACTCGCCAGTCAACCCGTCTGTGATATGATGGACCCTCATTAATTGCTTTGAATGATCACTCCTTGGCTCTCCACACTACATTGTGCTCTAGACTAAACGAACTGGGACTACATTCATCATTACATAAATGTAAACAGAAGCGGAAAAGGAAACTTAGTTTCAAAACTGGCCGGCGTAGAACAGGAAGAAGACTTCCAGTTATATTCCTTATTCCGGCTCAACAATTTAAAAACAATAAAAATATATTTTAAAAAAATCGACAGTTAATTTAGATAACCTAATTCAAATCCCTATTAATTTGAAAACCTTTGTGTCAACTATCAAAGAGTTGCCTCTGCGTGTTGCATTATTCAATGCTCTGTCAGTAGGACCACGGGAAAAGCGCACAGAAACAGTTAATTTTATCAACGACCAGAATATTGACGTCTTTTTCCTGACAGAAATATGGCTAAAAACATCAGGCGATGAGCCCCAAAGTGTGCTGATCTAACACCCACTGGTTACTCCATCAAGTCGTTCCCCTATAATTCTCGCGGAGGTGGAACAGCTGTCATCACAAAGAACTCCATGATCAAACGTCTTAACCACACCACACAATTCAATTTCGACCAGACATCGTTTGAACTACTCCAAATCACTCACACTGGAGCAAAGGTCAGTACATTTTTTCTGCCTATACCGCCCTCCCCCGGTAGAAAAAAACTGGCTTGCTGACTCTCTATTTTTGGAACAGTTTCCGAATCTCCTGGAGTATGGAAATTCGATAGGTGGCAACCTGATTATTCTTGGAGATTTCAACTTTCACTTTGACTGTCCCGGAAACCCAAATACATAAAAATTCATAGATTCCATTAATGTTTTTAACCTCAAACAGTCAGTTAACCAAACCATCCATAAACATGGTCACAATTTAGACTGGATTCTTCATAGACAAAATGATAACGTTCTACGGTCCTCCCTGGTATCCAATGACCTTGCATCAGATCACCTCTGCATTATATGCCATCTTGACGTATCAGTCCCTAACCATCCACCTTTATCTGCAACTAAGAGACACCTCCGTGTGATACGTATAACCAAACTAATGCACGACATCCAAGCTAACCTAACAGCTTGCTTATCTCCTACAGCAGAACAACTCGATAACTGCCTGCGTGCATTGCTTGACAAACATGCCCCAGCTACCAAGTGTTGTGTATCAATTCAAAAGTGTTCTCCGTGGTATACCAGTGTTAGGGACCAGCTTCGAACTGCTGAAAGATACCGCCATAAAGCTTAGAGGCTTTGGCTTTCCGCCAGACTCACTATTCATAAGCAAATCTATAATCCCGCTAAGAGGAATGTCACATATATAGTCCATGCAGCGAAATCAGCCCACTGCACTAATAAGATCATGGAAGTTCCAGCTGAAAAGAGCTCTTCTAGATTACTAACAAGCTAATGCCAAGGAACAAATCTACCCCCCTTCCAACTACCTTTACTCCAGTCGAACTTCCGGACATGTTTGAAATTTCTTTCGTTGCAAAGTACAAACCATTAGAGATAAGCTTGACACCACACTTTCAGTTGACTCGTCGTCACCGTACAGCTGGTATACAGAATTTGAGCGGGAACTATTAGCAGCATTTGAACCTGTCTCTATGGATTTCGTACGTACAATCCTGATGAAGACTGCACCAAAGTCATGTGAATCTGATCCAGTTCCAACATGACTGCTGCTTGAGTGCTTAGTTCCAGTATTGCTCTCACTAACTGATGTTATTAATACCTCTCTCTCATCTGGGGAATTCCCACCATTTTTCAAAACTGCTATTGTAAATCCTCTGCTAAAGAAACCAACACTAGACCATAACGATTTAAAGAACTACCGCCCAGTTTCTTATCTCCCTTTCATATAAAAAATCTTAGAAAAGATTGTCATATCACAGCATGTATCTCATCTGAATTCAAACAGTCTTTTTAGCAATGTACAATCTGTATATTGCCCTTGCCACAGTACTGAAACTACTCTTCTAAAAGTAGTTAATGACATTCTCTCTGCATTGGATAGCGGAAAGATTACAGTCCTCGCCTTCCTTGATTTGTCTGCAACACTTGATACAATAGACCATGATATATTAATTCACCGTCTCCAGCATGTATTTGGCATTCATGATACAGCCTTACTGTGGTTCAAGTCCTACTTGGTCAACAGGACACAAATTCTATCTGCAAATGGAATACACTCCAGCCCAGTTGATCTCCGTTGTGGTGTTCCACATGGGCCTGTTTGTGGACCTGTTCTCTTCATTCTGTACACTCAGTCGCTCTCAAGTGTCATAGATCATCATGCAATTGCTCAACAAATGTACGCTGATGACACCCAAACATACACATCTAGCCACCCAACTGAAGCTGATGCTACAATCCAAGGTGTAGAGAGGTGCATTTCTGACGTGAAATCATGGATGAGATGTAACAGGCTGCAGATGAATGATGATAAAACTGATCCCATTCTGATCACAACACAAAGACTTTCTCATTCACATCTTTTACCTCAAACAATAAATACCAGCAACACCAACATTAAATTCACACAATCAGTACTAAACCTAAGTGTTACTCTGGACAGTACTCTCACTTTGCACCAACATGTCATGAACATATGCAATGCTGCATATCTTGAGCTGAGACGCATCACTCAGTTCGCAAATATCTTTCCCTTGCTGCTACTAAAACACTTGTGTGTTCATTAGTACTTTCAAGACTTTACTATTGTAACTCGATTATCTCTGGTTCATCTCAGTATCTTCTCCAGAAACTTCAACAACTTCAAACCACAGCTGCTCGGATCATAATTAGAGTACCCAGATCAGAGCACACTTCCCCCTGTTCTGTACCCTACACTGGATATCCATTTGATCCATAATCAAACACAAAAATTTGTTCTCTATGCTACGTTTCACTGTCGGACTCTAGTGCAAGATATCTATCTGACCTCACCCATGTGTACACACCAGCAAGATACGTACGTTCCCCTTCAGACAATCGTATACTCACTATTCCCACTATGAAAACAAAGTCATATGGACAGTGTTCTTTTGCATACCAGGCCCAGGAACGTGGAATGAATTTCCCTTTGAACTTAGACACAAAGACACAGAGATCACATTCAAGAATGCTCTCAAAACTCACTTATTTCGACTGCAAGAAGAAACTTAAAGACCTAATAATGTTTCCTACCTTAAATATTGTCAGCATGATTTTTTAATGATTTCTAATTTCACGGTGTTTGTTTTGGTAATCATATCATTATATGTTTTTTTATCTTACAGGTGTTGTCTAATGTTATAAAGCCCTTAAAGCTTCTAAAGATTAGTCGCTATACAAAGTCCTCATTATTAATTATTATTATTATTATTATTATTATTATTATTGTCTCTCCCTGGTAAAACTTTTACTTTAACACACACACACACACACACACACACACACACAAGAACATCTGCACTTTTCCTCCCCCGGCCACACTTTCAGTGATATAGCGCTTATTGCAATTGCTCACAATCCTATCTGGAGTCCCTAACCAGGAAATAAAAGGAATCTTACTTGATACGCCGCCTTATAACATGGAAACCAAGCGGTTAAAACCAAAAATACTAGAAAAAGACAACCATGCACAAATAAAATTATCTTTTGCAGCCGACACATTTTCTTTTAAATAATTCTCTAACTTCGCTTAATAGCTGAGGACTACTATAACGATGAAATATCCGGATATAATTTGCGACACCTTAAATTTCCATTAAACAATATATGTCGTTATGGCTCATCAATTTCTAGTTCAATACAAATATTTTCCAGTATAAGCAACTAGCTGAAATAAACTAGTTGACACGTACTATACTTAAAAGATAGAATTCCTGTAGAAACAGCCCTGTAAAGTTTCGCAAACATAACCGTTTTTCTGTTTTATTTGTTTGTCTTTACTATGTTTTGTATTTGCCTTTGAAAAAGACTCTTCAAAAGAGTAGAACGCGCTCAGGCTAGCTAGATACTAGTTTCGCACTGTTCTTTGTCAGTTTATTGCATTTGTATTGTTGTTGCAGCTGTTGACTTTAACGCCATATTGTAGAACACAATTGACTTATAATATATATACAGATATAGATATACATGAGAATACTTGATTATAAAATCGTCACCTCTTATACCGACAACGTATTCCATCAAAAAATCTCAGTGATGATCATTATGACGATATCCACGACAATGGTGAATATTACAACATTTACTACTAATGCATTTGGAAATCAGAGTAATTATTATTAGTTTCATTCTATTCATCATCATCATAATCATCATCATCACCATGATTATTATTTCCCATGCAGTACTTTGATGATGATGATGATCTTGATGATGAACGTATTTTTGTTTTTATACAAGATTATCTCCATTAACCCTTCAACATATCGATATTCAAGATGTGGGGGTGGGGCGAGAGATTTGCACCATATGTAAATGGAATCGTAATGACAGCTACCCAAAAGTACTAAATGTATTAATTTTATTATATATTCATTTGTTTAACAAGGAAACACGCAACTGCATTGAATTAGATATTTTGGAAATAATTCCACCAAGTTTATTTTAAGTTACATTTAAAATGCATCGTTCAAAATATACAATTCAACACTCGATGATAAAGACAAAGTACGCTTAAAATTATTACTTTATTGTTAAAATTATTTATTGTAATTTGTAACACTGGAGGTTAAATGGTTTGTAGCTACCTTTTTTGTCTGTTGAACGATTTTCACCGCCTCTTCTATGAGTGGGACGAAATTAGTTGGTCCGCTAAGTTGCACGTTAGGTGTTATTTGATTGTAGGCGTCCAACACCCCATTAAATCCATCGCACATGACCTGTATTTGCAGAAAAATCACACGTAGCATCAAGACACAGCAAATAACTAAACAATCTATATTTGCCAAGTTCCACTATATTAATTAATATACAGTCTAACATCATTCCCATAAAACTAACAAATAATATAACAGCTGTAAAGGTATAAAATCAAAACATTCATTCCACTATATATATATATGTGTGTGTGTGTGTGTGTGTGTGTGTGTGTGTGTGTGTGTGTGTGTATACATCCTTATAAACTGTATTACATATAACAATCAACATAATCAGTTCAGTACAGTCGCCGGTAGTATCGCAAAGTCGTACTTAACAAGCCGCATAATGCGAATAGGGTTTCGTCGTTTTTGTTCTTGAATATCACGGTGTCAGTTTGATTATTGGAAAAATGTATGTACTTTCGGAGATCAAGATGTTTTAAGGATGGGATTAGTGTTTAGAGTTGTGGTGACGAAGAAAGAAGGGTAACTCTCAAAACTACAATGTGTGAATGACGCGGTGATTATAAGATCGGCTCATAATTATTGATAAATGACAGAAGCGAGCTTAAAATAGCTGTTTCTGTTAGTGAACAAGAGAGAGAGAGAGAGAGAGAGAGAGAGAGAGAGAGAGAGAAGAAAGAAGGAGATAAAACGCGATAGAGAGAGTAGTGCATGCTGAAAGAAATCAATATAAATGATTTTTCTGTATATATATATATATATATAGAGAGAGAGAGAGAGAGAGAGAGAGAGAGAGAATGGCTGGTTAAGTGTATTTGAATTAAGGTGGTCTCACAAACAATCATGAATTTAAAATAATCCAGTAAAGAAAGAGATATTATTGTGTGTTTGTATACATAAATACGAACCACACATACAGACAAACGCATACACATAATACACAACTAATATCAGTTCATGTTTTACGAAGTAGTTCCATTCAATGGCTGCTCGCCATGAAATCACAACATTAGATAATCCAGCTAAGTCCTTAAAAATGATGAACGATTGCAAGGGAGAGATAGGAAAACACACGTGGTGCCTCTATGCGCGAATCAAGTCACAAAAGAGAAGAACGGATACCAGGCAATATAAAATAATAATAATAATAAATTTAATTAAATTTTTATTAACAATAATAATTTAATAATAATAATAATAATAATCAGAAGAAGAATTGTTTTGCTTTAGTGATATTTGAATAAGAAACACGTGCTCATATTGAAGCAACCGTGTTTTGCTGTTTATACTCATACATGGAAGCACTGTGTAATATTCAAGTAACTGTTTGGTTTGGATTATGGTTTATTTTCTGAATCTTTTTAGAAAGGTCAAAATGATTGAAGCACCAACACATATTTGATATTGCTTACATTACGATGTTGCAAACTCTAATTTTATATAACAAAGTGTATCAATATATAACACTCAAATATACTTCATAAATAGTCTACAGAGTTCATCAGTATTAATATGCAACACGATCTATCCATACATATATACTCTAATGTAGAGTCAGCCAAGAACATATATAATAAAATACAATACAGTATATTAATACATATACACTCCAATGTAGACCGAAACAGCCTTCAGAGTTCATCGATATTACAATGGAATACAATGTGTCAGTACATATATACTCTAATGTAAACTGTACAGAGTCTGCAGCGTTCATCTCTACTAGCATACAATACAGAGTATCAATATATTAACACTCTAATATAGGCCCTAAAACGCCCACAAAGTTCATCTATGTTGCATGAATTACAATTTTGTTATAATATCTGTTTTGGTATAGACACATTTGTGTAGCATATTTATAAAGAGCCTGTGTAGAGTGGATTTCTAATTTGTTGAATAAAGTCTGTAAATAATGTTTTGTAACTGCTTTTTGTTCCTTTTTATGATCGATGACAACGGTGCATGTTTCGAGGTTGTGACGGTCCTGGATATAGACTGTATTTAGTTATGGTATAAGTATGAAATGTGACCTTAATGTGACCTTGATGTGACCTTGATGAGAATCTGTAGTTTTAGGTTTGTATTGCACGAAGTGTAAATAAATATGTTTCGTGATCGTATGGCATTTTGCATTAACAAATAAATGCTTGACTAAAAATTACGAACTGTTTGGAAATATTAGATTGTTTGACAATCACTTCTTGAACAGCACACGCATCAATGTGTAAACGACTCGACTCTGTGGAACCTGCTAATCTTTCTAAGGAGAAATCACTTTAAATCTGATATTTCTAGACATTTCCACCTGTTTTGCAAGTAAATTGCTTATTGGTAGTTGAAAATAGCACCGAGGATCGTGTCCGACTATGTACTCACGGCAACCGTACTATATATTCATACAATATTGAGATAACAGGGGGCCATTTAAATATAAGATATTATATGTTTACCTAGCGTTTATGTAGAATAGTTCCAGAAGGTTTAATATCACTGAGCTGATGAGTGAGTGCAGAGAACGGTTCGTTTTTTAACTTAAAGAAGAAGAATTATTCAACATAATCACCTTACAAACATGTCATTCTGTCGACAGGTGGCGAGAAATGTGAATTCGCACCTCCTTGTCATATGGATTAGAAAATAATGAAAATTTCTAGTTTATGCCAATAAGATGCACAATAAGTATGGACAAAATAATAAATGAACCAGACTGTTAAACGGTGATGTGATTTCATGGAATAAAGATGCTTTATTGAAGCAGATAATTTGGGCAAAAACTGTTTACGTTTTTATAGCAGTTTATAACAGAACATGGGTCACTTTAACCTCATGAAAATATAAAGCTGAAAAATCTGCTTTTCTATGTATTTGATAATCATCATCGTTTCTAAATAGAACTCTTTTGCATAAAACGTTCCTCAAATTGCATCAGTGTTACAACGATCGAAATGATGTTAAACGTAGTATTTTCTTTTCGATAAATTTGTTTAGTTCCTTTTCCATTTGCTTGTTCTTTGTTATAGTTTTTCTCCACAAAGGTACAAGCATACTCTTCTACATCATTTATTTATAGACTTTCATATGTTTTTCAGACTGACCTCATAGCCTGTTCACAAAAAAAACCTTGTAATTTGAATGCTTTGATACACAAAACAATTTGCTACCAAAAACATGCATAAAATGTTTTAAAAAGAGTGGTCACTCAATATGATAAGAATTGAAAATGAAAATAATATAATAATATATGTGTCTATTAGAGAATAGCACGTAACTCGTATGTTATCTTCATTTAGCACAACCGCTCTCTCTCTCTCTCTCTAAACACACACACACACACACACACACACACACACATATATATATATATATATATATATATATATATATATATATATATATATATATATATATATATTCTGATACCACTCCGGTGGCCTAGTGGTTAGAGCGTCCGCCTCGGATGCGGGTGGTCGTGGGTTCGATCCCCAGCCGAATCATACCAAAAACTATTTAAAATGGTACTAACAGTTGCCTCGCTTGGCGCTCAGCATTAAACGGTTAGTGTTAGGACTGGTCGGCCCCGTGTCAGGATAATGTGACTGGGTGGGACATCATGCTACATGTCTGCGGCATGATGTCCCAGTGCTAGACATCACTATAAACTGCCACAGAAGTAAAGTCATACTTTATCATTGGCAATGGCGCGTAGAAAGCAAGCAGCGAGAAAGAACTGTTTCGCAGAAAGGAAACAGTTATAAATTTATACTCCTACACTCTCTATTGTTTTGCACCTAACAACTTTCAGTTTTCATTTTCATGTTCATTTTTCATTTATTTTCTCTTTTGCAGTTTTTCATTTTTTCACTTTCTTTGTTTGTGTGGAAAATTCCACCTGTATCACTTAACTGCAGTAGCTATTTACTACCTTGCGTTTTGAAATTCCGCTTTTCTCTATTAGAGCAGAAACCTTGAGAATGGGACTGTAGTTTAGACAAATAAATAAGCTGCATATTGGTGTGAGACCTGCTCATTGAAAGTCATTTTCAGCATCAAATGAGTTCTACTCAGACATAATGGAAACAGGCATGCCAAATATAGGCCATCAATATGTACAGAATACACACACACACACACACACACACACATATATATATATATATATATATATATATATATATATATATATATATATATAATAAGTTAGAGATTCATTATTTTGAAATATGATCTTTTTTGACGTTTGCACTTTTTTAATAAGAAAATCTCGATGCCAATGATTATAAATCTAATGCAAACATACTGGCCACTATTTTATCGCAAATGCGTAGATTTTTCGTCGATAATAATTCGATGTGTCTATAACTTTTGTGATATAGTTATGTAGAAACGAATTGGAAATTAGTTTTGAAGACAAATATAAGTAAATCATCTTCGAAAAAAAACATATTATTGACGACAGAAAAAGTCAGATGCACTCCAATTATTGCTAGGATAAATCAGCTGATATTAACCTAAAGCTTAGTATACCATAAAGGAAGATAAAACACAGAATGAAAAACCAAACCAAACCTTTGCAAATTACATTCAGGTTGGAGTTAAATCCGAATAATTAGGACTGATATTTGTTTAGGCGCCATGACTAATCTATGTCATACACAAAGCGTGAACACATAAATGAAAATTCAAGACCACTGGCGTTTGAACTCTAGGATTAAATATGTTTAGAGACAAAATGTATTCTGATAATGTTTGACATTGTTTTTCCGTTCTGGCGAGCCTTTGATATTTATTTCTCGTATTGCCAGGGTGATACGACTCTGTGTTTACTTGCTAAAAAGACATATCCAATTTTCTCGGCATGGTATTGGAACATTAAATGCAGAAGGTGCCGTTCAAACCAAGCAACATTATTCTGAGTGACCAAGGAATAATATTCTGAGTGACCAAGCGACAGTAATTTGAGTATATTGTTGCTGTCAAGAGTGTAACCAATACTAGTCATTAAATTTAAGCTTTATGTGTGACCTGGACTTGCAACGACGCGAGCATTAAACCTACCTCGGACTTCAGTGGGAATATGGATTTATCCCTGGTTTTTGCGTCACCAAAGCCAAACGCTGGTATTTTGCCGTCATCGTCCAACTCCTCCAGTGTTTCGCCAAGAATACATATTGTCTGGATAAAATAAATCAACAGTACCTGTTTCACGTAGCCGGATGACTCAAAAGCAATATCTAGAGCCAACTGTAAACGAATGCGGTGTTGACGTAAAACTATATTTCTGTAAACTCTTGTCTTGGCACTATTTATACTTTCATATTCCAGAAAGAAAATCCAGTCACGTGGCGTGTATTTGTTTGCCGTCGTTTTTTGGAACTGCTGACCAATAAGATTGAAACAAATAACCTCAGAGAAAAACATTAAATGAGTTAACTCCTGTTTACACATATTGATATGAACTTAAGGCTTAACTTTCAAAATATATAATAATTTTGCTTGAGGGATGGATGGTTAAGAAAATGGTGTCCGAAGTGGGATAACCAAGGTCTGGATAGCTTGGTTAATTTACAATGAATTGAATACTTGTGACTATTTTGTTTGTAGAAATCATACTCCGATATTTACTTGTCTAATGCAATGTTTTTCACACCATCAGTTGTATACCTGTCAAAATGGGTGTCTTAACTCGGGTTTTTTGTTAAGGCGGCATAATTAATTCAACATATTCTCTAATATTGTATTTACTCACTGAAATAGCTTAATCTATTGTTTCCTTCATTTGCTTAACACGTAGTAGTATGTCCTAGCACCCGGTTGTTACATAGATACATCCGTCCGTCCATCCATCCATCCATCCATACATCCATCCATACATCCATGCATGCATACATCCATACATGCATACATCCATACATGCATACATACATACATACATACATACATACATACGTACATACATCGATACGTACATAAATACATATGTACATATTACCCGTTGGTAGGGATTCATTTCCGGTCCGACCGTGTCGTGAAGAGAACGACCGCCAAAAGTCCTTTGTCCTTGACTGCGATTGCTCATCGTGTAGTCAATACCTGGAGGAGGACACACACCTGACTTCAATTAACATCCATCAAAAACGATTTTGCCGTTGGCTTCGTTTGCATTACTGTTTTAATATATACACTATATTTATAAAGATTCTGGAATTTTATGATGCCTCGTTCCCAGTCATTTTAAATGGAAGTCCGTTCGAGTGTTTACCAGCCTGTCTTTCGTTTACGTATCATCTTCTAATTTATTGAATGTGATTTTGCTGAGTTTCAATGGAATAAACGTATGGTCAGGACTTGATTCGATCGAGAATAACACTTAAAACATTAGCAATGTTGATTGATGATTACAAGCATTGAAAACATAAACTAAAATGATTGAAAATGATCTCCATTACAAGTTACATAAAAGTTCAGAATATTAAAAAATAACTTTCAAATATTTAAAGTTTGGAAGGTCTATTACTATGCTCAGGCACAATTGAAAAAAGAATTTTACAGAAACAATATTAGAATGAAACATAAAACACTGACTCAGTATAAAAAAAAATGTTGTTACATAAACAACTTTAGAAGTGGCAAAATGTTTACATAAATCTATAAAAAGTCGTACGTTCAAAATATGAAATACATCTTGCAAATTATTGAAAACAATATATCTTTTTATATCTCTGTCATGTTGCTTTGCCCATAACACATTTACAAATTACAACGCATATATTATTTCCTGAAAGTATTTTCCCATTATAAACGACTTAAAATAATTGTTTCTTGATGTATTTTCCTGTTATAAATTACTGACAGAGAACAATACAAACAAAATACATCTTCATTCCGATCATGGAAGTGCGTTGGCTGGCTCACATATAGATCAACCGTGAAAACGGATAAAGAAGGTGGCATGAAAATAAAATACATACAATTAAATTACAGTTTAAATTGACTATCGTCTTACACATTGTAGAAGCAAACGAGACCAATGTTTGCATAAAGAAGGGCCTTGTGTTAGTTGCGTGTAAAATCAGTGACAAGTAGATGTTCATGAAATACACGCATACGATAAATACAAAACATATATGTTTGAAAAGTGATAGAGATCTACTCAAAGTAACCATGAGGTGAGAACATGAAAACTAAATAGGATATGTCATATACAGTGCTTTTAATGACAGATTATAACAGACGGGCAGATACAACAACGGTTATACAAAACTGGATGGAAAAAAAGATTTTATTTGCGATTTGTTTACAACTGAATTCCTGTCCAGGATTGAACTGGTTTATTACGCTGTCTAAAGGTAAGAAAAATACGCTTTAACCTCTTACATTCCCCTTGTCTCAAAAAAACCCAACCCACATTTCAAGAGTATGTCTTTAACTTACCTACCGTTCTAATACCACTTTTCCTTGCCTTAAAAAATAGCACAAGTCTGATTAAACTGATCTTAGTTATTTTAAAGCTACCAAAACATTCAGTAATTTTGTCATAATGACTTGACAATATCTATCTGTTTGTAAATAGCTGTATGATCACAATTGTTAACGTCATCAGTACAAAACGAAGACGATACGTCTGAAAGGTTTTTACCGATATTGCTGAATACATAACATTAGCAAATTCTATACAAGATTCATCTAGAAAATGTTCAAAAGGTGTTTTGATACTGTGTAAACAAAATAGCCAAACGAATCCTTGTAAGATTGTCTCAACTCAAAACTAAAAAGACAAAAACAAGCGAGGGTTGTCAACTATTGCCCGATCCATTTGACTACATGTTATCGGTTACTAATTCATTAACATCAAAAATGAATAGTATTTAGTTACATTAGGATGTGAACATTTAACTCTAACAATCATTCTACCTGGCCTGATTTCCAAAGTACACATTATATCCTGAAATGAACAATACTGTCATACATTAACTAAAGCTAAAAAAGGAACATATCTATAAATTAGCATAAAACACGTGTATACGCTAAGAATATATACATTGGTTTCTATGAAATGTTCTGATAAGATTCAATAGAACGACTCAGCCAAAACCAAACATGTTTCGTACTGATAACAATTCCTAATTAATCATTGATCTCAAACACTAACTCTAGTAATCGCCATATCTTTCTACATATAGGTTGTTGTTGTTGTTGTTGTAGGGTTTAACGCCATTTTTCAGCACACGATAGGCTATACATGGCGGCCAGTATTAATGGTGGAGGAAGAACCCTGGAAAACCCCGGAAAGAACCACCGACCCACGACAAGCTACTGGCAAGCTTTCTCACATACCCACATTAGCCGAATCGGAGACTCGAACCAACGCAGACAGAGGTGAGATGGCAGTGATCCGTAACGGAGAGCGCTTTAGACAACTCGGCCACTCGCCCCCCCCCCCCCCAACATATAGGAAAGACGACTGTTATTTTCACCGAGTTTTATTGCGCAAATCGGCACCAAATATCCATTATTGTGCTGACGTGCCATTAATCACTAACAAATAATTAACTTATCACTATAGTTTATGTTACTACTACTAACTTGACTTTCGCATCCATAAAAGCCTGCTTTTATACCAGACATTTCAACAAAAAGGAAATAGAGCAAGTGAGTAATATCCGTTTTCCGGCGCGGTATTCTCATCGCATTTTAGCAAATTCTCAAACTAAAGTCGAATGCAAAAATGATTGTATAATGTAGCTGCAGATTAAGGAACTGTCGGTAAAATAAAAACAAAATGCTTATTGAATGACCGGCAATTCCTTGCTTGCACATAGTGTGAATAGGTTGGGTGGGTGAAATTATGTGCCATTTTAAGACTAAACTAAGAAAGCATAATTAAATCATCATTTATTTTAAAATCAGATATCTCCAATAAGAGTATAAACCTTACCGAATATAAGTCCACAGTCAATCACACCAGCTTCCTTAATGGCTTTAGTGATATCATTAATATTTTCAAAATTATCGCGAATGACGTAGAATGGTTCTATAGCATTCGGAATTTCCTCATCCGTACTGGCGCTAGACTGCTCTTCAGAAGGCTCGCGGCAAAAGCTGCTGTCAGACATTTTCTGAAAAAGTAAAAATACTGTCAGACATTTTCTGAAAAAGTAAAAATACTGTCAGACATTTTCTGAAAAAGTAAAAATACTGTCAGACATTTTCTGAAAAAGTAAATATTGGGTGATTGATTGGCTGTTTGATTTTTAAAGGCATCATACAAAATTAAACGCAACGGTCTTCTACAGCTATCCAGAATGATTGTCCATGGCCGCTAGATTGGGACTATATAGTTTGGTTGCAACCAGTCTGCACCATCACAGATAAGTAAGCACTTTAACATTCCGGCGATTCACTATACAATTGTGTATATTATCATTACATCGACAAACTGTTTTGACACCCAATTTAAGAGTCTAACAAGCTAGTTCAACAAACTAGGCCCATTTAATTTGTCAGTTGTGAATTGACAATGTTATTTTAACATATACCTGTATTGTGGTATAGAGTAAGCAAACTTCTTCGAAAAATAAGCTAGCATGTGCTTTTCTAAATCGAAATATTTTCCCATGCTCATTGGAGATCTTCATTTGTAAACACTTCAGTTTTGGAGGTGAATAGTTTTTTAACGTTGTCAAACTCTTCAATTTGAGGAAGTAGTTATTGTAATGTTGCCTGCAATCTCATAATACATAAATGGAATTGATCTTTTTTGAAGAACACCGGAACGATGTTGAAGTTTGTCTGTCAGCTATATCGAGTATGTACTGTTTAGTTCCAGACTAATGTAAATGTACACAGTTGTTAGGTGCCGAAGCATTTTTAATTGAATAAGATTTTCACATTGCGAAACCTACGTTTCATTCTTGGATACAATATTCATTTAATCACGAACACAAGATTGTTTTAGTTATTAAATCTTTGTTTACATTGCTTTAAACGACATCGTAGAATGCAGTAACAATGGTTTGACCAAACAGGCGATGCAGTTTACCATAACGTTCAGGAAAGGACAGTATGAGACAAAATTTTTCAATAGATTTATATGTATCTTTTTTTTTTAAAATGCATCTGTACATTTCTTTGTCCAAACTTAGACAGGTACCCATAAGTTTTCGGAACCTTCTTGGTCGAAAAGAAATATTTTGTACTGCTGTCTAAAGCAGAAACTGTTCATACATATCTGTATGAATGTTATATCCAGATTTTGAGGCATATCATATAGGTCATATAAGTATGCAATAACATTAGTATGTGTCTGTCAGACGTAACAATAGCAAACTGTCTTAATTTTCGGTATGTAAACAATGTTGATGCCATGCCTTAGAGAAACATGCAATGATTATATTGGTTGTTCACTCAATAGTATAGCGTTGCTCAACACGAACACATTCTTACGTTTTACAAATGCATTATTCATTCACTGACTCTAACAAGGTCATACAAAACGTATATCAGTAGACGCTCGGTAAAAGAACCGAACTTACCAGATGCCATCGCTCTGGTGGCTTAATGGCTACAGCGTCCGCCTCAGATGTGGGAGGTCGCGGGTGCGTTCCCCGGCCGAATCATACCAAAAACTATTTAAAATGGTACTAACAGTTGCCTCGCTTGGCGCTCAGCATAAAGAGGTTAGTGTTAGGACTGGTCGGTCTGGTGTCAGGATAACGTGACTGGGTGGGACATCATACTACATATCTGCGGCAAGATCCCTCAGTGCCAAACATCACTATAAACTGCCGCACTGCAGTCATTGTAGCGATATGGCTGAATTTTTTTTAAAGCTACATTAAAATTCCAAGCACACACACATACGCACACACAAACCAAATTCGTATTGCTTGCTTGCAGATAATTTAGTGTATGTGCGCTGTATCAAAGCTACCCGGTGCTAGTAGGAGACAGCAATGACAACAGCGAACCTAGCGATCATGTTGACAAGAGATCTTACTCTTGGATGTAGTAGTATTTGATCCCAGATTGTTACATGACTCTTTACAGGACTGGGTTACAGATCCCAATGCGTTACAGGACTGTATTGCATGACGGGGTTACAGATCCCAATGCGTTACAGGACTGTATTGCATGACTGGGTTACAGATCCCAATGCGTTACAGGACTACCACATGACTGGGTTACAGATCCCAATGCCATACAGAACTGTATTACATGAATGGGTTACATATCTCAATGAGTTACCGAACTGTATTACAGGAGTGGGTTACATATCTAATGAATTATTTGACTGTATTACATGACTGGATTACATATCTGAATGAGTTACTGGACTGTATTACATGACTGGGTTACATATCTCAGTGAGTTACGGGACTGTATTACAGGACTGGGTTACATATCTCAATGAGTTACATGACTGTATTACGAGACTGGGTTACATATCTCATTGAGTTACCGGACTGTATTGCAGGACTGGGTTACATATCTCAGTGAGTTACAGGACTGTATTAAATGACTGAGTTACATATCTCAATGAGTTACAGGACTGCATTACATGACTGGGTTACAGATCTCAATGAGTTACAGGACTATGTTACATGACTGGGTTACATATCTCAATGAGTTACCGGACTGTATTACAGGACTCGGTTACATATCTCAATGAGTTACCGGACTGTATTACAGGACTGAGTTACATAACTCAGTGAGTTACAGGACTGTATTAAATGACTGGGTTACATATCTCAATGAGTTACAGGACTGCATTACATAACTGGGTTACATATCTCAATGAGTTACAGGACTGTATTGCAGGAGTGGGTTACATATCTCAATAAGTTTCTTGACTGTATTACATGACTGGATTACATATCTGAATGAGTTACTGGTCTGTATTACATGATTGGGTTACATATCTCAGTGAGTTACGGGACTGTATTACATGACTGGGTTACATATCTCAATGAGTTACCGGACTGTATTACAGGACTGGGTTACATATCTCAATGAGTTACAGGACTGTATTAAAGGACTGAGTTACATATCTCAGTGAGTTACATGACTGTATTACATGACTGGGTTACATATCTCAATGAGTTACATGACTATGTTAGATGACTGGGTTCCATATCTTAATGAGTTACAGGACTGTATTACAGGACTCGTTACATAACTCAATGAGTTACCTGACTGTATTACAGGACTGGGTTACATATCTCAATGAGTTACAGGACTGTATTACGGGACTCGGTTACATATCTCAATGAGTTACCAGACTGTATTACAGGACTGGGTTACATATCTCAATGAGTTACAGGACTGTATTAAATGACTGGGTTACATATCTCAATGAGTTACAAGACTGAATTACATAACTAGGTTACATATCTCAATGAGTTACAGGACTGTATTGCAGGAGTGGGTTACATATCTCAATGAGTTTCTTGACTGTATTACATGACTGGATTACATATCTGAATGAGTTACTGGTCTGTATTACATGACTGGGTTACATATCTCAGTGAGTTACGGGACTGTATTACATGACTGGGTTACATATCTATATGAGTTACCGGACTGGATTACAGGACTGGGTTACATATCTCAGTGAGTTACAGAACTATGTTACATGACTGGGTTACATATCTTAATGAGTTACAGGACTGTATTACAGAACTGGGTTACATATCTCAATGAGTTACATGACTATGTTACATGACTGGGTTACAAATCTCAATGAGTTACAGGACTGTATTACATGACTGGGTTACATATCTCAATGACTTACCGGACTGTATTACATGACTGGGTTACATATCTCAATGAGTTACCGGACTGTATTACAGGACTGGGTTACATATCTCAGTGAGTTACTGGACTGTATTACATGACTGAATTACATATCTCAGTGAGTTACCGGACTGTATTACATGACTGGGTTACATATCCCAGTGCGTTACAGGACTGTATTACAGGACTGTGTTACAGATTCCAATGCGTTATAGGACTGCAGATATGCCTCTGAAGTGCAAACAAAGTTGATAAATAATCGTAAGTTGTATTATCGGATGACAGACGTAGGTTGAAAGTGTCCAGCAGTAATAGTCTGAACAGTAATATGCACTATGATGAAGTAGTATGGTCGCTGACCACTGCATTAAACAATTTCCGCACACTAATTTGCATCACCACAAATTCAATAACCCACACGTATTCACTGTCTGTCAAAGTCAAGGTCAAAATCAGCCAAACATGTATAACTATAAACACAAGTGAACGATCCTGAATATTATAAAATTTTAATGACTCAGCGTTTTAAAATATATTAAAATAGAACGTACTTTTAAGCTAACATAGAGGGCCTATATAATCATTTTGCCTTATGACAATTATGTATAATTTGCTTCTTACATACTGCCTTGAAAAGACTCACGCTACTCTGTATAATAGACAGTCCACGATATGTTGTCCTTTGTGAATGAAAATAATATTGTTTTCGTTCAGATCTTGTTGTTACTTCTTACTCGTTACTATATACGAAATGCTTTTTCTTTTTTTTGTTTTACTCGTAGATGCATGACAAACAACAGTCTGTTTGATATTGACAATTTGGAGAAATGCCAACTCGAATTTAATTATTTGGTCAAAACATTTGAATAAGGCTTTTTATAAGATACCGGTATATATCTTATATTTGATTCACTTATGCGTTGTTTACATACGTATGTCATAGATTTATTCTTACTGACCTACAAAGTAATGTCACTCGTGTTATATGTTTTAACTGTACCTATTTAAATAAATTTTTAATTAATTAATTGCTGTAATACTCACACGCATTACCTTTTAACTGCTTCGTAGAGGGTGGGGAGCTGCTTTATCGAATGACGGAATCCTCTTTGGTACAATGACTGTACCAGTCAAAACTCTTGTCGATACATTCGAGGTATCAGTTCATGTGGTACTGGCAAAGTATTTAAAGGATATTCCACCAATTCCGGATTAGTATATCAATAGTTCTTTGTGTTGTGCCATTCAAACCTTATTCTTTGTTTATAGTGTCAATCAACACTTCAAAACCAAGTTACTAACTTCATTTGAGATCTATCATAAATCAAACAAAGATATATTATGACGCGTTCAGTGTATAACAAACATATAGTTTCACAAATTACGTGTTATATGAAAATATGTGTTTCTCTGATTGATATTGAAAACAGGAATAATATAATTGATATAATTTGACTGGTAAAATATTTGTCAGTTTGGACAAAAATCACCGGTACGATTTGTTCTTATAACATTTATATATAGTTACCTGGCACCTATCTGGAGAGAGGGGATTGGCGTAAGTGTCGGTGTTTGTTTGATTTAAAGCAACTCCATTGAGCTAAGCAGAAGACAACAATTGTTGCGTCCCTTGATAAAAAGTAGTTCCTAGCGCCTGGGCACTACGAATATTACAAACAGTTATGCATCAAAATCAGTCTGCTACAATTACTAAGATCACTAAAAGTTCATGAAAAGAGCTCTTTGAGATTATGAGCATGCTAATGTCAAAGAACAAATGTCCACCGCTTACTGCAACCTTCTCTACGGTAGACCTTCCGGACCTGTTTGCAAATTGCTTCTATGCTTAAGTTCAGTCTATTAGTAATAAGTTTAACAACAAAATTTCGAATGATTCATCGTCACAATAAACCTATGTTATAGAACATCCAAGGGAACCTTTAAGAGCATTTGAACTTGTCTGCGAATTTGGTACATCAGATTGTGATGAAGAACCTCACCAAAGTCACCTGAACTCATCCCGACGTGACGGCTGCTTGATTGCTTTGATTCCATATTGCCTTCACTAGCCGATGTTATCAATACTTCTCTCTCAGCCGGAAGTCATATCATTTTCAAAACTTCCATTGTTAAGCCTCTGTTTAAGAAACCAACACTTGGCCCGGAATTCAAATAAGCATTTGAATTGAAAAAGTTTTTTCAAAGTACAGTCTGCATATCTCCTTCGCCATAGTTCTGAAAATACCCTTCTAAGAATAGTTAATGACTTTTTCAATGCCTTGGATGGTGTAATGATTAACGTTATCACCCTCCGTGACTTGTTTGTGACATTCGACACAATAGACCATACTATTTAATTCACAGTCTCCAGCAGGTATTTGGTATTGAAGATACAGTCTTACTATGGTTCAAGTCCTTCTTAGTCGACAGAACACAAATTGTGTCTGTCAATTGAAAATATTCCTATCCCGTTGAACCCTGTTTTGGTGTTCTGCAAGGCCCTGTTCACGGCCCTGTTCTGTTTATTATATATACATAGCCGCTCTAAAGTGTCGATGATCGACATCCGGTGTCTCACCATTTGTACACTGCTGACACACAAATATACAAATAAAGCTGCCCAGCTGAAGTTTAGGCTGCCATCCATGGCGTTAAGAGGCATGTTTGATATGAAATCATGGATGAAATGTAACAAGCTGCATTGCCGACGTGACGTAATGAATGACATAACACGCCACAGCAAGTATCACCAAACCTACGTTACATTTACCCAGTCAGTAACAAACCAAGGTGTCACTCTCGACAGCTCATAATAATAATACTAATATTAATAATGAGGACTTTGCATAGCGCCTAATCTTTAGAGGCTCTAAGCGCTTTACAACATTAGAAAACACCTATAACATTAAAAAAGAAAAAACATATATAACGATATGATTACAAAAAACAAACACCATGAAATTAGAAAACATAACAAAAATGCTTTAATATTTAAGGTAGGGAACATTGTTAGGTCTTTAAGTTTGTTCTTGCAGTCGAAATAATTGTTTTAAGGGCACTCTTGAATGGGATCACTGTGTCTTTGTGCCTAAGTTCTGTGGGCAATTCATTCCACGTTGCTGGGCCCTGGTATGCAAAAGAACGTTGTCCATATGACTTCGTTTTCATAGTGGGATAATGAGTATACGATTGCCAGAAAAGGAGCGTAAGTATATTGCTTGTGTGTACACATGGGTGAGATCGGATAGGTATGTTGGACTAAAGTCCGTCAGCGAAACGTAGCACAGAGAACAAATTCTGTGTTTGATTCTGGATCGAATGGATAGCCAGTGCAGGGTACAGAGCATCAGGAATGAGTGCCCTGATCGTGGCATTTTAAGTATTACCAGAAGAAACTTGCAAACATGTCCGGAATGTCGACTGGAGAGAAGATAGTTGGAAGTGGTGTACGTTTGTTCCTAGACACTAGCTTGTTAGTAATCTCGAAGAGCTCTTTGCAGCTGGTACTTTCCATGATATGAGTAGTGTAGTGGACTGATTTCGATGCATGGACTATATTTGTGACATTTTTCTTAGCGGTTTCATAGATTTGCTTACGAATAGTGAGTCTGGTGGAAAGCCAAAGCCTCTACGCTTTACGGCAGTCTCTTTTAGCAGTGCGAAGCTGGTCCCTAACACTGCTATACCATGGAGAGAACACTTCTGAACTGATACTCTGCACTTGGTAGCTGGGGCATGTTTGTCGAGCAATGAACGCAGGCAGTTATCGAGTTGTTTTGCCGTAGGAGGTAAGCAGGTTGTTAGGTCTGCTTGGATTTCATGCATTAGTTTGGTTCTATTGACCATACTGAGGTGTCTGTTAGTAGCAGATAAAGGTGAAGGGCTATGGACTGATACGTCAAGATGGCATATAATGCAGAGGTGATCTGATACAAGTTCGTGGGATATCAGAGAGAACCGTAGAATGTTATCATCAGGTCTATGAAGAACCAGTCTACAATGTGACCATGTTTATGGGTGGGTTGGTTAACTGACTGTTTGAGGTTGAAAACATTATTGGAATCTAGGAGTTTTGATGTGTTTGGTTTCCGGGACAGTCAAAGTGAAAGTTAAAATCTCCAAGAATAATCAGGTTGCCACCTATCGAATTTCCATACTCCAGGAGATTCGAAAACAGCTGCAAAAAGAGAGATTAAGTGTTTCTTCTACTAGGAGGAGGGCGGTAAAGACGGAAAGAATGGACTGACCTTTGCTTCAGTGTGAGTGTGGTTTGGATTAGTTCAAACGATGTGTGATCGAACTTAAATTTTGTGGTGTGATTAAGACGTTTGATCATGGAATTATTTTTGATGACAGCAATTCCACTCCGAAAGAGTGGCGGGGGAACGACTTAAATGAGTAACCAGCGAGTATTAGATCCGCGCACTTGGGCTCATCGCATGATGTTTTTAGCCATATTTCTGTCAGGAAAAAGACGTGAATATTCTGGTCGTTGATACAATTAACTATTTCTGTGCGATTTTCCGGTGGTCCTACTGACTGGCATTTCATAATGCAGTAAGCAGAAGTGTTGCTTGGATAGTTGACACGAAGGTTGAGGATTTAATAGGGATTTGAATTAGGTTATCCGGAAAGGGCATAAGGGAGATAACTGGAATTCATCTTCTTGTTCTACGCCCGCCAGCTTTGAAACACCTTTTCTTTTTTCGCTTCTCTTTACATGCAAGTAATGATAAATGTAGTCCCAGTTCGTTTAGTCTAGAGCACAATGTGGTGAGCAGAGCCAAGGAGTGGTCATTTAAAGCAATTAATGATGGTCCATCATAGCATAAACGGGTGGATTGGCGAGTATCACGTGACGGCGGTTTGTTCAACAACAACGAAAGTTGTAGCAGTGGGGCTAGACTGCTGAGAAAAGGTCTAATTGTTCTCGTTTCCAAAGCAAGTAGGTGAAGAAACACATACAAACTGAAGAGCCAATATAAAATGAAAACAATATCGTAGATGAAGACAGACAACAAGCATATCTATCATGAAAACGTCAAATAAAACGGAACAGCGGCTTCAAGCAGGTTAAGCGATAGCGGCCATTTTAAACATACACCTGTATGTAATGGACATGTGCGAGGCTGCATATCTGGAGTCGAGACGCATAAGCTCCATTCGCAATCGATACAACTAAAGAACTTGTGTGTTCCTTTGTACTTTCAAGACTAGACTATTGTAATTCACTTATATCTGGTTCGTCTCATTATCTACTAATTATACTTCAAACGCTCAAAACACAGCTGCTCTGATTTATCATTAGCGTACGAAAAAATGAGCGTGCTTCTCCGTGCTCTGAAACCTCCATTGGATAACCCGTTTGATCAAGAATCAAGCACCAACTATGTTCCCTATATTAAATATCGCTGATTGGCTCCAGTCCAATATACCTATGTGACCTCACCAATGTGTATCTCCTATATAGAAACCTACGTTTTTCTTCCGACACTAGCATTCTCATTGTTTCCACTGTTAAAACAAAGTCATAAAGACATCGTTCTTTTGTGTAATAGACCCCAGGTACGTGGAACAAAGTACCCAAACAATTTAGACATAAGGACACTGTAATCTCATTCAAAGGTGCTCTTAAAACGGACATATTGTGACTGTAAGAAGAGACTAAAAGACTCAATAATGTTTACTACCACAATTATTGTCAGAATAAATTTGTTTTGTAATTTCATGGTGCTTGCTTTGTAATCTTGTACATTTTTATGTTTTTATGCTATCCAAGCACTTAGAACTTCTAAACGTTTGGCCTTGTAATAAGCCCATATCATTATTGTTATTATTATTATTATTATTATTATTATTTTTGTTGTTGTTTGTACTGAAAAAGCAGGGCAAAGACGTGTGATGTGATGTGATTTGGATTTGTAACGTAACTTTAACAATTTTCTAGTCATATCGCTACGATGTCTGCAGTGTGGCAGTTTATAGTGATGTCTAGCACTCGGGTATCATGCCGCAGACATGTAGCATGATGTCCCAACCATTCATATTATCCTGACACCAGGCCGACCAGTCCGAACGCTAACCTTTTAATGCTGAGCGCCAAGCGAGGCATATGTTAGTACCAATTTTGAAAGTCTTTGGTATGACTCGGCCGGGGATTGAACCCACGACCTCCCGCATCCGAGGCGGACGCACTAACCCGGACAAAGACAACAATACCGATACATGAAAAGCAAAGTTAGCAAGAAAGCATGTCTTTTCGGTCAAATGCGTGAGACTCATATTGCCCCATGAATAAACGTACTCACGTATAAGTCAATACAACATGCGTACTTACAGAAAGAGTTACATAACATGAATGTAAACAAATAAGTGAATACATGCATACATACATACATACATACAAGCAGCTAACTTACACACATTTTTTCTTTAACTTTCCTATGCATAAATGATGTGAATAATATTTATATTCTGGACTGAATTTGGATTTTGTGGATTTGAATTTCTTGGATTATTCTGAAAGATCTTCTTGGATCAATGGAGGCAGTGGGTGAGTGTGACACTCCGTTTACTCAGGTATCATGTAAAAATATAGAATGCATATTTCTCTTGGTCGCCAAGATGGCAAATACGAAATATATACATACGTTTAGTGCTCTTTAATGTTGTATGTGATTGTTGTTGCGATAAACGGAGCTGTGATTCGTACATGATATGTAATTCGTACAGCCAATGTGGGTATGTGAGAAAGCTTGCCAACAGCTTCTCGTGGGTCGGTGGTTCTCTCCGGGGTTTTGCCGGGTTCTTCCTCCACCATTAATACTGGCCGCCATGTATAGCCTATCGTGTGCTGAAAAATGGTGTTAAACCCTACAACAACATCAACATTTCGATCATGATCCGATTTAATGCTCATAATTACTAATTATGACGATATGCCATAGACATGTCAGAGACTTGCCATCTACATTCAGATTCTAGTTGAGATCTGAATTCACATATGGGCATTCGGATCAAGATGTTGGAAACTTGTTGAGCGGGTATGTTAGATACATTAAGTATCGGTATCGTTCTTAAGTGCTATATGTATTTTGTGAGCTGCTTTTGTCGACTGTTGTTCACGTCACATCATACCAGTGTAAATGTGTACTCAGTTCTAGTGACAGTAGTTATATCCTTATATATGTTATATATTTAGTTTTTAGTGAGCAAATCGCATATGTATGAATTCAAAATATTATGGTAGTGGATGTGTTAGCTTTGGTACCGTTACTATGTGTTAATTCTGAGTCAAATTCGGAGTTAGACCAGATATCATGTATCATTCGAACAATGAGAACAGTTTCAGTTAAGTGATGCACGAGAGGTAGCAGAACATACAACTGTTAAATATCTGTCCTAGCAGAAGAGCGCTCGCATTCGTTAGTGCATGTGCGAGCGATATAAAAGAGGTTTTAACCTATTTATCAACTTTATACGGACTTCACTGTAAACCGTTGAACATTGATGACAACCTAGAAATAGATGAGCGTTACAGTGGTGATGAAAAGTCCGATTTAGAAGAAGATTTGATAGCAACGCAGACTGAAAAAATATATACCTTCAAATCGATTCGAAATTTGGAACTTTGGACAGAGATGAATTTAAAAAGATGTGTTTGGAACTGGATGTACAGAGTTTAAAAGATATAAGACATTCACTACACGACCTGGCTAAATTGGAAAATGCCAATTATCCTGTGACTCGTATAGTTGAGGGGGCAGTAACATGTGATAGTGCACCTCTAGAGGAGAGATTAGCTGATGATATATTTATTCTGTACCATTTCTTAACAGGAGATAACAACTTATCTGAAGTGAAAAGCCTTGCGTCGAGACAGAAGCCGAGCACGGGTACGATTGGTAGCAGTACATGTATGAGCCAAGCATCTAAAAGCAGCACCATCTTGCTTAATAAGAAAAGAACGACTGGTATCCCTTCTTTTATGTTCGACAAATCTCCAAGTCCGGCAGTCAAAAGTGAGAAGTATGCCGGCATACTTCTAAAATACAACTTAAAACCCCCCAAAAACACAAAAACGACGCTATAAAAGAATCATGCGATAAAGGCAAACACGTGTTAAACTCTTTTTATTTTATTGGTGTCAGAGATGGAAGAATGAACCCTTTAACAAGTCTGAAGATTTGGAAAATAATTATACTACCCTCGGTCCTATATGGATGTGAACGATGGTCAAGTATCAAAAACTCCAATATAGAAAAACTTGAGTTATGTCAGAGATATGCAGCGCGACGTATGCAAGTTTTCGATAAAAATTCGCCTACGGAGGCAACGAGTAGTACCTTTGGCTCTTCGTAAGTTGTTCATGTTATACCAGACTTTACTACAATCTCTCTTCACACCTCTTTTGCTTCATAGTTTCAACAATGTAATACAAACATTTGAAATGTTTAGCTGCAACGGAGAGGTTTGAATTAAAGAACAGGTTTTTCTCCGGACGTTACATCTATAGACTCGACCACAGTTTTCATATCTTATTTGCGTTGTAGTAAATTAAAATCATGCATTATTTATTTACAATTATTTCAGTGATGTCTTTTTATGTGTGATGACGACAGTCTTTTTTTAAGACATTCATAAAAATGTTTATTTTTACTTAACCAGAATAAAATCTGTATTAATTAACATAAATTAATAATTTAATCCTCCTTGTGATCATTATTTTTATATTCTGATTTTCATTAATCTTAGCTATTTTCAAGGGAGAATGCGTAATAAAGTTTTAGAACCCATTAGTTAAAGCGTTTTTGCCTGAATATGTGAAGTATCGAAATGTCTATTTAAGTAGAAATGTTTTTTAAAAAATTATTGCATTTTATGTTATAAAATAAAAATTAAATATTTTAGTGGGTGTCGGAAGAACATAGAGAAAAAAAGGTAATTTGTGTTTGTGAAAGACACCGAACATGAAAAATTATATATTACCAGAACTCTGATAGAAATTACGAAAATGGCGAATTAATTATTTCGCATTATTGTATTCGTTTTGCTAATTAGTATCAGCATCAATTTATCCATTGTATGTGCTCACTATAAATATTCATCTTTTACGACCAGGTGGTCCCTTTAAACATCTGTCGCATTTGGGCAAGTGTGCTCTATGAGCAAATATCAAGCAGAACGGACGGGACTCCTGGTTGGGAAACAGTCCATAAAAATGTTACCTTGAACTTCATCCCTAACCCAATATTTTTTTTTTCTTTTTTAACTCTTTTTTTTTCTTCTGTACAAAGCATATTTCTCAAGGACCCTCTACAAGTGGACAGAAATTCATGATGTCGCATTTAATAATGCCGGGAATAATATTGGATAACTAATCTATCATTGTAGTCATAAACATATTCCCTATGGCCATTACTACAAACCAGTTTAGAGCTTTATTCCTGTCATACACTTTATCGCAGGAAAAATTACATGGTGCTTCTGTACCATACTTACTTTTGTATCATGGTTATGCATACGGTATATCATACGTACTGTCGTATCATACTTATGTATATATAGTATCATACTTTCTGCCATAGGAGGCAAACATCTCTCTCAGTGCATTATACCGTTTTTGATTGATTTGTCAGTTGCAAACGAAATATTAACCTTTATTTGATATAGATTTTGCTGTAATTACTTAATCCGAATTTAGTTCATTTGTCAAAAGATTTTATATACTTTTCATATGCGCATTTATTGCATACACTATTATATGCGTTATTAAGACATAGACACAATATATATTTTTTTTTCCGGTAACTCGAACATTCGTATCCCACCTCTTTCCAAATGAGATCGTTGTGAAATGCAAATGCATTCATACGGGTCTCCAAAACTTGTTGAGACTTGTATGTGAATGAGACATGGCAAGACCAGACTCCTACGTGAAAGTTAAGTCTAACATTTTCGTACGTGGATCATATGTGTTAGATATCAAAATGCATCATTTACATATGCATTTCAAAACGATTCGTTCTTTTGATTTACAAATGAACATCATTCAATTCACATCTGAAGAAACGCCTCTACTTCAAGCAAATTTACTTCTGTTATTGTTAAGAAAGTTTATTTTGTGACGGAATCTTAGAACTAAATTGTGCAGCTGAAATCAATCTTATTGCAATTATCGCACGAATGAGCACATTCATGCATATAATTCAAAGTAATAAATATAATTCAACCAAATAAAGATGTATCATAATTATATGCTATTTTTTCTCCGGTAACATTACATTGTCAGAATCTTTCAGTATTTTACGACATTACACACCTTCATTTTGCATTCACGTGCATAAAAGAACTACTCTATATTGTAAGCAAACAATGGACGCAGACGCCAGCAATTTTGACTAGTAAACAAATTATTTACACTCGCGCAGTAGGCGCTTTACGGTTTGGTTGATGAAATTTGTTTCTGAATGAACTAAAGCAGAAGTTTCGTGGACGCACACATACCAGCTGATTTGGCACATTCCGCGTTAACCTTTTTGAAACAATGTTTCGAAACTAGGCTAGCTATACAGTAGACGCCATACAGGGTCCTTACAAATAACATGCAAAAGACAAGGCATGACTTGTTTGCTTTAGCTGGTAATAAGAATGGCAAACAATATACTTACGGTTTTACATCGTGAAATTCATCAAAATTTACTTAGTTCTGCAAATCCGAATTACATGAGCTATGTCATGAGTTCTCAAACTTGATTACAAATATCGAAATGGTGCTGTAGTTTCGACTATATTCCAAATGCAATTACATCCTCCTTACTGCACTCAAATTGAAATAAACATTAAATTCAAGAGCGTCGTTTTGATAATTGCAATTGAAAGACCTCATATTTTTTTCACATTATGATTTAAAATAGTCAATGACAGACAAGCACACTTGCATACGTCAACACGCTTCTCCCGCGCTGCTTCAATTCGATGCATTTCATGTACAATTTGCAAAGATGAATCCAGTCCATGATCACGAAACCTCATAGAATCGATAAAATTTCAACAAATCTATTCATTCCTGATCAAATGGAAAACTTGTTACAATGCGCATTCATTCATAATATGACTCCAAATTTCAATTTTGAGAAGACAAAAAAGGCTATTTTCTTTTGAAACTTATGACAAGCGCTCTACAAGTTCAAATTTATATGGGCGGAGTTATGTGCGCATTATTAATGTTGTTGTTTTGTAATGATGAATATGCACTTGTGTATTTAGTTTGGTATACGGCATACATTCGTTTACTTTGTTTCTTGTAGTGTATTTTCTTTATATAATTTAGCCTTAGGTAAAATAAAAAAATGAGCATATAATAAAAAGGTTACCGCATTTGTTTTGGAGAATTCGAACTCGTTTTGTCGGATGGATATACTGCACTCCCAAGGTCGTGCAGTATTCCATCCGAAAAACTCGTTCATATTTGCCTATACAAATGCAGTAACCTGTTCGTACTAATAATTTAATATCTCTCTTTAAAAACGTTATTTTTATTAGACAACTTTCGAGATTATTGTATTTAATTGTGTACGATGCGGTATAAAATGGTTCATACTCCAAACCGGTGGAATTCTTCGAGAACTAATTACTCTCTTCCAAAGATTTTAAAATGATGATGTACTTTTTGGAGGAGGGGGGTATTTAAAGGTTATAGTTTTAACGAACTTTGACGCCGTGCTAAGGTATTGCTGGCCTAAACATGTCTGCTGGTGCTACACCATGGCGTTAAAGTTGATATTGTTTCTGAGGTATTTGATTACATAATGAAAAAAATCATTGATTAATTAGGTTCGGCAAGCAACATCGTTCTCCGATAGACTGCATGCCTAAACTCATATATACAGTCATTTTCGGTCAAATGCAAAACAACAAAAACAAAATCCAAAGGAAGTGGAAAAGGTATAAATAGTGAATGATCGGTACCTATATAGCAATAGTAAAATTAGTAGTAAATATTAGGATTATAGTAAAAAGATAATGCAATTATGAACAAATATATAAATTCGCTCTTTTGTATGAACCACTCAAACACTTTTAATATACGTGACTATTGTCTTTGTATTTAATCAAAGGGAGATAATGGTGATGCATATAACGTGGATATTTAGAAAGTGACGGGAGCAGAAGTACTGGTGTAATATTTAGGTCAAGGCTTTAGATAACAAGAATATCACTGTCAAGTTTCACCGGGAGAAGCGTCTCTAGTGATCACGAGAGCGCATGTCCTACACAAATTATGCTGTCTGTGTGCTTGTTACAGAGTATTTTATCAAGCCTCAAAATAGACAAAAGATCAATGGGTAACGACAAGTTTAATCTCTTACTGGCTGTCGACATTCATATATTCATGCAATTTTTTTTTATAAATCAGACAATAAATTAGAAAGCAATTTGGAACGGGCACCAGGGGGAACAAAATGAATGGGGAATGGGAAACCAAGAAATGCAAATAGTCAACAATAAACTACTTTATATCCAGGCAAAGTATGAAGCCGACAAAATGGGGTAGGTACCATAGGCCATAGGAATTATGCGAAATGGGAACAGTTGAAAAACGGAAATACAAAACATGACAAATAGGCGAAAAGAGAAAAGTAGCTTTGGAATGTTACCCTGCAAGAAAGAATTTAGTGTTAATGTGAAAATGTGTTTTATATTCTGATACGTCTGTGTATTGTATCGTGTATCGTACCCTTAGATCAATTAAAGCCCTTAACATTATATTACTAGAACTGTATGTCTCAACATTAGTAAATTAAAATAATTTTACTAGTTTTAGTCAGTTACTATTTTACTCAGTTCCATAAAAATGAAACATACGGAAAACATGTAGTGTTTGATGAAAAAAAAGAACGAAATAAGGACGTTTCTCTTTTCTTCGCGACATAATTTGTGATTTTACACTTTTTGAGAGAAACCAAAGTGAGAGGAGAGACACAGAGACAAATTAAAAATATAAACCGACACAGGCATCAACAAATTTATGACGATTACACTGGGAATGAAACAAACAATAAAGATCAAGTCTTAATAGGCAAATGGGTTGACATACAGACATACAAACATATAAAGATATACATGGAGAGTAGACAACAGGCGCACTGAGAATAGAGAGCCGACTAAAAAGATCACTTTGTATATGTTCTTGTAATTACATCATTTAAGGTTGGACCTTTCCTTCCTGTCTGCAGTTGATCCTTGATTGAATATATACCGACGTTTGCCGTAATTTATTTTGTGTATGTTACTGCACACTGTTTATCAACTTATTATCATTTCATCTGAAAATGCACATGTATGCCATGTACCATTCTATCAGTAACTAAACCCGATAAATGAAAGTAATCTCGGATCACTCCCCCAGGCTTCAATTAATGGTAGTTTATCTGACGCTAGACAGATAACAACACCTGACTATACACTAAATAACAGGGGTGCAAAGACACACCCGTATATTGGTATATTGTGGTTTGCTGTTGTAGCCATAGATAACGCCATACGATTTTCTCTACCGCGAATTTGTAATGGTTTTGTTTCATTAAAAAAAAACTATGTATTCCTCACTGTTTTTATAAATGATTTCACGAACCATATTTTCTTATCTCCGTGTGTTTTATTCCATTACAATTTCGTCCAAGGCAAAAACATTCATAAATATTCCGATCAATATATGATACGAAACAAAACCATTTGAAAGTTTATATTACATATTAATCTGTTACGACATATACAATGAGGATCTTTGTTAAATTCAGATTCATTTAAATCATTAAAAAATGTTGTTCAATGCTGCTGAAAATTATTTAACTTTTGCAATGTCTAGCGAGGTCTTCTACATCTTCATATTTCAAGACCACGCGAGAAGTATTAAACATTTATGTGGCTTCTTGATTTTACTTTAATCTTTTATATGATGCAATTAGAGCTCTTGGATATTAAATATCGGAGCAGAAATATACTTTATCCACTGCATATTTTTGAAAGTTTAATGTAATCTTAAAGTTTCGCACGGGATTGTGGTAGACTTTTCACTGTTAGTTGGATGAAGCCGACCTAGTTATTACTATGTTAGTGCTAAAGTCTTTAATAGCATGGATCCCATGGGGATTACGTTTTACAGTGTTTATCTTTATAATGGTTCCATACTTGATGAATACAGTTTTGTTGCTATTTGATTGCTTCATTTATATTTATGTCCAAATAAATCGAATCTTGTACCTTTGTTGAGAAGTTTGGGGTTTTGACATTTATCAAGGTTACATGAAGTGTTACCTACCTTAATGTTTACCTTGTTCTTCACATTTGATGGCCCCTCAAATTAGACGTGTGTTCCACATTTGAAGTGCAACAAATTATATTTGTGTCTCCAGATTTGAAGTGAATAAATTACACTCATGTCTCTAAAACGTTCAATTGATATATAAGGTAAGTACATTGTCAGTTTGTTAAGGAAAATTAATATGGTACGTCGAGAATGTATGTGTTTAATCTATATGTTTGTTTTTATATATTGATACCCATTATATGTCTGATCAAGTAAATAGGAATTCACATATAATGTGAAAACAAAATAAAATATAATTTTATTTTAAGTGGCATCTATGACATTCATTACCTTTAGGACAGTAATTTTAACAGCAGTAATGTTATTGAACCATACAAAGGTAATGGCGTCTTTCTTAAAGTTTTTTTTATCGTTGTTGTTGTTGGATGGTTTAACGCCATTTTTCAGCACAAGATAGACTATATATGGCGGCCAGTAATAAATGGTGGAGGGAGAAATGGAAGGGGGGGGGGACATCGACCAACGAGAAGCTACTGACAAGCTTTCTCACATACCGACATTGGCCGAACCCAAGACTCGAGCCGACGCAGACAGAGGTGAGAAGGCAGTGATCCATGACAGTGAGTCCTTTAGAACACTTGGATACTCGGGGTCCCTTTACGTTTTGTTTCGGTATATTTATTCCTTGTTGGTAATTGGGTAAAGTACGCGCTAGGGGAGATTATACATCGTGAATGATGCCAGAATTTTAAAGCTCGTTCTCTCTGTTCTCTCAATCCAGCTGTGGATACGTTCCATGGCAAAAACGCAATTTGTTTTATGATGACAATATTTATGAAGGTACTTTACGATCCGTCATTTTTACAAGTATACTTTTAGATGATTTGACTTTGTTGATATCTACAATATTTTGATTTTCCTTTCCATTTTTAAACCCAGTATTAGGCGCATTAAGCTTCTTCATTCAGATGGAACGGACCATTTCGTTTGATTGATATTAGAAGATGATCCTGGCACTCGTGAGACATTGATATTATTAGCTTTAATTGTTAATAGTATTTTGAGCTTTGGTGGATAAAATAACACGTTATAGTTTAATTACAAGTGCGTTTTTAGTATAGTATGATCTTGTTAACTACAAAAGTCTTGCGACAAAGCAACTTCGATGACACAAATATCAGGATGCTATAGCCAAGATTATTCCAATGAGATAAAATACAGTGTTTAAAAGTTTGTTTTGATTTTAAGTTGTATTTCCTTACAGTCGTGCACTTATTTGTGGCCCTGTCTCATTGTGTATTTCAATTGCGGAATACTGATTTAAAAGAGAATCATTGGCAGAAAAGCAATAATTCAAGTAACTGTAAAATTTCGTTAATAATAATACAACCCCTGTTTAATCAGAGCGTGAATTTTTAACATGTTCTGGTTTAGAACCTCACTTAAGAAGAAAGTAAATATAGAATAAAATTATTTTAGTTAATTCAAAATGGTTTATCCAATAAATCATCTTGTTTTTTTATTATACGCACGAACTTGTTTCAGCTTTTGTACTTCACAGGTTATCCTCATTTCGGATATGGTGACACAACTTACCCCTCTGGGACAATAACTTTCTTTTCTGACTAATAAGTGTTGGAACAATATCAGTCTGTTTGAAATATTGAATCGTCGGAACCAACGAATTTATTTCAAATGTCTTTGAACCAAAGAATCTTCTGTCTTCTCGACATGTTTCAAATATGTTTTGGTCAATAAATCGTCCGCCTAATGAGCCAGTTTTTGTCAAAAACCTTCAAACCAATGAACCTTCGGACTTGTTAACATTTCAACGTATTTTGTCTGGTGGTTATGAACCTTCAGGTGAATACATCTTTGGATTATGTATCAAAATATTTTTCGTAATTGGGAACCTTTGAAGCAATGGATCTTCGGACTAAAGAGTTCGTAAAATATAGATCATGTACAATATGTTTCGTGTTTATGGAGCTTTCGACAAAAGAACCTTCGCACAAATTAACCGTTCGAAAATCGATCAATTACCATTCTGGTAATGCCTGGACAGCTTCGGTAGCATAGTGGTTGGAGCGTCCGCCGCGGATGCGGGAGGTTGTGGGTTCCATCCCCGGCCGAAAAATACCCAAGTCTTACTAAAATGGTGCTAACAGCTTCCTCGCATGGCGCTCAGCATTACGAGATTAGTGCTAGTACTGGTCAGCCTGGTGTCAGGATAATGTGACTGGGTGGGACAACCCGCTACATTTCTGCTACATGATTCCCCAGTGCTAGACATCACTAAAAACTGCCACACTGCAGACATAATAGCGATATGACTGAAAAATTGTTAAAGCTACGTTAAAAATCCAAATCATTCACACACTTGCGCTAATCCCTGGGGCTGATGAACTGCATAAATCATTATGCAAAGCTTATTAGTTTTACCCGTCACCCCGACGGGGTATAGGCCGCCCACAAAAGATCGTCAGAGGCTTCTGTCCTGTGCCATCCCCTCAAGCTGACTCCAGGTGTTTCCCATCTTAGTGATGTCCGCCTGAAGGTCGCGTCGCCAGGTGTTTATTGGTCATCCCTTTCTCCGCTTGCCTTGAGGGTTTCATGTCAACGCCTATCCGGTAATGTGGGTTGGCGGCGTACGTAGAGTGTGTCCTATGCAGCAAACCTTCTGTTCTTGATCTCGTCCTTTACCGGAAGCTGGGTCGTTCTCTGCCACAGGTTGGTGTTGTTGATGGTGTCTGGCCAGCGGATCTGGAGAATTCTTCTTAGACAGCTCTTGATGAATGTCTAAAGTCTCTTTATGGTCGACTTGGTGATTCTCCAGGTCACTGCTCCATACAGTAGGATTGACTTCACTTTGCAGTTGAAAAGTCTGATCTTGGTAGTTAAGGAAATTTCTTTGGAGCTCCAGATGTTCTTCAGCTGTATGAAAGCTGCTCTCGCCTTACCGATTCTTGCCTTGACATTTGGGTCTGTGCCACCCTGATGGTTCATAATGATGCCCAGGTACGTGAAGGACTCCACATCTTCCAGGGGACTTCCGTGCAGTGTGACTGGGTTGTTACTGGCATAACTGATATTGAGATTCTTGGTCTTGTCTTTGTGGATGTTGAGGCCAACCTGTGCTGATAGGGCTGGCAGTACGTCGGTCTTGTCCTGCATTTGCTGCTGACTATGGTATAAGAGTGCTAGGTCATCAGCCAAGTCCAGGTCCTCACGTTGACTCCACAATGTTAACTGGATCTCATTTCCCCGCCCATTGGTGGACGTCTTCATAATCCAGTCGATGGAGAGAAGGAAGAGAAGCTGCCACAGTAAGCAGCCTTGCTTCACGCCAGTCTGCACTAGGAAGCTGTCTGTGTGCTGTGCTGCATGAATTAATCTGCATGACATTCCGTTATAAGTGTTCTTGATCTGGTTCACCAGCTTGGTTGGGATGCCATAGTGGCAAAGAAGTTTCCAGAGTGTATCTCGGTCCACACTGTCGAATGCCTTCTTATAATCGACAAAGTTGATGTAGAGTGAAGAATTCCACTCCAACGATTGCTCGACTATGATGCGAATAGTAGCTATTTGATCCGTACACGATCTGTTCTGCCGGAAGCCCGCTAGCTCATCTCGTAATTGTGGATGAATGGCCTCCTTCATCCTCTCCAAGAGGACACGGTTGAAGATTTTCCCGGGTACTGATAAGAGTGTGATTTCTCTGTAGTTGGAGCAGTTGCTGAGGTAGCCTTTTTTGGGGATCTCGATGAGGTGTCCCTCCTTCCAGCCAGTCGTCATTTCTTCTTCCTCCCAGATCTTCTCAAAGAGGTGGTGTAGCATTTCCACTGAAACATCTAAGTCTGCTCTGATGGCTCTTGCTGGATGCCATCAGGACCAGCTGCCTTGCCGTTCTTCAGCTGGGTGATGGCTTTCATGATCTCGTCTCTGGAAGGATTGTCACAGCTTATGCAAATCTGCGTTGGCTGGGTGGATTTCTGGGGGATTTAGTCGGGCTGGCCTGTTCAACTGTTCTTCAAAATGTTCAGCCCATCTATTAATTTGGTGTTCAGTACTTGCTATGCTTTTTCCCTGATTGTCCTTTAAGGGTCTATGCGTTTTGCTTTACTTGCCGGACAGCTTCTTGGTGATGTCATACATCTTCTTCATGTATCCACATCCGATCGCTTCTTCTGCCTCTGGTGCCATTCATTCAACATAGATTCTCTTGTCTATATTGATGTTTCACTTCACGTCTCTGTGGGCGTCAGTGATGCGCGTATTATCACGGTTTAATGTTCGTCTCTACTAATACGCGTTGATTTCTTATCTGGCTGGATGATTGCAAGATAAGTGATTCAAACCAATCCATATCAATATTTGGTTATATGGTTTCCTTCATGAGTATGCTTTTACTTGTGGTCATTGATGGTATTCATGCGAACATATTGACTTGGGTAAGTTTCGATTTACTTACGTTTTGACTTGATTTAATTTGGTCAATATACGTTTTGACCTAGGTTATCCTAGAATGTATCAAATATGAATAAAACAACAGCAAATGCAGCTATGCAAGTCCAAACGAGTGTTTACTAATAATAATACTACCAATACGATAATAACGTGGAATATTTTATTTATTTTTGTGTCTTTATTATGCAGAAAGGCGTTGCTTGTTTCTACACTGTTTGCGTAATACATGTACACCCTAACTGTCTATTTCTACACCAAACGTAGGTACATGAAATCGACCAGTGTGACGTCTATCTTTTGCTCTCGTTATTCAAAAGTTCCATATGAGAACTTCAACATTTGTTGATCTAATATATTTTCTAGGATAATCAATATTTAATCGAAATATGAATACATCGCTTTCAAAAACGAGATAAGATTTATTATTACTAACTTTCTCCAATGCTATAAAATGGAACCTTTTCACTGTAACTCTTCTCAATCTCATAATTTAGTGGCGTATTTCCCAGGTGCAAACGGCAATGATAGTGGCAAAATGGACTGGTTCATTATTTATTGATCCACTCATTCGAGGCTGTAAGAACAACGAGAATTTATAACACTAATGACATGAATCATAATTAAAAATTATAAGTATTACACTAATTTTATTCTCATTGCAAACTGAAGGTATTTTTTCTAGCATTAGAAGAATACCTATCCTACCTCACTGTTCAATACTTTAGATTTGGGCAGACATTGCTATCCTGTTTAACAATACTGTTAGTGGAGATTCAATTAAATGTTAAAGATAATGCATCCATTGAAGGGTCAAAATACCTACATTTATCTGTCATTAAATTACATACATACAAACATACATACATAATACATACATACATACATAATACATACAATACATACATACATACATACATACATACATACATACATACATACATGCATACATACATACATGCATACATACTAGAGGACCGCTCCGGTGGCCTACTGGTTAAAGCGTCCGTCTCGGAAGAGGAACATTGTGGGTTCATTTCCCGGCCTAATCATACCTATGACTTACAAAAATGGGACTAACAGCCACCTCGCTTGGCGCTAAGTATTAAGAGGGACGAGCTAGGCATGGAGGCTGTAGAAGAGGCAGCAAGAATAGTGGAAGAGGAAGAAAACAAGAAGAAGGAAGAAGAGGAGGAAATGAAAAAAGGAATCCTTCCTCACGTTATGGTAAAACCTGTGTGTGAGGTGAAGTCTTTGGTGATGGAACCTCCACAGGCAATGGATGCACCACAACCACTACGAGTACCACAACCTCTACAAGCACCACAATCAATACCAGTACAGCTGCGTGCACAGGAGGCAAGGATGCTACAACCAATAGTTGCAAAACAAATTATGCCTCTAAGAGGCGGAATAGGAGAAGAGAGAGGAGGGCCTACAATATTCCAGAGACAGAGGATTGGGGTGTTGAAGCGAATCATCCTCCCTCAGCGCTCCCAGTCACAAGAGTCAACTGGGAAGGGGATTACAGTAGTAGATGTATCTGCGGTGCCAGGCCAAGGAGATGCCAGCATAAGATCGGTGAATCGGGAGTATTTTTAATTAAAGAAACACCCCTTTTTAGGGCTAACCAAAACTCTAGAAAAGAAATAGTAATGAATTTGCCAATGTGTGAATGTGGAGCAGTGTGAATATAAACACTCTCTCGTTTCCTGATATGAGTGTGTGTGTGTGTGTGTGTGTTTGTGTGTGTGTGTGTGTGTGAGAGAGAGAGAGAGAGAGAGAGACAGAGAGACAGAGAGAGAGAGATAGTGCGTGACTTTGTTTGTAAGCGCTTAAGTAGGGTTGTGTGGATAATAGAGTACTGGTTTTTATAAGTGCCACGTACGCTTGTGTGGGTAGTAGATTATGGTTATGTTTTTGCTGCTTCCTGTGTGTGGATAGTATATTATAGTTATGTTTTGTGCTACTTACCGTGTGTAGATAGTATATTATGGTTATGTTTATGCTACTTCCCGTGTGTGGAAAGTATAATTTGGATTTGATTTTTGCTGCTTCCCGTGTGTGGATAGTATATTATGGTTATGTTTTTACTGCTTCCCGTGTCTGAATAGTAGATTATGGGTTTGATTTTAGTGCTTGGCGCGTGTGGATAGTATAATATTTTTATGGTATTTGTCTTGTCATTACTGTGTGAATAGTAGATAATATGAGAAGAGAAAAGTAGGGGTATGTTTTCCTTCACGTCCATGCTTTACATATAGCGTTCGTGTTTCGCGCCATTTTACGGAATAAAGACATGGAAGATGGTGGCTGCAACGAAGTTATTGAATAATTTAATAGGAATCTTTTATTTGATATTGAATGTTACACATGTAATGGAAAAGACAGAGAAATAATGGAAGATAAAAGCGTCCTGGACTATGCTAATAATCTAAAGGTATCTAAAGAGATAGTTAAAGGAATGATGAAAGAGGAGGAAAAGAGATTGAGAGGTTTGATTGAAACACCTTATGTGAGAGTGGGAAGTTTAAAGGAAGCACTTGAGAATGTCATCCAAGTCAGGTGCTTCCTAGAAAACATCTTGTATTGGACTGAGATGCGGCACTTAAAATGGGGGTTATACCAGCTGAAGAAAGCTGAAGAGCTTATGAGAACAGTGCTAACATAGGAGGTAAAGAACATCAAAGAAAAGTGGACAAAGGAGAGGAAAGAAAGAGAAAACCTAAAGACAAAAGAAAGATTTGAGCGACTGAACTAGAACTGGATCAAGATCCAACAGAAATTCAGAGCGATGGGACATCCTGAATAGATGCCAGAGACTGAAAAGAAGGAGAAGAAAGGAATAGTGGGAAATATAAGGGGATGGTGGAAAAAATGGAGGAAATAGAAGATGCCCTTTTCAGGGTCATTCGAATGCCTCGAAAAGAAATTGACTTTCATGCATAATTTCTTTTTTAAATATCTGTTGTAGCAGCAAAGAGGGCTAACATACCTTTTTGTAGAAACGTTAAAATACGAAATAAACATTCCTATAAAAAGGATTAATAACCTTAAAAATCAAAATAACTAAATACTCCGAGGACTCTCTAAGAGAGTTTCTCCCTTAAATTCCGTCTTAGGGGTTAGTCCACGCTATTTCTCCAACTGAAAACTTGTCGATGGCGAGTATATTACAAAAACGAACCAGCTTGAGGTCGTACCCTCCCTGCTGCTGTAAATGTATCCAAAAAAAAATTCAATACCCACACGATATCTTGTTCTAGGATCATGTAAATTTATTGTTATAAATCCATGTGGAGTATCTCGAGCTTGTGAAAAAGTGTTTCTAAATTTATTTATATTCATGTCACCACCACACCAAGTTTGATGTATATTTCGCAACATATAACTATCGATTCCATTAAACACAACTAAAATAGTACAGTTGTCTCTGATTACTTTTGGTATTTGTGTGTATCATTGAGTAACATAGATCAAATCAATGTTTTAATGTCTACCTCGAGAAAAAATTCTAGCTGGATTTTTTTGTTTGTCAATCATCACATCATCGTATACAACTAAATTATTAATAAATCCGTCAAAATCATCTACGGACGGTGCTTCACTAATATCGGTTATAAACTCGATAACATTGTCATTCAACAATCTTGCGTTTTGATTAAAATCTTCAAGTTCATCATAACATCGTTGATCATCTACAGACGGGGCTACCAAATACAACTTATCCCATTTTAAGAATCTCCTTATAAGATTAAGCAACAACTGTGTTTTTTCGCTTCCAGATGGCCCTATTAGTGTCTTTACGATGGAATTCGGTAACGCGGGATGATGTTTGACTGGTTCTCGTTTTCTTGTCGCTGAGAAATGAATTATATCCATATTATGTTAATACATGGATCTATATTGTGTAAAATGCAGGACACGTACCCCAACAGGTGATCTATCAACGGTTATAAAAAAAATAACAGATCATAGGTTACGGGTAGGTGTGAACGATGCAGTACAAAAAAAAATTAAATTTATTCCCTCGCAGTCAATGTCAAATAATATTATATTTTTTTAAATCAGGAGGTGATATTGCAGCAAAATTAGTGAAATTACCATGGATTCCGTGCGCTAAATACCCAGGAGAAAAATATCTACCAGGATATAATTATTGCGGTCCTGGTGCTCGACTTGATATCAGGCTTCATAATCAGGATCAACTAAAACCAGGTGAATATCCTAAAAATGATATTGATAAGGCTTGCTATGCTCATGATGTAGCTTATAAAATTAAAGATCTACAGCATAGACACATAGCATATATAAATTAATTCAAGCGTTAAATTGCATAAAAGATAAATCCTTCAAAGAAGCATTGGTTAATTGGTTAATAAGATCTGCGATGAAAGGTAAATTAGCGCTAGGTGCTGGTAATATATAAAAGGAATATATTTATTATTCTCCAAGAGTTTACTGGAAAGGTAAAGCAGCAATTAGTAAACTGGCCTAAGCAGCAGCGATTACACGTTCTGCTGCTAAAAAATGGTTATCCAAGCAAGCGATATGGCAGATTTGTCTACCACCACCGAAACGAATTCAGTACTCGTATTTCGATGTTAGTGTTCCTAATGAAGTTCATCAAGCTGATATATTATTTCTGTTAAATGATACCGTTAAAATCCAAAGACGTCAAATAACATACAAGTAAGCGCTAACCATTGTTGATGTTGCAAGTAGATATAAAGATGCAGAACATTATCAACTAAAACATCATCTGAAATTGCTTCTGCATTTGAATGAATTTATCAGTGAGGATCCTTACGATGGCCACAACTATTACAGGTTGATCCTGGCAAAGAATTTCTTGGTCCAGTATCATCGTTGATGAAGCGACATAATGTCAAAATACGACGTGGACATACTGCAATTCATCGTGATCAGCCAATTGTTGAACGATTTAATCGAACACTCGCTGAGTGGTTTTTTGGATATCAATACGCGAAGGAATTCATTCAAGATAAACGATCTCATGAATGGGTTGCAAGATTACCAAGTGTGATAACTGCGTTAAATAATGAGATTACTCAAACAACCAACATAAAACACATTGATGCAATTACAAAAGCGAACATACCTGTACAACGACGTGATTTTTCAACACAGATTGTATTAGGTAATATCACTGTAAGATATTTATATGAACCCGGTGAACTTGAAGGTGGTACAAAAAGAGTGACTGATCCTATTCGGAGTATTACGACGCACAATATATCTACCATAACAAGATCTTCGGGTAAACCTGCAATCTAAAGACTGGACTCAACTGCTCCTCAAAGTGGATTTACACGTGAACAATTACAAGTAATTCCTGAAGATACGCAATTACCTGCACAATCACTTAACTAGTACCCCTACTACGATTACAATCAAGACAGGTCAACATCACATTTTCATGTATATGGCCAAGACGATTATCTTTTTAATCAACGGTAAATTGTCTTGGATTATAATTCGAATACTTCCATAATATTATACATTTAAAACTTGCACAATGATTATTCTGCTGTTGTTTCAGCGCTATGACAACGTCATTGTCGAGATCAAAATTGCGTTTATTTTATTTGTCATTTTGCTTATAACCAGATAATGTTTTTCTTATTATATCATTGTCAATATCATCATTGATCACTGACGAGTCTATGACAATTCTCCGCAGTTGAGATATTTTTCTAACTCGAAATACTGCAAGATAAACTAAATTTGACCATTCGATACGACCATCCATAATCCAAACAACCGTATCTGTAATAGTTAATCCTTGAGATGAATGAATCGTCATCGCGTATCCTAGCGTTCACGGAGATTTATCAGCGCGTAGAGCATCTTCAACAACATTGACATCAACTGCGACAATGTCATTAAGAACGAGATTTTGTTTTCTTCCTTGAGTCTCCTGGTATATCAACGTCAATATTCTGCCGCCGTGTATCTGCTGGTCGATAACATAACGTAACTTGCAACGCTGGAAACTTTTCTTTATGTAACTGAAACAACCGCTGCTGAAGTGTATCATGAACTATCTTTCTACTTGCCACTATCAAATCATTTGGTCTCCACGTTTGCAGAAACTCGTTCATTGAAGTTTCTGAAATTGTTTTACGCATAATTTCACATTAAATTTTATTCGGTTGTAGTCTGAGTAACTTTTAAGCTCACTTAATTCTGCATCAAGTGCTTATTGATCATTATTTATTTCTTCGTAATAATCAACAAAATGTCTCAGCCAATCATGTGGAGATTGTCCAACTATGGGTGGTGGTTGACCATGATCGCCGCACATTATCATAGCAGTATTTCTTGTTAATAACCAATCAAGAATTTTTTTTAAATGTTTCTAATGACACTATACATATTTCATCCCAGATTATAACCCTTGGAATGCCTGGAATAAGTCTATTCATCACCCTTCCATCGGAAGAAACTGTGATAAGTACACGATTGTACTCCTCATTGTTTCATTTCTGCGCGAGTCTGTGTGTAGGAGTTAAAACAATCATATGAATTCTGAAGTAGTTCGATCGCTCGATTGGTTTTACCAGAACCCCAGGTCCATTTAGATAAACCGTTTTATTTCTGGTTATTGGATCGTACACCGATGGTGACAACGATAGCTTTAACGATTGATGTTTTCTACAATAAATATTTTTAAATTCAATATCAGCGGATTCGGAATAATTAAGTATATTCCCTATTTTTATTCTCCACGAACCCCACGATACACAAATGTCGATATTTAATTTTTCCAACAATCCTGATTTTTTGTTGTTGATATAAAACAAATCCGTAGCAACTCTGACAGCAACCTCAGAAACCTTATTTATCATCGATACTAGATTTATCGAAACGTACGCTAACATTGATGATCTTAATGAGTATATTGAGGTGACTAACCGTCCATGTAGCTCACAATTGTACCTAGTTTAGTTCCATTTGGCCAAAAGACTATTTCTCGACTTATAAACGTGTTTCTATTCGTTGTATCAGCGATTATAAAATCTAACTCAACATCGTCCATAATCAATCATGCACAATATCGTTTATGATCATATGATCCTCCTTGGGTGAACTTGCCAATTATTTTCTACGAAGATATTTTGCGATTTTATTCTCGTAATCTGTTTAAGCAGGATTTTCATCATCGGAATATTCTTTTTGTTGTGGTAACCAAACTTCGGTTTGTTTCCGATATGATATAATTGCTTCACTTACAATCAGCGATATTAACATCGTACAATCAAGCATATAACGTAATAGTACTATTGGTGCCCACATTTGTTCTGAAAAAATGCCTACCGAACCAAACATAACAAATCGTATGAAGATCTTTAGCAAACTCGAATGACTCGACACAAGCAAATCCAGTCAGGTCAAAATCCGGTAATGGTCAATTTATCGATACCCGCGTCATTTCGTGTGTAGGATGACCGAATCTCTTGAAGTATACAGAACAATCTCCGTATCCGAAAAAACGTCCCGGATAACATGCAACCATATCAACCGAAATAAGATCTTTATGATCGTATTTAGTATTCCATGGTCCACCGTGTCCGTAATCGACACAACTAGATATTATACCATCAAGAAAATCAAATCTAGTTGGTTTCCATGAATTTTTCTTTCTAAAAAAATGAGTCGCAACTGGCAGAACAGTAAAACAGTTGCTCAATAGTTCATCAGTATCATCAGTATATCGCAGCGCAAGATTTTTCATTTTCTTATGAAGAAGATCTGTTCGATAAATAACGCCATTAGGTCGTACAAACTGATCAAATTTTTTTTTTGTTTCTTCCATACAAATAATTCCATCTGATTCGTCGTTCTCAGAACTCTGAAATAACCATAATGATACAGGATCGTCTTTACTTATTTCGTTAATAAAATCAAACATGCCTCCAGAATAAAATTTAACAGTTCGATTTCGTGGAAATACTGTTACTCAATAGTCCACGAGTGCGCGTTATGATCAATAATTGCAATCGAATCTCCTTTTGATTTATACTTTGATTCATAAACAATCTCTCCTGTTATGGTCGCTACGGTTATTGGGAATTTTTTTCCCTAACTCAGCGACATGTTTGACAGAAGTCCCGCTATCTTTAACAATTTCTCCCCACTCGTTTATTATTTTACGTCTTTTATCCGTAAGACCATTTCCACGAGTCGAAACAGTAAAATGTTCTATTACTCGTACGGCTACACAGTTAATTATTGAAAATTTCATTCGTTTCTGATTATCAACGCTGGGTTTTTCATTTATTGGATAGATTCTTTAAATATCCGCGGTCACAGGATATTCTCGTTCATAATACGGTTTGTCAATACCAGTCAATAGACCTGGTTTGGAATTTTCACTCAGTATGGCAATTTTTTCATCATGATGTACAGGATCATATTTTTTACGGATAATCCAATCACCTGTTTCTGTTAACACGACAAATTTTATTCTGAAAAGATATTTTCTAGGTGGCTAATAATAGTTGCTGCTCTTCGTCATTCATCGTAGCGTCGATCACAACGTCTTGACAGAGTCAGTGTGTATAATCTTGAGCGTTGACCATACGTGATATGCACCATCTGTGTGAAATTCTTTCTTGGAGTCGTGAATTTTATTAATCAAACTTTTATTTTTCGGATCAACCAGATCTCGCATCCGTAGGTCAGGAGATATTCTGTCGAGATTAAATTTATATGTTTTACAGGGCCTGATTCTGGATAATCTATCGAATTCGTTCATATTATATTTCAAACACATATTTAAATTAAAATACTATATATACAATGTCTCGATGCAAATGGTTGATGATAGGTTCATTAACTCCTTGTAATAAACCTTGTAAAAAGGAATTCTGCAGACAACACTTGTAAAACGTTCACAGTGGATCTAGGACCAATACCGTTTCTGTGATGTGATGTCGGAGTACGAGGAAAAACACAGTTGTGTGCGCGTTGTTGTGAAAAAAATATCTAGAACTTAAAAGATACTATGATTAAAAAAAAAAAATAACAGTAACAACGCTATAAAATCCGTGGAGGATGATCTAAGTTTTCAGGCAAATTATGATTTAAGCAACTAATATTACATATCTGGAACAGAATAGAAACCATGAGTTTATAGAGCATCCTATAATAACGAACTACAAAGCAAAACCAGTTGGTACTGTTAATAATCATGGCTATCTTAGATTTACCGCTGCGAGAAAGAAGTATCACAATCACAGGTTTGTATACGAGTGTTTCGTTGGCGTGATCAAAGATGGAGCAGCAGGGCTGGTGAACAGACTCTAATAGGTATACCCTGGAATTGTTATACCTTGGAATTGTGAAAAATTTATTACCGAATTTCTGTACTAACATGGAGTCACCACGCCCCGCTGATCTACACGGGTTAAAATATTTTATCAAGGCCGATTCGATATCTTGTTTGAGGGTCATGCAAATTTATCGTTATAAATCCGTGTGGAGATAACTGGGCCTGACTAAATAAGTTTCTGAATTTAATTATGTCCATGTCGCTGCTGCACCAAGTTCGGTGAATATTTCTTAGCGTGTGCGTGTCAACACAGTTAAAAACAGCTAAGATATTACAATTATCTCTGATTGCTTTCGGAATTTGTGTATACCGTTGAGTGACATAAATAGCATGAGTATTTTTATGTCTTCAGGGAACATATCCTTGATGGTATTACACGTGCGAAACTGACTTTTTTTCTGCTTCTCGAGAAACTCCTTCGCTGATGGTGGTTTTTTTTTGACATAAAATACTTTGGTGATCTTTTCGAGTAATAAATCAACAATGATCTATATTTATCCCCGCTGCATCTTTTGCAGATCTCAAATTTACCTCGTTGGCCTTGCTTGCAACCTAAGCAAGGCTTTGGTCCTGTAGAGCCGTTTCTGATAAATCTATTATGATGGCCACAGTATTCGTTGTAGCACAATTTTCCACACATCTCAACGGATCCTTCATGAAGCCATTGATAATCTGATGTCATATATAATATAATTAAATATTTATTTTTAATTATAATACAATTAAAGATGTATTTTAACTATAATGGCAGCAGAAATAAATATCACCAATGTGATTAAGAATGACTATATTTCAGGCAAATATTTAAATGAGTTTATTTGTCCTGAAAATGATCCTAATTTCAACTCCGATAGTTTATTTGTGTCAAATACTGAAGAAGAGCTTAATCTGATGTCATATATAATATAATTAAATATTTATTTTTAATTATAATACAATTAAAGATGTATTTTAACTATAATGACAGCAGAAATAAATATCACCAATGTGATTAAGAATGACTATATTTCAGGCAAATATTTAAATGAGTTTATTTGTCCTGAAAATGATCCTAATTTCAACTCCGATAGTTTATTTGTGTCAAATACTGAAGAAGAGCTTCAAACATTTTCAGAAATTAATTATTTTATTCTCAGAGATTATTACTTGATATTTGATATAACAACACTAGATAAATCGGTCCACGTTGATAGTAAAAAATCATCAATAAGGGCCCTCCAAAGTAGTATCGATGATTATTTTCTTCGGGGAATTATTATCCAAAATTTAATAAATTTTGTATATTTGCCTCCGATGATGACTTTGAAAGACTCGCTGATAAATTTATATATAAATCTTCCCTTAACGAGATTATACCGGAATTTCGCCACAGATATCCTGTCTTTGATATTAATTCGTTCTACAAACAAATTAACAACATTGATGGCATAAGAACCTGTTTATGTACTGATGAGAAAATAACCCACGATAAGATTATCGATTATTATGTTAAATTACTCGATTGTTCTCGCGATTGAGTTTATTTGTTCACAACGACGAACGGGTATCACGTTGTTGTTATATCAACTCCGGTATCGATTCAACAACAACACGAACTTATCAAACAATCTCATCAAGACAATACGCATTGGAAACTCGATCATAAGGCCGGACTACACAGTATAAAATTAGCCAGCACAAAATCGTATAAACCAACTGCAAAAACGGTCGTGAAGACCTACTTGTCACACAAAAATGTCTCTGCGGCCGAATGACTCGTTTGTCCAACACTAATTCAGCCTAAGGAAATGTTTTATATCGATGACAGAACAGAATATAGTTCCACAGATATCCCCGAAGACGATTTTGAAAGAATATCACTTGAATTAACAGATGAATCTGATAATTTACTCGGTATTGTTTCGTATACAGATAAGTATTATAATGTTCAGCGAAAACCAGGTCATTACTGCAGTATCTGCGAGCGACAACATGGTATAACTGTACGCGGCAAGGTTAATTCAAAATGTAATTACTGTATCATCGCGGTGAATGCGCATCCATATCTTGTTATTGTCCCAGTTCAATGAGAGGCAGAAAAATTAATTATAGATCGTGGTGACAAATCAATATCTAACGAAATTAACGATATGTTATCAGGAAAAGCTAGTAACAATCAAGAACTAAATACCATCATAAATAAATTACCGAATTGTGAACGATCTCATGACTATATTAAATATCTAATGCGGTACAAAAATAATCGCACAGGATATTTTATCTCAGTAACACCTACTTACAGGTATACAGAACCACCGTTGCATGAATCAGGAACAGGATGCGAGATATTTTACGTTGACTACATTGATGGATCAGCATGTGGTCTGGTAAAATCTGAAGCAGCTTGGAAATCAATAAAAAAAACATCAATCGGTTTGTTACGTTTCTTACAGAAAAACACTAACCGAGAAAATGAGTTCCGATTATAATCTAGAATCATGTCAAAATATTCGCGAGTAGCAGCTAATCAGGAGGGTGATCACAGAAGTGTTATCGTTCAAGTAGAAAATCTTTATCGTGTAACAGGCACACCAGCTGTATTAATCATTGATGAGTTTCATGGAGTAAGAATACAGATATTTAAGAATTTTAATTCGTATAAAAAATACTATAACGAATTAGCCTCGCGGATAAACACATTGGGCCGCGTTATCGTTTTTGATGCTGATATTAACGAAGATGACGTTAAAATATTTAATATATCGAGGCCGAATATCAAATTTGTCCTGAACGATTATAAGCTAGATCATGACAAGAAATTTATCCTGGAAAACTCTCATAAGGACAATTTAACGTTGTTGTTGGCGCGATTAAAAACAGACAAAAAGTCGTTCTGACTTGACAAAATAAAAATTTAGTATGAAGTTTTTCAATATCCTCAAGTATTTCTTCACCGACGGGAGGAAGCAAAGCTGTAGCTATATCTGCTGGAACCTTTCGCAAAATCTTTTTTGTTTTTCGAGCACTTGCTGCAATTTTTTAGTTTGTTCGGCAGTTTGTTTAACTGATGGAAGAAGACCTTCAGTAGCCGTTGCAACCCTTTCAGTAACTTTAGTAACAGGTTTAAATAATTGTTCTCTTACGGGGATAATTTTTTAATTGCTTCTAGTCGCTCTCGGGCTAACCGGGCAGTATAATATTCTGGATGAACCATTATTATTGATATAACATTTTTTTAATTAATATCACCAGGGGAGGTGCGACCTCAAGTTGGTTCGTCTTTGTAATATACTCGTGATCGACAACTTTTTAGTTGGAGAAATAACGTGTACTAAGCTCCAAGAGGGAATTTTAGAGAGAAACTCTCTTAGAGAGTCCTCAGTGTATTTAGGTATTTTGATTTTTAAGGTTATTAATCATTTTTTTTAGGAAGGTTTATTTCGTATTTTAGACGCATCTACAAAAAGGTATGTTCGCCCTCCCTGCTGCTGTTGTCTATTGTCTGTGTTCTATTCATTTCCCATGTTCAATTTCCATTGTCCCTAGACAGTCCAACAATGTTAAATTTCCATTGTCCCTAAACTGTCCCAATCCATTGTTTCCATGTTAAAATCCCATTGTCCCCAGGTTACAAAGTAAAATTGCCCATGTTAAATTCCCATTGTCCCCAGGTTACAAACTCCCCAGTTTAACATTAAAGTTCCATTGTTCCTAGATCGTCCAACATTACTACTTAAATGGTATATTTTCTTCAAAGCTGACTAGAGAAAGACAGCCATGCACAAATAAAATTCTCTAAATTTCTTTAATAGCCTATAATGACTACTATAATGACTAATATAACAATGAAAGATATGATTTACGCTTACATAAATTTACATAAAATAACAGATGTCGTTATGGCTCATCAATTTCTAGGTCAATACAAATATTTTACAGTTACAGCAACAATTTCAAATAAACTAATTGAAAGATAATAAAATTAAGGTTTATTTCCTGTAGAAACAACCCTGTAAAGTTTGCAAACTTAACCAATTTTCTGTTGTATTTGTTTCTCTTGTCTATTTTTAGTATTTGCCTTTGAAAAAGACTCATTGAAAAGTCAAAAGCGCTCAGGCTAGTTAGATATATGATTTGTGTATATATATATATATATATATATATATATATATATATATATATATATATATATATCCTTATTTTTCATTATCGTATGCGGTAAACAACTGACTGGAATATGTTCTTCTGAAAATAGCTGTAAATACGTTTCAAGCTCCTCTGCTCTGATTATCGTCAGTAGAACAACTTTATTTTATGACGCAAAAGTACGGACGGTTTAACATTCAGGCATTGTGACATAATGGGTCATTGACCCTACTGCTCGTGCATTGTGTTTATCCGGATCGCGTTGGAATAAATTAATTTTGTCATTTTATCATTATATATAAAATAAGCCCCAATTCATGTTTCTAATGACTTGTAAGAAATAAAACACTATGTCTGCAAGGTGGTTATTTTCAATTGATTGATTGCTTGAGATTAAAGAAAATACTCAGTCACTGCTATCAGTTATATGTTGCTTCATGTTAGACACTGTGGAATTATTCTACAGATACAGACATGAATTATATTGTATTTATATGGTGCTTATCGACTCCAGTAATAAGTATATGTCGGGTCACAATTCACGATTCAAATTAAATTCTTAATATGGTCTTGAGTTGTAAAACATAGTGGAAATATCAGGGAATATGAAATTTTAATCACAGCGTCAAACCTGATTTTTAATTGAATTATTAACAAAACTTTAAAAGACCTATCCATGTTTAGAGATGTTCTCTGCAAATAATCTGGTTGTTGTCAAGTTCTATAAATTTCAATTGTCAAGAAATCTAATAATTTCTTTTATCATTTCAACAGTTATTTGGCAGGCCAGCATACTCTACGACTACAAAAATACATTAGTGGACACCTATCATAAGATAGTTCGTTTGATATATTACACTTTAGTTTACTTTTTGAGTTGTAAACTGAAATGAAAAAGTGAACAAAACATCAGAGTCAGCTCATGGTCCGAGTCTATTCTTTTATGTATTTACACAGCCCTATGTAATAGCAATAAGTAAATCTACTCAAATACTGAACACAAGCATGAATCGTATACCGCTGTCAGATGTCTTACAAATGTTAGATGTCTTACAAATAACGGACAACAAGATAAGTAACAAAACAATAGTCACTAACTTTAATGAACTAAATTAGATTACCAAGCTCCACTCCTTACATACCCGGTAGATACATGCATTGGTACAATATACAAAGTGCTAAGTTCAAATTACAACAGTAAATGTTTCGTGAAATTCATTTTGTATATATGTAGTCTGTAGGACATTTACATTTTACATTAAAGTATAAATTTATTCACACATTATTTTCCATAGCTCATACAGATTAAAACACTGCGAAAATGTGAGTAAAAGTGCAGATGCTGAATGGGTTTGATTATTACTGAAGCTGTACCACGGATTCCGAAATAAGATAAACAATAAATCGGATAGCTATTTAAATGGTAGCAAGATTGTCAGCATATTGAAGTATAACTTCATACCATACTCTTATTTAAATGCTCCCATTTTGTTCTCTCTACGCCCGTTTATTCTCAATTCGCTCACATATAAAGATAATCTATTTTACCCGTCTCTCTGTCTCAAGACCCTAATTTAATAAAGATTTGCTGTGAAGCTGAAATAACACATTAAATCAAAACCAATTCTCCCATTTACGCATCTACCTAGACTTTATGAAAGTGTGGGGGGGTGGATTGCATTTATTTCATGAAGCACATGCTGCTCTCTTTCTTTAACTGGAGTAATATTCAGGACGATCTTGAACGAGGTTTCATGACGAAATTGTTTTCCTTGAAAATATGTCAATATCGATTTTTATCAGCATTGTATGTATGTATGTATGTATGTATGTATGTATGTATGTGTTTGTGTGTGCGTGTGTGATTAGGATTTTTAACGTAGCTTCAACAATTGTTTAGTCATTTGGCTACAATGTCTGCAGTAGGGCAGTTTATGGTGATGTCCAGTACTGAGGCATAATGCCGCAGACATGTAGCACGATGACCCACCCAGTCACATTATCCTGACACCAGGCAGACCAGTCGTAATACTAACCTCTTAATGCTGAGCGCCAAGCGAGGCAGCTGTTAGTCCCGTTTTGTAAGTCTTTGGTATGACTTGGCCGCGGTTGAACCCGCAACCTCCCGCTTCCGAGACGGATGCTCTAACCAGTAGGCCACCAGAGCGGTCCCGTATGTATGTATGTATGTATGTATGTATGTATGTATGATTGTATGTAATTTAATGACAGATAAACGTAGGTATTGTGACCCTTCATGGATACAGCGATTCCTGCATCATTTTAATATTGAAATGGATCTCCACTAGCTGTATTGTTAAAGAGGATTGCAATAGCAATGTTTGGCCAAATCTAAAGTATTGACCAGTGGGGTAGGATGGGTATTCTTCCAATACTAGAAAAAATACCTTCTGTTTGCAATAAGAATTCAAATAGTGTAATACTTATAATTTTTGATTATGAGTCTGGTGTTATAAATTCTCGTTATTCTTACTTCCTTGAATGAGTGACTCAATAAATAATGAACCAGTCCATTTTGGCACTATCATTTCCGTCGGCACCTGGGAAATACGCCACTAAATTATCAGATTCAGAAGAGTTACAGTGGACAGGTTCCATTTTATAGCATTGGAGAAAGTTAGTAATAATAAATCTTATCTCATTTTTGGAAGCGATGTATTCATATTTTGATTAAATATTGATTAACCTAGAGAATATATTAGATCAACAAATGTTGAAGTTCTCATATGGAACTTTTGAATAACGAGAGCAAAAGATAGAAGTCACACTGGTTGATTTGATGTGCATACGTTTGGTGTAGAAATAGACAGTTAGGGTGTACATGTCTTACTCAAGAAGCATCGCCCTTCTGCTGTATCAAGACAGAACAAATGAAAAAAAAAATCCACGTTATTATCGTAGTGCCAGCATTAATATTAGTAAGCAATGGTTTGGACTCGCATAGCTGCATTTGCTGTTGTTTTATTCATATTTGATACATTGTATAGATTCGGATATCCTAGGTCAAAACGTATATTGACCAAAATTAGATCAAGTCAAATCGTAAGTAAATCGAAACGTACCCAAGTCAATATGTTCGCATGAATACCATTAATGACCACAAGTGAACGCATACTGATGAAGGCAACCATTTAAATAAATTTTGAAACGGACTGGATAGAATCACCTATCTTGCAATCATCCAGCCATATTAGAAATCAACGCGTATTAGTAGAGACAAATATTAAACCGTAATAATACGCGCATCACTGACTCCCACAGAGAAGTGAAAAGAAGCATCAAGGTAGACAAGAGAAACTATGTTGAAGGAATGGCACCAGATGCAGAAGAAGCGATCAGAAGTGGAAACATGAATAAGATGTATGACATCACCAAGAAGCTGTCCGGCAAGTACAGCAAAACACATAGACCCTTAAAGGACAAGCAGGGAAAAAGCATAGCAAGTACTGAACACCAAATTAATAGATGGGCTGAACATTTTGAAGAACAGTTGAACAGGCCAGCCCGACTAAATCCCCCAGAAATCCATCCAGCCAACGCAGATTTGTATAAGCTGTGACAATCCTTCCAGAGACGAGATCATGAAAGCTATCACCCAGCTGAAGAACGGCAAGGCAGCTGGTCCTGATGGCATCCCAGCAGAAGCCATCAGAGCAGAATTACATGTTCAGTGAAAATGCTACAACACCTCTTTGAGAAGATTTGGGAGGAAGAAGAAATACCGACTGGCTGGAAGGAGGGACACCTCATCAAGATCCCCCCAAAAGGCGACCTCAACAACTGCTCCAACTACAGAGAAATTAAACTCTTATCAGTACCCGGGAAAATCTTCAACCGTGTCCTCTTGGAGAGGATGAAGGAGGCCGTTGACCCGCAGTTACGAGATGAGCAAGCGGACTTCTGGCAGAACAGATCGTGTACGGATCAAATAGCTACTCTTCGCATCATAGTCGAACAATCGTTGGAGTGGAATTCTTCACTCTACATCAACTTTGTCGATTATAAGAAGGCATTCGACAGTGTGGACCGAGATACACTCTGGAAACATCTTCGCCACTATGACATCCCAACGAAGCTGGTGAACCAGATCAAGAACACTTATAACGGAATGTCATGCAGATTCATTCATGCAGCACAGCACACAGACAGCTTCCTAGCGCAGACTGGCGTGAGGCAAGGCTGCTTGCTGTGGCAGTTTCTCTTCCTTCTCGTCAGCACAGGTTGGCCTCCACATCCACAAAGACAAGACCAAGAACCTCTATATCAGTTATGCCAGTAACAACCCAGTCACACTGCACGGAAGTTCCTTGAAAGATGTGGAGGCCTTCACGTACCTGGGCAGCATTATCAACCAGCAACGTGGCACAGACGCAAATGTCAAGGCAAGAATCGGTAAGGCGAGAGCAGCTTTCATACAGCTGAAGAACATCTGGAGCTCCAAAGAAATATCCTTAACTACCAAGATCAAAATGTTCAACTCCAACGTAAAGCCAATCCTACTGTATGGAAAAGAGACCTGGAGAATCACCAAGTCGAACATAAATAAAGTTCAGAGCTTCATAAACATGTCTAAGGAGAATTCTCCAGATCCGCTGGACAGACACCATCAACAACACCAACCTGTGGCAGAGAACCTCCCAGTTTCCAGTACAGGACGAGATCAAGAAGAGAAGCTGGGGTTGGATAGGACACACCCTACGTAAGCCGCCAACCCACATTAGCAGACAGGCGTTGACATGGAACCTTCAAGGCAAGCGGAGAAGGGGATGACCAATAAACACCTGAGGAAGCAACTTTGAGGCGGACATCACTAATTTGTGCAACACTTGGAGTCAGCTTGAGGGGATGGCACAGGACAGACGCCTCTGGCGATCTTTTTGTGGGCGGCCTATACCCCGGCAGGGGTGACGTGCAAAACTAATACGCTTTGCAGAATTATTTTTACAGTTTATCAGCTCCAGGGATTAGCGCAAGTGTGTGGGTGACTTGGATTTTTTACGTAGCTTTAACAATATTTCAGTCATATCGCTATTATGTCTGCAGTGTGGCACTTTTTAGCGATGTCTAGCACTTGGGCATCATGTCGCAGATATGAAGCGTGATGTCCCACCCAGTCACATTATCCTGACACCAGGCTGACCAGTATTAACACTAATCTCTTAATGCTGAGCGCCAAGCGAGGAAGCTGTTAGTACCATTTTAGTAAGTCTTTGGTATTACCCACGATCTCCCGCATTCGAGACTGACGCTCCAACCACTAGGTCACCGGAGCTGTCCAGGCATTCATAAAATGGTAATTAATCGATTTTCGAACAGATTATCTGTTTGAAGGATCTTTTGTCAGAAGTTCCGTAAGCCCGAAACATATTGTACATGATCTATATTTTACGAACTCTTTAGCCAGAAGTTCCATTGTTTCAATGGTTCCTAATTATGAAAAATATTTGACTACATAATCCAAAGATTTATTGACCTGAGGGTTTATAACCGTCAAAGAAAAAATGTTGAAATGTTAACAAGTCCGAAGGTTCGTTGGTTTGAAGGTATTTGACAAAAGTGGTTCATTAGGCCGACGATTTATTGCTCCAAACATATTGAAACATGTCGAGAAGACTGAAAATTCTTTGATTCAAAGACATTTGAAATAAATTCGTTGGTTCTGACGATTCAATATTTCAAAGAGATTGATTTTGTTCTAACACTTATTAGTCCGAAAAGAACGCTATTGTCCCAGAGGGGTAAGTTGTCTCACTATATCCGAACTGAGGATAAATTGTGAAGTACAAAAGATAAAACAAGTTCGAGCCTATTATGAAAAAGAAACAATAGGATTTACTGGAGAAACCATTTTAATCCATAAAGGCCGCTTTTTAATTAACTAAAAATATCAATAAAAATAATTTTATTCTATATTTACTTTCTTCTTAAATGAGGTTCTAAACCAGAACATGTTAAAAATTCACGCTCTGGTTAAACAGGGGTTGTGTTGTTATTAACGAAATTTTACAGTTACTTGAATTATTGCTTTTCTGCCAATGATTATCTTTTAAATCATTATTCCGCAATTGAAATACACAATGAGACAGGGCCACAAATAAGTGCACGACTGTAAGGAAATAAAACTTAAAAACAAAACAAAACTTTTTTAAACACTGTGTATTTTATCTCATTGGAATAATCTTGGCTATCGCATCCTCATATTTGTGTTAGCGAAGTTGTTTTGTCGCATGACTCTTATAGCTAACAAGATCAAACTATACAAAAAACGCACTTGCAATTAAACTATAATGTGTTATTTGCTCCACCACTGCTCTAAATCCTATTGAAAATAGAAGCTAATAATGTAAATGTTTCACGAGTGCCAGGATCATCTTATAATATCAATCAAACGAAATGTTCCGTTCCATCTGAATGTAGCCGCTTAATGCGCCTAATACTGGATTTAAAATCAAATCATCTAAAGGTACAGCTGTAAAAATGACGAATCATAAAGTACCTTCATAAATACTGTCATCGCAAAACAAATTACGTTTTTGCCATGGAACGTATCCACAGCTGGATTGAAAGAACAGAGAACGAGCTTTAAAATTCTGGCATCATTCATGATGTATAATCTCACCTAGCGCGTGCTTTACCCATTTACCAGCAAGAAATAAATATACCGAAACAAACCTTAAAGGGGCCCTGAGTATCCAAGTGTTCTAAAGCGCTCACCGTTACGGATCACTGCCTTCTCACCTCTGTCTGCGTGGGCTCGAGTCTTGGGCTCGGCCAGTGTGGATATGTGAAAAAGCTTGTCAGTAGCTTCTCGTTGGTCGATGTCACACCCCCACCCCCCAATTCTTCCTCCACCATTTATTACTGGCCACCATATATAGTCTATCTTGTGCTGCAAAATGGCGTTAAACCATCCAACAACAACAACGACAAAAACAAAACTTAAAGAAAGACGCCAGTACCTTTGTATGATTCAATTAATTTACTGTTGTTAAAATTAATATCGTAAAGGTAATGAATGTCATAGATGATCCTTAAAATAAAATTATATTTTGATTTGTTTTCACATTATATGTGAATTCCTATTCACTTGATCAGACATATAATGGGTATCAATATATAAAAACAAACCTTTAGATTTAACACATACATTCTCGACGTACCTGATTAATTTTCCTTAACAAACTGACAATGTACTTACCTTATATATCAATTGAACGTTTTAGAGACATGAGTGTAATTTATTCACTTCAAATCTGGAGACACAAATATAATTTGTTGCACTTCAAATGTGGAACACACGTCTAATTTGAGGGGCCATCAAATGTGAAGAACAAGGTAAACATTAAGGTAGGTAACACTTCATGTAACCTTGATAAATGTCAAAACCCCAAACTTCTCAACAAAGGTACAAGATTCGATTTATTTGGATATAAATATAAATGAAACAATCAAATAGAAACAAAGCCGTATTCATCAAGTATGGAACCATTATAAAGATAAACACTGTAAAACGTAATCCCCATGGGATCCATGCTATTAAAGACTTTAGCACTAACATAGTACTAACTAGGTCGGCTTCATCCAAAAAACAGTGAAAAGTCTACCACAATCCCGTGCGAAACTTTAAGATTACATTAAACTTTCAAAAATATGCAGTGGATAAAGTATATTTCTGCTCCGATATTTAATATCCAAGAGCTCTAATTGCATCATATAAAATATTAAAGTAAAATCAAGAAGTCACATAAATGTTTTAATACTTCTCTCGTGATCTTGAAATATAAAAATATAGACGACCTCGCTAGACATTTCAGAGGTTAAATATTTTTTAGCAGCATTGAACAACATTTTTCAATGATTTAAATGAATCTGAATTTACAAAGGTCATCATTGTATATGTCTTAACAGATGAATATGTAATATAAACTTTCAAAATTTTTTTGATCGGAATATTTATGAATGTTTTCGCCTTGGACGAAATTGTAAGGCAACAAAACACACGGAGATAAGAGAATATGGTTCATGAATTTAATTATACAAACAGTGAGGAATACACATTTTTTTTTAAAATGAAACAAAGCCAAGACAAATTCGCGGTAGAGAAAATCGTATGGCGTTGTCTATGGCTACAACAAAAAGCCACAATATACCGATATACCGTGTGTCGTTGCACCCCTGTTACTTAGTGTATAGTCAGGTGTTGATATATATCTTGTGTCAGATAAAATACCAGTAATTGAAGCCTGGGGGAGTGATCCAAGAGTACTTGCATTTATCAGGTTTAGTTACTGATAGAATGGTACATGGCATACTTATGCATTTTCAGATGAAATGGTAATAAGTTGATAAACAGTATGCAGTAACTAATGCACAAAATAAACAAATTAGGGCAAACATCGGTATATATTCAATCATGGATCAACCGCAGACAGGAAGGAAAGGTCCACCTTCAAAAGATGTAAGTACAAGAACATATACAAAGTATTTTTTTAGTCAGCCATCTATTCTCAGTGCGCCTGTTCTCTACTCTACATATATATATTTATATGTTTGTATGTCTGTCTGTCTGTTTGTATGTCTGTCAACCCGTTTGCCTATTAAGACTTGATCTCTATTGTTTGTTTCATTCCCAGTGTAATCGTCATACATTTGTTGATGCCTGTGTCGGTTTACATTTTTTATTTGTCTCTATGTCTCCTCTCACATCGGTTTCTCTCAAAAAGTATAAAATCACAAATTATGGCGCGAAGAAAAGAGAAACGTCCTTATTTCGTTCTGTTAGTCATGAAACACTACATGTTTTTCCGTAGGTTTCATTTTCATGGGAACTGAGTAAAATAGTAACTGACTAAAACTAGTAAAATTATTTTAATTTACTAATGTTGAGACATACAATTCTAGTAATATAATGCTAAGGGCTTTAGTTGATCTAAGGGTACGATACACGATACAATACACAGAAGTATCAGAATATAAAACACATTTTCGCATTAACACTAAATTCTTTCTTGTAGGGTAACATTCCAATGCTAATTTTCTCTTTCCGCCTATTTGTCATGTTTTGTATTTCCATTTTTCAACCATTCTCATTTCGCCTAATTCCCATGGTACCTACCCCATTTTGCCGTCATCATACTTTGCCTGCATATAAAGTTGTGTGCCCGTGGGTAGAGGCTTTATATATTAGTTTCTTAGGACCGAGCCAAATATAGACATGAGCCTAGTTCTTTGCGTTGGCCAGAATCTCAAAGTGAGGCTTCGTAGTCTCTTACAGATTATCGTCTGGGTCTATGTACATTATTACGTAGGTACTTCTGCAAGATCAGCGCATTTGTCCTCAAGAAAAATCTCTGGAATCTAACTCGTCTATTTACGCAACCTAGCGAATGTACTTTCTGCTGACTTTGAGATACAGGGCAATGTATGTATAAGATGGTTCGTATTTGACCATAAGGGCGCAATCATTGTTAACTAGTATATCATTGTAATACCGAAATAAATAAATATAATTTCAATATATTTTTATAGAAAATTCTTTAAATATAATTTAATAAAAAATTATTTTTTAATACAATTTAGAGAAAATTTCAATCATATTACTTGCACTAAAAAATTCTGTCCTAATAATTACACCAGACATTACCAGATTTGCCCTACCATAATGCATTGGCTAATCTCTACTTGAATATAAGCTGTTTGCAGTTGGATGAAAATAGGTTTGAGAAGGAGAGAAACAAATTGCTTTAAATTAGAAATGAGTTCTTAACATTGGGTGCATAAGGTAGAAATGCATATTTTTTCGATAGATAACCGGTAGTAAACATTCAAGATACAAGTCCGCATTCCTAGAATTATCTGCAAACATTTTATTTCAGCCTGAGGAATTTTGTACACATCGTGGGGATTAGATTGGATTTCACCAAATGTAAAGGGCAAATATTCATATTAACCTGGTCTTTTAAAATAGAGGGCTATGAGATGATATAAAATTAAAGGTTTATTTCAATTACAAACTAACACGTTTTACTAAATACTAATGCAAAGTGGTTCTAAAATGAAAACGTCAGGAAATTTTACAACTTTCCTTTCCAATTTCATATTTACATTACGAGTGATACAATTAAAGAACTGCTGGTTGAGAGACTAGTTGGTGGTTACATTATTTACATTTATTTATTTATTGTGGCAGCTCAGTGATTAGCGTGCGTGTAAGAGAAATGGAGAAGAGAATACATTGTATGGGATATAGTAAAGAGACATGGATAAGAAAATACATTGTACGGGGTATAGTCTGAAAGCGAAATAGATAAGAGAATATATTGTACGGGATATAGTCTGAAAGAGAAATGAAGAAGAGAATACATTGTATGTGGTATGGTCTGAAAGAGATCTGAAGAAGATAATACATTGTATGGGGTATAGTATGTAAGATAAATAGGAAAGAGAATGCATTGTATGTGGTATAGTCTGAAAGAGATATGAAGAAGATAATACATTGTATGGGGTATAGTATGTAAGATAAATAGGAAAGAGAATACATCGTATGTGGTATAGTCTGAAAGAGAAATGAAGAAGATAATACGTTGTATGGGGTATAGTATGTAAGATAAATAGGAAAGAGAATACATTGTATGTGGTATAGTCTGAAAGAGATATGAAGAAGATAATACATTGTATGGGGTATAGTCTGTAAGTGAAATGGACAAGAGAATACATCGTAGGGGTATAGTCTGTAAGTGAAATGGATGAGACAATACATCGTAGGGGTATAGTCTGTAAGAAAATGGAAGCAAATATGCACAATAAAGATCTAGTCTAAAGGAGAAATGGAGAATACATTGTAGTGGGAAAGACTGTAAAAGAGATGGAGGAGAGAGTATATTGGAGGGGTATTGTTCGTATGAGTCACGTTGTGAAGACAGCTCTCATGTGCACAACCAACTCGGGTTGGAGAATGTTGCCGTGACATTGGCGACTGACCTTTGTTGAGCAAGATTGCGGCTTGAATCAACACTGGAAGGAACAAAGCGGTGGTTATCTTCAAAGAGACGAAGTAAATGGTAAAAGCAGATGAGGTTGTTTATTCACACCCACATTATTGGGTGAAATACCAATATTTTCATCTAATATAAGCAGCACGAGTGTATACTTTATAATTTCTGAGGAGTCTATGATACATTTTATGACATAGCTGCCATGCCTCAAACGTGAATCATAATGGTTATGACTGAATACATCTGTTTTACAAAATAGTATACATGTTTTCTTCGACCAAACCTAATTGAAAACGTTTATTCTTTAAGTCCTTTTTTTCAAAACAAGAACTCTGGTAAGTTGATATATTGAATATGTATGTTTTGAAAAATAAACGATGTATCTATGAAAGAATTCATCTCAGGTGTATTTTCAACAAGTTAAAATAGATTACATGGTCTACGACGCATTAAAAACAAATATGATTATTTTTTTATTCGTTACAGAGATAAACTGTTATTCTAGATTAAATGAAGTTATCATTCAAGCGTGCAACGTACGCTTTGCACATATTAAATATTTAATCGATTCAAAGCTGATTCATCACGTGTAACCTATGTATATTTACAGTAGGCAGTAGGCATGAATTGCAAGTTGCCTAATTGATGTAGTCCAATCCAAAATTCAGAAGTTCCAGTGCATTTTTCATTAGGATCACTTCTATTTGGGAACCGCTATGGTGGACTAAGTGGTCGTAGCAATGCGTGTTGATTATATTGTTGTACGCTATAGTTCATGTTATTAATGTTAGCTTTCAGATATAGACGGGTATTTCTAGCTAACGAATACACATTTTATTATTTTACTATTTCAGAATAGGTCTAGGCCCATTGGTCATGTTAATTTATTGCCTACTCCAGGTAATTTTCACGTCATACGGGATAGTTTCGAAAGTGTTAACGACGTCACTAATGCAATTAAAGAGGCCGGTGTAGTCAAATGTGGACTTATATTAGGTAAGTGTTCACTCAAAGTAATACGTTTTGCAAATAAATGACGAAATAAGTATTGATCATCTATGGGTTCAGTATACTTCCTATATGTCACACATCATTTATCATGTGTAATATGTATTCGATGATAAGTAAAACAATTAATGTGCAACTTATTTTACTTTATCTTAGCAATCAAACAGATTCTGCTTTTCATATTTACCGTTAAAAAAAGTTTTGAAATTTTTTACTTCCCTTATGTTTCCCTTCCATCAAATTGTCATCAAACGCATGATTTAATATCATCAGAAACGAGCTAAATATGACGTTTAATATATTGGAATTGTCTGCTTTTCCCTGGTGAATCTTTAAAGAAAAGTTAATTCTTGAAGGCTTCCTAATGGAACGGACAGAGGAAGGAACCGATAAAACACCTCAAATAAAATATCAAGTTTGATGGAAAATAGACGGATGGTCTAAGTAGATACAGAGCCAGGTAAAGAAAAACAGGCTGACAAATGGACATAATTACAGACCAAGCCAATAAAAACTGTATTGCAAAATTACACGAGACTCTCATTTATTGACGTCATATTTGTCTTCTGTAGGTATCGATTACACAATTAGCAACCGCCTTCAGGGACAAAAAACATTTGGCGGACGTTCTCTGCATGACATAATAGGACCAGATATGAATCCATACCAACCTGTATGTATGTATGTATGTATGTATGTATGTATGTGTGTGTGTGTGCATGACTGACTGACTGACTGACTGACTTTATTTCCTCTTCAAAAGAGATTACATCAGATTAAACAAATTCAGGATAATCCAAGATCATTAAATAGAACAGACAAGTGACAAAAATACAATAGTAATACAATAGTAATACTGTGTCACTTACCGTATTGACAAAACGAAATATTTCAATACCTGCAATTATGCGAATCTGCAATCATTTGGCTGAGCATGGCACTGATCTTTTAACAGTTGCTTGATGATGATAATATTTCGAAAAGTTATTACGTCTATAGTGTTATGTGCTTAACATTAAGTTCGAGATAACAACGAAAATGAAATGGATAACTTATAACAGTGTAATTCTATATGTAGTTTTTTATATGACACATGTATTTATGCATATATATATACTTGTTTGCGCGTATGCGTGCGTGCATGCGTTTATCTATGACTCACTGTAAATGACTTAGTTACCTCTTCAACAAAGAGTATATCAGGTTGCTAAGATACATATTATACATATCATAGGATTATGAGACACATCATAGACGAGAACGCAAGCATGATATATACATCGTCAACTAATGCATTTACAAAATGAGATATATAAATACAGAAAATCATATAGAAATCTCTACGCAATATACATAGACAAATACATAAACACACACACACACACACAAATATATATATATATATATATATATATATATATATATATATATATATATATATATATATACACACATATACATATACATACATACACCATCGTTACTCGCCCTTTTTCTATTGCTCCATCTCGTTTGTAGGTGATAAATAATGTATTAGTGCAAGTTAATGAGTTGGTTCTAGGACTAAAAGGATCTACTGACACAATTAGGATTTGTTAGCTAATAACAATCTTGTCTTCTAGTGTACACACTTTAATAAGTCACAGTCCGTGATCTGATTGTCTGACATAACCTTGTGCTATTCAATCTTCCTGTATGACAAAGTATACTTGAAGGTTTCTTGTGATGTTGAGACAAAAGGTTCAATTCCATGACACCCTTTACAGACAAATGAGAAACATGATGTATGTATGTATGTATGTATGTATGACTGACTGACTGACTGACTGACTTTATTTCCTCTTAAAAAGAGATTACAACAGATTAAACAAATTCAGGATAATACAAGATCATAAAATAGAACAGAAAATTGACAAAAATACAATAGTAATACTGTGTCAGCTACCGTACTGACAAAACGAAATATTTCAATACCTACCATTATGCAAATCTGCAATCATTTGGCTGAGCATGGCACTGATCTTTTAACAGTTGCTTGATGATGATAATATTTCGAAAAGTTAATACGTCTACAGTGTTATGTGCTTAACATTAAGTTCGAGATAGCAACGAAAATGAAATGGATAACTTATACCAGTGTAATTCTATATGTAGTTTTTTATATGACACATGTATTTATGCATATATATATATATACTTGTTTGCGTGTATGCGTGCGTGCATGCGTTTATCTATGACTGACTGTAAATGACTTAGTTACCTCTTCAACAAAGATTATATCAGGTTACTAAGATACATATTAAGATTATGAGACACGGTATAGACGAGAACGCAAGCATGATATATACATTATCAACATATAGAACTCTCTACGAAATATACGTAAACAAATAAACACACACACACACACACACAGAGCAGCAGGGAGGGCAATCAGACCTAGGGTTCCAGACAAAAAATAAACCTTCCACAGAAAACTCTCTCGTAGAAAGGTCCAGATTACCAAATAAACGCTTCCTGGAGAATTTTATTCGTTACTGAACCCTGTTCCATCAATAAAACCTTAGATTGAAGATTTAAGCTGAAAAAGAAAGTATTCTACGTTAATTTTAATTTTTTTTTTTTTGTTTATTACCGTACGACCAAGTATGGGTAAAGCCCTCCCTGCTGCTATCGTGTAATTGCACAAAATTATACCAATCAGCGTTAAAAGATTTTATCTAAACCTATTCGATATCTTGACCTGGGATCACATAAATTTACCGTCACAAATCATTGAGGTGTAGCTTGAGCTCGTGAAAAGAAATTTTTAAATTTGTTTATATCCTTGTCGCCGCTACACCATGTTTGATGAATATTTCTTAGCGTATGAACATCGACGCCGTTAAAAACAACCAAAACATTGCAGTTGTCTCTGATTACTTTCGGTATCTGTGTATATCTTTGAGTTACATAAATGATATCTGTATTTTTATGTCGACCACGGGAAAATATTCTGGCAGGATTAGTTTGTTTATCTAACATCACGTCGTCGTAGACTACTAAATTATTGATTGACCCATCTAGATCATGAACAGAGGGAGCCTCTTCGATGTCGGTGATAAATTCAATTATATTTTCACCATTATTCAGCAAGGCTGCATTTTCATTAAACTCTTTCAATACCTGATAACAACGTTGATCATCAACAGATGGTGCAACCAAATATAATTTATCCCATTTTAACCATCTCATTATCAGATTTAACAGCAATTGAGTTTTTCCACTCCCTGATGGGCCAATTATTATCATTCTAATTGAATTAGGTAATGCAGCATGATGCTTGACAGGAACAGACCTTTTTGTAGCTGAAAAATCAATTACATTCATGATATAATAAATATTATGGATTTATATTGTGTCAAATGTAAAACACGTACGCCAACGGTAGAGCTAACTACGGTTACAACTCGCAACAAGAGATCTGCCGTTACCGGTAAATGAGCAAAATGGGGCACAACAATATTTAGATTTACCTTATCAACTAAATAAAAAGATTCCACGGAGGTGACATCACCTCAGAGTTATCATCGTTACCAGGATTCCCCTGGGCTAAATACTCTGGAGAAAAACACCTGCCAGGATATAGCTACTGTGGACCAGGTACCATACTCGATATCAGATTAAATAATCAGGATCAACCAAATTCAGGTGAGGAACCGATTAATGCGATTGATCAGGCATGTCTAGCTCATGATATAGCATATCGAAGTAAAGATATTCAACAGCGACATCTTGCTGATATAAATTTAATTCACGCAATAAATTCTATAAAAAATAAAACGATTAAAGAGAGACTAGATTCGTGATTAATTAAAAACGCAATGAAGGGTAAATTAGTTTTTGGTGCTGGTAATTAATAATGGAATCTATCTGCTATTCTCCTGCTGGATTTTGGCGGGGTAAACCAGCTATCAAAAAACTTGCAAAAGCTGCTATTAAAACCATCAACAGCTGCTGCTTGGTTATCTAAACAGGCTATATGGCAAATTTATCTACCACCACCAAAACGAATCGAGCACGCGCATTTTGATGTTAGCGTACCAAATGAGATTCATCAGGCTGATATAATGTTTTTACCACATGATACTGTTGATGGTAAAATCTATAAATATGTGCTGATCGTAGTAGATATTGCTAGCAGATACAAAGCTGAACCATTAACTAAAAATACAGCCGCTGAGGTAGCTGATGCATTTGAAAAAATATATCAACGAGGACCACTAACAAATCCGATTTTACTTCAGGTTGATCCGGGACGAGAATTCCTCGGCGCGGTTACTTCATTAATGAAACAAAAAAATACAAAAATAAGACGCGGTAAGGTTAATATTCACAATGACCAGGCAATTGTTGAAAGATTCAATAAAACACTAGCTGAGCGGCTTTTTGGTTATCAGTATGCGATGGAGTTTATTCAGAATAAACGATCTAATGACTGGGTAGTTAGGATAACCGGTGTTATATCTGCGATAAATAACGAGACAACGAGAGCAATATCAATGAAACCAGTAATTGCCATGCAGAACCGATAAAGCGACGCGATTTTTCAGCTCGACCTGTTCTTGGTAGTGTCATCGTCAGATATTTATACAAACCAGGTGAGGCTGAGGGTGGCAGAAAAAGATCAACATATCCAATCTGGAGCACAACAACACATAAAATAGTATCAGTGACGAGATCATCAGGTAGACCAGCAATTTATATACTCGATTCATTAGCACCTCAACGAGGTTTTACTCGCGAAGAATTACAAGTAATACCAGCTGATACTCAATTACCGCCTCAGTCACTTAGATAATCAACTCCGCGTCGATTACACTCTAAACACGTCAGAGTAACGTTGTCGCAATTATGACCTAAATTATTATTTATTCTGTCCTCGGTAAATTGTCTGGAATCATTTTTTTTTTTTTTTTGATAATTCCATGTCATTATGCAATTACAACCTGCACAATGACTTTTTGTTTCTCTTTCAGCGATAAAATAAATTCAACATCTAAATCAAATTCGCGTTTATTTCTTTTATCGGTTTGCTTATAACTCAACAATTTTTTTTTAATCACATACTCGTCAATTTCATCGTTAATAATTATTCTATCTAAAACAATCCATCCTAGTTGGTTTATTTTTCTGACTCTAGAAACAGCCAAATACACCAGATTAGACCTTTCTATGTAATCGTCAACAATCCAAACTCGAGTATCGCTTATGGTTAATCCCTGCGAAGAATGAATTGTCATTGCATATCCGAGCGTCCACGGAGATTTTTCTGCACTCAACATATCATTGACAAAATTAACATCAACGACGACTATATCATTCAACACAAGATTTTGCTTCCCTTGTCCTGGTATATCAACATCAATATTCTCCAATCTGGTATCGGCTGGATTGTAACATAACGGTACAGGCATCAGCGGAAATTTTTCTTGATGTAACTTAAATAATCTTTGCTGAAGTACGTCGCGTATTATTTTTCTGCTAGCTACAATCAAATCATTTGGTGTCCACGTTGATAGGAAATCTCCCATGGATGTTTTTGGAATTATTTCGCGCATCACATCACATTGAATTTTATTTGGTTGTAATCGAATTAATCTCTTAAATTCACTCAGCTGACCATCAAGAGATCTATAATCGGTGTTAATTTCCTCATAATAATCAACAAAATTCTTTAGCCATTCGTGAGGTGATTCTCCATCAATAGGATTGGGTTGACCGTGGTCGCCGCACATAATTACTGCAGTATTCTTTGTTAATAACCAATCCAAAAACATTCATAGAGTTTTAACGAATGCAGTGCAGATTTCACCCCATATAATTATTTTATTTATGTATTTTTCTCCCATTCGCGAAGCATTCCACGTACCACCAGTATACTTGAAAAAGCTATGATACGTACATGAGTTAACGCCGCGTTGTCTCATCTCTCGTGCTAATCGATGTGTTTGCGTCAACACAATTACATCAGAATTCTTAAATAATTCGATAATTCGAGTTGTCTTACCTGATCCACCTGGTCCATTCACGTAGACTGTTTTATATCTCGACGTAGGATCATACACAGATGGTGCTGTCGAAATTTCTGATACACTATCAGAATAATAATTATCCTCGGCAATTACATCAGCGTTTTCACAAGACCATAAAATATTTTCGTCTAGTACGCGCCACGTACCCCACGACCCATCGCCGGTTAATTTTTCCAACTCTGGCAGATACTTCTCATCGATATAAAATGAGTCAGTAGCTACCCTAACAGCGTCATTGGGGAATCTGTTTATCATCGATAGCATATTTATACTCGCATACGCCAGCATTGACGATCTTAAATGAGTATATTGCGGTGACTCTCCTTCGAGATAGCTAACTACAGTACCTAATTTGGTTCCGTTTGATAAATAAATACTCTCTCTGTTACAAAATATACCTCTCTCAGCGGTATCAGCGATTATAAAATCTAATTCAGTTTCACAGTAGTACTAGAACGTGAAAAACACAGAAGCAAAGTGAGAAACAACAAAAGCAAAATACTACGTCAGCTAAGGCATTTGCAAAATGAAACTTCTTAAAAATACATAGTCATATAGTTATGTCTACAGAAATATCATAATTAAATATATTTAGCTTAATATGATACTGGCCTTCTTTGATCATTTGTCTGATGCTCTTGATCATAAAACGAATGTAAGTAAAAATTGTATCTATTATTATGTGATTGACGGTAACTTTGAAATAGTAAATCAATGATTGGTATTGTTGGATAGGACTATGTTTGAGATTATTGCGATAAGTATTCCTCCTGAGTGCGATTGATACGTCTAAGCAATGATACGAAACTATCTTGACACACTGAAGAAATACAAATGGAAATTTAGTTCATTCTGATCCACTAATCGTTTTAATGCTAATCTAGTTTTACTAACTGCATTCATTTCTGAGACCAATCAACATGGGTTGAACAAATCAGAATTACCTTACATTTTCTATAAATAGTCGGTGTTGAGATGTTGTTTCAATGCTTCTTTTATTGTTAGTAACGGTAACCATATCAGTTACATGATCGCTACACTTGATGTTTTAATGTACGGTTGAATATGGGTGAATATTATATTTTTATTACAAAAGGAACAAGACCTCACATAACGAAAAAGTAATCTCAAAGATTAACGCTAACAGAACCAGGAATATTTCACTTCACAGCTTCGTTATTTACCTAGGGTTCAATTTTAATGAAAAAATTAGCTCCGACCTTTAACCTATGAGATCATATAATATTTAAAGAAGGATATTTGAATGCGTATGTTGGTGTCAAACAGTTTTATTGGCGAAATCCAAATATATCTCCAGTTGTAGGGATTCCATGCGGCGATAGTGACCGACTAGTCTTACTTCAAAACAATAAATGTGTACGAGACTGTTTTGGATTAATCTGTAGGTTTAGCTGATCAGATATCCTTCATATTTAGTGTATAGAAAGGATTCGCATACGGATTAAAGTACTCAAATAAACATACTATTTATTTGTTTACATAAACGTTCGTTTATTCGATCAAAACATATGTGCATAAACAGTGATGCTAAATATGATAAATATGTAATAGATCTTGATGACACAATGCTCAGAATAAACACACTTGAAAGTTGATTCAGCGTTTTTGCTAACATTTCGAAAGATCAATTACGAATTAGCGACTTGCAGACAAAGAACCAATATAAGCTCGCTCTTCCTTGCGGTCACTTGAGATTACAAACAACCATTTTATTTTAATAGGAAACGCACCCTCAACGATACAAATAGGAATGACTAATGAGAATGTATGATTCTTTACCTGACCAAACATTTTATGGAATACTGTTTTCTCGTTTATGTAGCGAGCTTTTACAATAGCGTGTAATGTCAGAAAGAGATGGATAAAATAAATCAATGTATATAACAAGACAAATGATATTGTTTCCAGCCTGCTTGCGTCTTTGAACCATCAATACAACATTAGTGTTTTATAATTAACAACAATATACAGTGAATATTCGTCCATCGGTCTACTGTGGTGACGTCACAAGTATCACAATTATGAAAGCTGAATATTGGTATCCGTAACTGTTTCATAACTGCTTGGTGGTCTAAAGTTCCATCCATGGTACACGAAAGCACAAAATAGCATCGCGCAATTACGACCTTTGTTTTCTCATATGGTCTGAAAAATAAAATATTCCATGTTTTAATGATCATAATATATCGGATATACCTGTAGCCTAGCAGGAACTAATGCGTCGCCAATCAACAAAACTTAACTCCAGTGACCCGCCCAATAAATACATTTTCTGAGGAATGTTTGTGCCGCCACTGGGACTATTGCAGCTCAACAATTGGCGATGCTTTTGAGGGCTAAACAAACAAACCCCGATGACCTACTAAAATATGGAAAGAAGGAAAAGGGTGATAGGATACCATTTATCCTGGCTTACCATTCAGACAACCCCAAAGTATGTAAAATCATCGTGAAAAACTTGCCCATCGTGGAACCTTCGGACGCACTAAAGTTAATCCTCCCTAACAAACCTGTAGTAGCCTACCAGAGAACAAAAAACATCAAGGACATCCTAGTCAGGGCGATGCTAACGCCATTCACTAATCAAGACCAAAATAGTCAATCTGGCCCCTGTGGCGATACAATCTGCAAAACCAGTTAACATATGATTGAGACCAGGACATTTTCCAGCAAAGTGACTAGAGACAAACTAAACATACATGGTTCACTCAAAACGTGCAACACAGAGAATGTCATTTTTCTCATCACATGTAAGATCTGCATCCGTCAGTATGTCGGACAAACTGAAATGCTACACAAACGATCAACCTTTATAGATCTGATTGGATGACAAAGAAGCTGTACAGAACCCTGGTCGCAGAACACTTCTCTTCCCCATGCCACGCTTTTAGCGATATAACACTTATTACACTTAGAGTTCCCAAACCAGGAAAGAAAAATAATTTTACTGGATACGCCGCCGAAGAACATTGAAACCAAGCGATTTAAACCAAGAAGACTAGAAATAGACAACCGTTTCCTTTTTGCAGCCGACAAATTTTCTATTAAATATTTCTATAAATTTTCTTAAAACCAATGACTATTATAACAATTAAATATTCGTGATATAAATTGCGCTTACATAAATTTACATAAAATAACATATCGTTATGGCTCATCTATTTCTAGGTCAATACGAATAGTTTCCAGTATAATCAGCAAGCTGAAATAAATTAGTTGAAACATAATAAAATTAAAAGGTTTTATTCCTGTAGAAACAGCCATGTAAAATTTCGCAAACATAACCGTTTTTTTGTTTTAAACGTTTGTTCTGTCCATGTTTTGTACTTGCCTTTGAAAAAGACTCATTAAGGAGTCTAGAGCGCTCATCCTACTTAGATACAAGTTTCTCACAGTTCGGTGTCAGTTTATTGCATTTAACTCAATCCCTGCCACACGTGATCCCTGGCTGGATCAAATGCACTTGAACGGATTGTTATTCACTATATGATTTGTATTCTTTATATATATATATATATATATATATATATATATATATATATATATATATATATACGGTCAGCAACAGCAAATCTACGCACTACAATGTGCTGTTACTCGAGCTATTTATACGGGGTCTGAAACCTAAGGCTTATCGTCTTATGTATATCATTTTCTATATGGATTTCGAATTCAGAACTGCATGTCATTGAGAAATCAAAGAGACCGTTAAAACAATATTAAATATGTCCATTAATTAAAGTATCTAATTGCTTACCCAAATCTTAATTGCAAGTATTGTCTATAAGAACTCCAGTTAACGGGTGATATGGCCAAATAGAGTAGATTATTCGAACGGTAGCATCATACTACACATACTAATACTACTACACATACTACTACCACAACTGTATTTCTGTAATTTGAGTCACTAGAAGTGACAGTATAAAGATTTGGATACATTTGAGACACGAAAAAATTTTGTTTTCAAACCCAGACTTTTACTACTACAAATAATGTAAATAATATTACTACCCTTCGGAAATATGTTAATGATGTTATGATAAACACAGACTTACGGATTCGATATTTAATTTCCAAGCCAGGGCCAAGGCATCGAGGCCAGAACGTGGTAACGATGGATCATCTCCGTAACGTGCTTCTCCTCAGAAACATATCCAGCGAATCCTCCACTACGTTCTATTTTATTACACTGTCTCACGGGATTGGTTGCGCAGTTCTCCATGAATAAAAACAGAGTTCCACGAACGAGTGTAAGTTGTACAAGCGAATGAGGACTTTGACCTACAAAAGACAACGTATTGAAATATAATAAAGAAATACACATTGATTGTTACTTACACCATTAGGTTCGTGTGATCGTTTCTTGTGAAACAAGAAATATATTTTGTGCTCCCTATCTGTCACAGTATAAGATCTTCTAATTCGGATCATCATTTTTCTTTTGATCTAACCATGGTAATAGAAACTTGTTTTGACTATTATTCCTGCTGAATTTCTTTTGCTCAATAAATGCAGAAAATATATATGTGGTCTTACCTTGCTATCGGCAGCACAAAATAGTCTATCCTTTGAGAGGAGGGATCTGCTGTAAATTACATGCAAAGCATGTCCTTATATACACACGTACTGTCACTCTATATCCTGGAATATTATATATTCTACATCCTGGTATATTCCTACGCATCTCCCACGGTGTACGTCATAGCATCGTTCAGCAAAATAATCTCGCCTTTTGTATCAACATTTACCTGTACATGGGTTGAAGTTCAAGTAGAACTTTAAGATATCTAAGTAGGTCAGTCGACAATGACTACCTAAAGTACACTGACATCAATTCGTACGTAGGCATTCGCTCAGTTATAATAACAAGGTGTCTTATATGCCATTGCACGTGGAGTGATAATTTAACAGCACTTTTATATCAACCTCTCTTTGTTGACATTGCAGGAAAAGTATGAATATGTTTCAGTTTCAGATGGCGCAGAATAACAATCTACTATTCATTTTGTCATCGTAAAATGTTGTAGCAACTTTTTTTCATGATTTCAAATGCTACTAAAACCCATAACAAGGTCATCAAAATGTAAAATTATTTAAAATTCATGAACTAATATCTTAAAAGTATACTGTAAGTTAATGGTGGAAAATTCGTTACTTTATATTTAGGACGATACATGTTTTCAATATGAATGGTTAAGTTCTATTAAATTATAAAGGATGTTCCCTCCCTGGGAAACTATTACTGTAGTAATTAAAAATGTAATGGTGTTATGACTTCATAAATCAGGTTAAAGTGGTGTGAGAAAATAAAACAGAACGAAAGTTACATAATGCTTCCGTAAATAACGATACAAATTTGCTTGTTTAAATTATGGTGTGCACCTGCAGATTTCATCAGTTTATATGAAGCTTTGTATTACAAAATCTATTTTGTATCCAATCGTTAAAGTTTTCTTAATGAAATGTTTGATACACTTACTGCAATGTTAGAATTCTTTTTAATTTACTACGAATACCGTTTTACATCTCCATGAAAGTTTTAATCTTAATTTTTAAGTGCTTGTCTCGAAAAGTTAGGTACGCATAATCATCTTGTCTGTCCTTTCTGCTTCATTTGTCGAATTTAACTGATGTTGCATTGCTCATATGGTTTAATGTGCAAACGCAGTAGGATCTAGATTTTGTCGTTTATTGGTGGCGTGTATACAATGTAGCTCTGACTGCAGTACTGAAATGTTCCATAGCATTTCATTATTAGATATACATCTGAATCGATTTTTCGCCATATGTTGCATTACTGACCAAACTATCTGTCATATAAATGGGCCTTCATTATCTTTTAAATCAAAAGAGACTTGGATACTGAAAAGACATTGAGTGCCCATCATTACGATCTCGTTGTATAAATCCTACTTTACTTCAGAAAATTAGGTTTCCCTAATGATATATTGAATAGGAAAGCATATGGTGATTTTACCGATAATAAATGTGCGGAATATTTGCTATCTCAAATCTAATAATCCAATGCTATTGAGTAGGTCTAGAACAATGTTTATTCTTAAAACTGGAATTCGATAACCTGCTAGTTTTAGGGGATAATACATATTTTAAAGTACACTAAAGTCCTTGTGTAGGAAGATAAAGTGAGTAAAATAATGAAAATGGATGGTTTGGATCGAGTGAAAATAATTAAGATAGTAACCTGACTAGAAACGCTTAATACAGCAACGTGACTGAGAATGTTATGTATAAAGCTAATGTATGATGCATTGACTCTTTACTCAGGTACACAAACTGCAATATACGATATACGATATAACAACAGGTATCATCCTTAAATGAAAAAGAACAAATAATCTTGTATGTCGACGAATATAGATAATATGTGTAACTAGATTAAACTGAATTGGATTGGATCTAGTGAAAGCACTTGAGAAACGTATGCATCAATAGATGAAGGCATGGATGAACGTATATGATAGATGCTCAGTATAGTGTTCATCAACAGCTATGACGCTGTTCTAGATATGCTGTGAGTGTAAACATATATGCATTAACTACATGGGAACAATGAAACAACACTAGGAATCAAATTCTCAAGGTATTGGTTCATTCTTTTCATTTCGTTGTGTTTCGCAGACACAAAGTTGTATTGATATAAATCTTAACAGATACCAGCACACTGTAATGTTTTCTATTATTGGAACAAACTGATACCAATCGTCCTGCCATTGTGTTTGTCAGCCTGTCAGACTGTCTGATTGTATTAGCATTTAGGCTTTGTAACATCTGATATTCATTAAGTACTTCAAGAAGTCATTTTATTCGTATGTAATGTATACACTAAGTTTGAACTTATCATTTGTACAGGTAAAAAGATTTTTAACAAAATCGGAAGTAGTCTCTGAAATAGATTGACGATAGGGATGACAAACCGGAAGCCTGAAAGAGACACAGAAAAAGATAGGGAGAGAGAGCGGGAGAGAGAGAGAAACAAAGATAAAGAAGGTGACTGTGGAAATAGAGAAAGAGAACAAACTAACAATATCAATGTATAGCCTCTGTTTGACTGTTCCATAAGAACAGTTTGACTACCCAGGGTACATAAATCTGTTTTGTTTTTTGGTGGCATTATTGCTGCTCTGACTGAATGGTAACAGTACATTATATTGCAGATTTTCCAAAAAAGATCCAATCCACAATAACATACATTTGCAAGAGAACAAATATTTTCTTTCTTGTGTTTTTATCTTCTTTATTTGCGGGTTGGGAATGCTGCTGCATAGTACACAAAAGATTATCCGTAAAATTCCAGTTTTACACATCTCCGAACTCAACATAGTTACATCCATCTGTAAATCAATGCCATGCTGATTCAGCATTTTATAAGACCATATGTTTAAAACGTTGTTAAATGTTGCACAGTTAGTCTTAAACGTACTAATTATTTCTCACAGCATTTTCACATTATAAAATGAACTAAGAGTCCACGCAATATATAATGACCCTAATTTTCAAGACTAAAGAAGGACATTATTTTTCATTCCTTGACCATGCCAATGAGGATGGGCCCGTTTCAAGATAACGGAACAGCCCTGCAGAGATAACTTCTTACAAACATTTGAGGGCTATTGAAGACGTGCAGTCGATAAGAGAAAAATTTGATATCACCGATGGAAAAGTGCCTATTCATATGGCATTTGTCGTACCTCCATGGGAAGAAGACGATGACTGCACTTGATCTGCTTACCGTTAAGTGCACCTAGCACGATGGACATAACAGCAGATTTACGAATGAAAGGGAGTACGTGATGGTAAATATCTATGCTGGGACACAAGTGGTAGCTGACCAGATTTTAAACAACGTGTGTGACGGATAGAGAGAGAAACATGAACTTTGTTCTATTTGATTGGTTGTTACTTGCTTTGTTTTACCTTTTTCATATAAATGAACATTAAATGTAAATACGTTGCATATGAAGTGATTTTAGAAAGGAGTGAACATTAATTTTAAACAGTAGTTTACTAGAACCAAGAACTAAATAACTCGTAAATAGGTTTGTTTCATGTCCAAATGTTTATGTATTAAATGGATAGTGCTTAGACCAAAGCACAGGCCAGAGAGCCCATGTTTATACTTGAATAAATGTTTTCAACCCATACAACAGACTTTTCTTTTTCAAGTCTCTATTCTATCTGTGAGTCTTTCTTTAGAACATTTCTGTCTTCTTTTCTGTGTGTTTGGATGTGTATTTGTTTGTTTCTGTATGTCTATGTTTGTCCCTCTCAACCCTTTGTCCCTAAAAATACATTTCACCCTATAAAAAGTTTTGACCCTATAAACACATGACGTCACCAATGTTCAATTCCCATTGATCTCCAGGTGACATTCCCATGTTAAATTCCCATTATCGCCAAAGTGCAAACCCCCTATTTTAACGTTAAAGTTCCATTGTCGCTAAAGTGCCCCACTTAACTACTGACAACTGCCTCGCTAAGATATCTACATTAAGAGGTTAGTGTTAGGATTCGTCGGCCTGGTGTCAGGATAATGTGACTGGGTGGGACATGATGCTACATTTCTGCAGCATGATGCCCCAGTGCTAGACATCACTATAAACTGCCACACTGCAGACATCGTAGCGATATGACTAAAAAATTTTTATAGATATGTTAAACATCCCAATCTCATACACACTTAAATATGTGTATCGGTAAATCGAATACATTCTCCAAACAATGAAATCTTACTACTACTACTACTACTACTGCTATAAACTGAGTCACATGATGTGTTAGAATTAAGTAAGCTGGGTATAACTAAGCCACGAAAAAAATAGTTTTCGACCTAAAAGTTAGACTACTACAAAATAATATTAATGCTCTTACGTATTCGATATATAATTTCCGAACCAGGGCCAATGCATCTTGGCCACGACATGGTTATCATGGCCAATGCATCTTGGCCACGACATGGTAATCATGGTCAATGCATCTTGGCCACGACATGGTAATCATAGTCAGTGTATCTTGGCCACGACATGGTAATCATGGTCAATGCATCTTGGCCACGACATGGGAATCATGGTCAGTGCATCTTGGCCACGACATGGGAATCATGGTCAATGCATCTTGGCCACGACATGGTAATCATGGTCAGTGCATCTTGGCCACGACATGGTAATCATGGTCAATGATCTTGGCCACGACATGGTAATCATGGTCAATGCATCTTGGCCACGACATGGGAATCATGGTCAATGCATCTTGGCCACGACATGGGAATCATGGTCAGTGCATCTTGGCCACGACATGGAAATCATGGTCAATGCATCTTGGCCACGACATGGTAATCATGACTAATGCATCTTGGCCACGATAAGATAATCATGGTGATACTTTTAACTGCAAACTTCATGTCCATCCGCAACATATTCAGCACAGGCTCCATTCGAGTCTAATGCATTAAAGTGCTTCAGAGAATCGGTTGCGCAGTTCTCCATGAAGAAAACAGAGTTCCACCACGTTGTACAAGCTCTATCAACTATGGGGAACTTCAGCTACAAAAGACATCATACTACTGTATGAAACAGAATTGTAATCCATTAGCTTTCGTATTTTATCTCTTGTAGATGGTAAAATAGCGACATTGAGTTGATGTTACTTATTATATAAAAATGAATATATTGATTACATAACACAGAATATCTTAGCCAACATCCAGTGTGTCAAACAAATAACTCTTAATTAGTTTTCGAAGTTACGGTATTCTTTTTATCTTGTTTCATTTTCTCAATAATCAGCTGTATCTGATGTATATATATATATATATATATATATATATATATATATATATATATATATATATATCATGGCATAGGAATTGTCGTGCACAGTGCGAAACGTAATATTTTTTTTGTGTTAACGGTTCAAATAATTCATTTATTCAAACGTAAATAGATGACTTGCTTGAAACGTGACAGTTAAAAGTCTAAAAATTAATTAGAAAAAGAAGATACCTCGCAGTTAGATGGACGGTAGGAATGACAACCTGAATTCAGAAGGTCATTGAGGGAGAGTACAGTGTAAAAGAGGCAAAGACAAAAAATGAGAGAAGAAACCCAACAAAAATAGCTAACAAGTGTGCTTATTCAGTTCTTTGAAAACAAATTTACTATCTAGATTTGTATACACAAATGTATAATCTTATTGTTGTAACTGAATATTAACAATGCCTTACATCGTCAGATAAAATTGTATATCTTTGAAAGGAAACAAATATTTTTCTTCATTATTTTGATTGGAAGTCTACCTACTAGAAACATGAGCATTTTAAATTTCCATTTTAACGACTCCTCAAAGTCCATTAAACTCTCTCCAGCTTTAATTTAAATGTTTCTCAGCTGGCATTATACACAGCCCACATATCTTAATTCTTGTTCAATGTTGCGCAGTTACGTGTCACGACGCGTTAACTTTATTGTTTTATCTGCCACATGTTTAAACAGATCAAAACACGCACACAGCTGTCCATGCAAGAAAACATCACCAAGTGTACTTCAAAATATGTACCGTAAAGACTGTTTATGCGGTTACACAGCGTACTTCATCATTTTTGAAGTATGTACTTTCTATGCGGAATATGATTTTTATTACCTTATAAAAGACAAATGTTAGATCCAAAATCTGATCTTTATATCAAAACAAAGAACATTAAACTATGACTGATTGCCTGATGTTATTTCCACTTCAAAGAGAAAATACATAGAGTTCATCAAAATCAGAAAAAGATACAAGACCTTGAAACACAAAAAGTGACATATTGAAACACAAAAGGAGCTAGAGGCTGCTTCAACTAAAGACATTTTAAAATGAAACTTCTCAAAGTACATGCAGTCACATAAATATGTCTGCGGACATATCAGAACAAAATATCATTTAACTTAGTATGCCACTGACCGTCCTTCACCATTTGCTTCAAAACGCTAATTATGCAAAGAATATAAGTACAAAATTAGTAAGCAGAATTTCAGTTTATTTTGAAATAGTAAATCCAATCGTTGTGATTATTGCTATAATTATTCATAAGTTATACAATTATACTTAACAAGCATGACTTTATAAAATATCGAGAATTGAAAAATGTATACAAATGGTTCCAATTTGTGTCTTTCTTACTACACAACAAATAAAATCACGTAAGTGTGTATGTATGTTACACGTATGTACCCATGTGCATCTGTGTGCGTGCGTGTGTGTATCTATGAGTGCATGCATGCATGTATGTATGTATGTATGCATGTATGCATGCATGCATGGATGCATGCATTTATGTGTGTGTATATATGTATGTATGTATGCACGGACGTATGCATGCGTGTGTGTGTATATATGTATGTATGCATGGATGTATGCATGTATGCATGTATGTATGTATGAATGTATGCATGCATGTATGTATATATGTATGTGTATGTATGTATGTATGTATGTATGCATGTATGTATGTATGTATGTATGTAAATAGGTATGTATGTATGGATGGATGTATGGATGGATGCATGCATGCATATGTATGTATGTATATATGTATGTACGTACGTACGTGCATACGCACGCACGCACGCAGGCTTGCACGCACGCACACATGTATGTATGTATGTATGTATGTATATGTATGTATGTATGTATGCACAATAGCATAAGTTCAAACTAGCCGAAAACTTTCAACATCGGCGTTATGCTTCTAGATTTGAAACAAATCTAATGTTTCGCTGTTCATGTTTAGTACCATGATGCATTTTTCACGATAGATCGACAAGATTTTCACAAAACATAGAGACCTTAGACTTTATATAAATATTTAGATTTGAGAAGTAGATTGTGTGCTGTTCTGGTTTTAGTAACAGCGACTATATTAGAGTACTGTTTGCCATTATTTGAGATTCCAAAGCGGAGTTTCATAAAAGCGATTGCTTGAAGATTATTTCTTGAAGTAATAATAATTATCACAATCTGATTGTGTCTAAACCTTTATTACACAAAGAACCAATGCTTCACAAAAACAAATAATTAGGCCAATGTTAAATGTGACAGAAGCCCTACCTTATCACTTCACCGTTTCGTCATTTGCACCAGTTAAAAAAAATGTTTCTCACGAGATTTAAATTATGGGATTATATGCTAATTATGCTGTGAACACCACATGCTGTCAAGAATTTCCTTCGGATGTGAAAAATGCATGTATAAAAAAGCGGTTGGGGCGCATAAACTGCTATTAACTGCCATTGACTTATCTGGTCAAGTTGATAATATTGTTATGCTTTATTTTAATATAGGTATAAAAAATATGGACCTTTTTGACCTAACTTGTGTATTTGATTTTTAACGATTTTTTATACTAGGTCGCTGATTGCGGCATTAAATTTGTACATAAAAACTGGCCCCTGCCCCCAAAGACAAAACCAGTTACTCCATTGCATTAAAGAGATATAATACTGCTGGAACTAGACAGAGCTAAGAGTCATCTAGTCAAAACAGACACATTTTCAGCAATGTGTACCACATTTTAAAAAAATCATCAAAAATACAAAATATGATCTAGATCTGAAATAACATAATTTCACATGTTGCCAAGGGGCTCAACTTTTTAAAAGCCTACCAGACAGTATAACTCTTACATAATGTACCAATCACAGCTTGTTGTGTTATTTATTTCAGAATGAGAATTTCCCTACACCTTATGCTCCGCCTACTTGTCGTTGTACAGTTGGTACTGTTATACCATATATATATATATATATATATATATATATATATATATATATATATATATATATATATATACAAATTATTTATTATTCAATTAATCAGAAATTAATTAGCACACTGTGTCATGATCAATATTCATTTCCACAGGTTCTTGTTCTGAAATATAAAATGTTGCATCTGTTTCATTGCATGTATAAGTAGCGTAGCAATAAATTCTATCGATCCTGCCCCTTGTAAAACTTAATTCTGCTATTCGTGATACATACATGGTTAGCACTCATATTTCATGCAGTCACTTATTGGCTTCCAGGTCATTTCAATTCAGTCTATGTTTATCCAGCACTTACGAGTGTAAAATGTGGAATTTCGATATATCACTGACTATAATAATAATAATAATAATAATAATAATAAAAACAATATTACAATTTTGTGACTTGTCTTTCTTAAAATTTCTTATTAATTTGTACTAAGACTATTATGTTTATAAGAAAGTTTTTTCTTGTTTGTATTTTGATGTGATGCATCATTTAAATATAAGTATACATATAAGTGTACATCTGGCTTTTTATTCATGCAATCAGCATGTTTATGACCTTACTGTACATTACTCTAAAGGTATTCCCCATCCTCTTTACTTCACAAAATCTAACACAATCACGGGGATTAATTAATTTTAGCGATTTGAATGCTCAGTGATAACCATGGTGTATATTCTGGTAAATGCTGTGTCAATCACTCCATCGGTAGAGGGCGTCTTTGTAAAGACGATAACGATATCTCACTACGCCAGAACAGCAAAAACTGCATGTTGAAGTAAGTTATATTTTAACATGACAAGATGGTTGAATTATCCCCTAAAAGTTGATATCCCATTCAATGCCAAAATCAACAATACCCGACCAGTCCCAGAGAGTGAATGAATATTATTCAGAAATATACGTTCAAATAAATGTGATCAGTCAGGTTCAATATAATTATATGTAAAAGAAGAAATCGCTATTAAAATCTGTGTTCATCCCAAGGACTCCAACAGTACGGTACGCTTTTCTCTATATCAAGCAAATCTAACTCATTTTTCAGACATTGCATGATATACCCATTTACTGGTATATTGTTATATTTTTACTGTATAATCAAAAGCAGTAAGTGGATGATTCATTATATTATTTTCTTATGGAGATACACCTTATGTGAGTATATGCCACTGTTAAGTAAAAGCAAGATTTCTTACTTTCAACACAATTTTGAATCATGATTGGCTGAAGAGGTGCAACACGATTTCTGGGTCCGCAATCGCCATGAACTGTAGTTTCACAGTACGAATGTAACAAAAACAACAAGTATTACATCTATTACCCTGAGTACATTGTGTCATTGAGTAACGAAATATAGACATTAGTCTCTGTTTTACATGACCACCTTTCTGTATAAGAATATATTGAACTCAACATAACATTATAATTCGCTAGTACTAATGATGCAATGTAGTTTAATGCGTTTTGATTTTATTGGATTTCATCACCATCAGAATAATGAACCAGACAGGATCCGTCATTTAGATCTACGCCAACACAAACACAGACCTACGTGGCAGACGAACTATCATCCATAAGAAAATTAGAAAAGCAATTGCGATTACAACAAGTACCATATTTCTGTGCCATTTAAATATATTTGTCATTATTCCACCTCTATACATTTTAAACTGATACTCGAATAAATGCATATTTCCTTTTACAGTTGCTAATATTGGTACAGTTTCGTAAACCAGACTTGTCAGTAAAACAACATGCTACACTCCTCGAGTATTATTTTGCCGCGACTGCTAACTACTGGATATAGTCTTATTTATATCCCGTTTTATATTAATTTTGAACTCAACAATCAGTACGTAATTAAAATATCAAAGAATCTATTCCATATTATTTAATGTTTTAAATGAATGCTATATCGGTAAACCATACTACTCACACCGTTATTTTAACCCACCATACTTATAGAGGAATCATTTTTGTTTGATGAACGTAATGAACATGAGTAATGTAGTTAAATAGGTACATGTCCAGAAATGTAGATTCTCCAAAACACTGGCATCTTACTCCTAACGCTATCATTACTTTTACTACTACTACTACTACCACTACTTCTACTACTACTCTCTTTCCGTAAATTGTATCACATGATGTAAACATTATTGTACGTTTGGTAACTTTGAAACATGAAGACATTTCGTTTTCAAGCTCAGACTAGGACTATAAAGCTGCCATTGGTACTCTTCCGTAATCTCAGTCACTGATTCAATAGTAAATACCTACTTACTGACCTGATATTTAATTTCCAAGCCAGGGCTAAGTCATCGAATCCATAGCGTGGTAACGAGGAATTTTCTTCTTCGCAACCTCCATTTCCGGATCAGTGTACCTAGCGCATGATGCACTCGAGTCTGTTGGATGAGACTATCTCGTATACGATTTGTAGTACTCCATGAATAAAAGAGAGAGTTCCAGGTAATGTTGCAAGTTATACCAGCTTAGGAATTGATAGTTGATAATGTTCTGGCGCACAGCCCATTTGTCAAATTTCAGGGACAAAAGACAAACTTTTATATTTGAGAAAGAATTGTACAACGATGAGTAATATACACTATTACGTAAATGTTTCTTTTCTTAAACGTTTTGCATGCCCCCGTGCTTCAAAACATGGGGCCTCAATTCCGAATATATTCAGCACCCTCTCTGTCCCTCTGGCGATTTTATTCCATTCATTCAATATAATTTGTATCCTCCACGCTTTATTCGGACTGTAAACGGTATAAGAACCGATCCCCGTTTCTGTCCTGACAACATCCAAATGTTTTTATATATTTGAAAACCAGTATACGGTTTTATAACATTGACAACAAAACCAATTACTTGCAAGTTTTGATAAAAGTTTGATCCAATGATGTGTGTGCTTGTGATTGTATTGAGTCTTTTATATGCGTTGGTATGGATGCACAGAATGTGAAATATTCTCCGATAGAACGTTATTATCATCAACTGAAATATTTGCTATACGAAAGGAAGGAGATTCAATTCCTTGTCAATAAATCAGATACGTAGGAAAGAAAGTGCAACCAGATATAACCAAAACGTTGTCATATAACTGACGGCTACAAAATATACGCAGTGCTAACAAAGCAACAAACGTGACAAAGGACGACGTATAACATTTATTTTTTGCTGACATATCGCGTCATTCAACGTATTAGATTTTATTGCGTGAATGCCAAATATATTCAGAGTTATAACTTCTCTTCTTCTTGAACTATGAACAACACCAACCAATATATAAATTAAATAAGCTGATAATATTCTAGCGCACAGCCCGTTTGTCCTATATGACTTTTATACATCATTTCACAACTTTAAATTTTTCATTTGGTATTTGTCTTTCTAGAGTGCATGCTCGCGTGACGAATACACAAGACGTAGAAACGACATGCCTTATTTATCCTTTTTCCTCGATTCATGGATATCGAAGATTTTCTCTTATAAGTAAATGATGGAACTGTTTTGGAAATGTTTTACAATATGCAGTCTTATTGTACCATATATCACGATCGTTTTCGTGTGATAATATACGTAAATCATTAACCTAAAACATCACCGGCGATGCCTAAGGACGCATAATGGTTACCGCGCTATATGCCACAATAATTTCGTTTCATCTCTGTGATGGCCTTGTTCCAAATATCTATATTCATTTCCTAAAAGTATAGTAATACATATATTTGCTGCATATTCATGATACATGTTTTTATATAAACAGAAAATAACAACATTCTCTTACCTTGTTATTTTAGCACGAAATCTTCTACCCTTTGAGAGTTTGGATGTGGTGAAAATTGCCTGCAGTGCATGTCCTTTTATACGCACGAATAGTCGTTAGATCTTCTGGTGTTTTACCACGAATGTACCTCAGTGTATTACATAACGCTGTTCACTAGCACCATAATAAACTGGCTTTGCGTATTGCCCATTATATGTAATACATAGCTTAAAGTAGACTGAAGTCTATACATATTTACTCATTTTCAATAAATGTGTGCAGTTGGTGTTGCTGCAATTACTCAAACTTCAAAGCGCTTTTCGATTTCTTATACTGTAATAAAATTCTTCACTTCGCATATGCACTCCTAAATCAACAAGAGTTTTCAGCACACCCCATGTTTGTTAACATATCAATAGCCTTGAATACCTGTTAAATTGAAATGTTGGATAATGACACCAATAAAAGCTTTAGTTCCTATATAAATCTTTTACAATGATATATTTTAGCGAGAGTTGGCATGCTTTCAAATCTTACTGAAACCGATAAAGTGGTTTTTACATTGAAAATTTTACATTCATTAACTTCCTTGCGAGAAATATGTTGTGGTAAATGCGTGTGGCCAGAACTAGTGAATCATTTAGTACTTTACATTTAGTAAAGAAATAGAGGATATTTTTGTCATACGTTAATATCTGATATATTTCATCGTGTGGTACCAAAACGCGATATGTTAACGAGCGGTGTAGCCACAAGTTAAAGTATACCGTTTTTGGTACCACAAGATAAAACATATTCGTCATTAACGTAGAAACAGAATCTTTTCCTTTCATTTTATAGCAAACCTGCTCCGAGTTTGATGTTTACAAGAATAAACTCATACGTAAACTCTCTCGGCAGAACACTCACCCCCACCACATTTTCGTAATCCGCAAAATTTTCGTAAGTTGATCCTACATAATGAGTCAATAAGTAGGACGATTCAGATTAATATTTCGTTGTTTTATTATGGTTCGCACATGTACATTTCGCCATCATCATGGAATCTTACTATTTGAAACTTAAATTACCTATTTCTTTTCTCCAGTTGGTGAAACGTCTGTTACTGAAATCTTTTTCGCATTCAGTCACGAAACTATATTATGCTTTGCTACTTGATCTCTGTCTCATCTACGTATAGAGCCGTGTCCGATCTGCATTATTCCAAATGGTCGCAATAAAGTAACTGTCGAATTTTCAATTTAATGTAAGCATTTTTCTAGAATATCTAAGTATATTTAATCATCTTTCATATGTTTATCTCCCGAGTAGATCAAAATGTAACATTTTATATCTTTTCAAGAAAACAAGTTTCTTTATTATATTTTCAGGAAAGCCTACCTAGTACATGAATGATTAATTTTAAATTTGCTATTTGACGAATAGGCAAAGCTCACTCACCCATTTGGAGCTCTAAGTCAATACTTTTCTTACCTGGAATTCTAGAAGACCCATATCTCTTCAATCGTTTCTACTGTTGAACAGTTACTCGTTACGAGACAATATGTTTCAATTATTTGTTCCACAAGCTTTAACAGAAAAAGCACGCACATAGGCGTTCATGCAATACAAGATGTTCTTGATAATTTAGACAAAAGAATGTTATTCTTTTCATTTCATAACAGATGCAAATCAAGGCTGATAACGTTTCAAGATCGAATAATCGCCATGCAATTAACAATTAGATGCCATGTCAAGTACAAACATTTGTATTCCATCTTATTCCTTAAGCGAAACTACTCCAGAAGTTACTATCATGTAGTGATCAATATCACCAAAATATTTCACGAGTAGCTTTTTAAAGTGATCATACATTTCATCCCTAGCAATTTGTAGCTTATGTTAAATATGATCTTAGATCAGAAAAAACGTGCATTTTACACAGAAAATATTACAATTGACTTAATAATAAATGCAGACAATACAAATATTCACCTCACTGCAATCATGTCACCATCACGCATCAGAAACAGCCCATTGGACTGACTGTTTATCACCACTACTCTACTCATACTGTATTGTTTCTACTACTATTTTAACTGACCAATAGGAAAGTTACATATTAATTGTTCTATAATTAGACCAAAGCAAGACGAATCGTATTCACAGTAACCTAGTTGCTCAGTGTGAACAAAACAAATTGAGCAGGTTATTCTGGTTCAAGATTGCCTACATGGCATAATATGGGCAAATCAAGAATAACACAATTGCTCATTTAATGTGTTCCAGGCATAAAAGAAAAAATATAGAACACATATAATCCACACAAGACGAATATTTGTCATTTCGCATACAAAAGGTAGAATTTTCATGCTAAGAGAAAACTATGCAAATAAAAATGAAAAACAAACCATTACTGGGATAACATTATAAACAGATGCCTATCAAATAAACAATGTCTACCCCGTGTCCCATTTCACTTAATTTTGAAAAGATGAGACCTATGTATTTACTAAATTCAGGCACACATACATCACCGAGAAAGGTAATATCTCTGATATTATCAGGTAAACAATATTTGAGCACAGACGTTTAGAGTTATAATATGAAACTCTTCAACACAAGGAGCAATTTCAAAATTTGAGGTCAACAGTTATTAAGTTGGAACAGGAAAGGTTTTGTTTAATTTAAAAAAATATAACTATTGTTTACTATTTATTAGGTAAGATATACCTTGCAAGAATAAAAGTGGCAGATGGACTGAAAAAGATAATGAAAGTAGAACAAATATATACATAAATTTTCCGACTAATAAAGGCGGTTTTGGTGAATGGCTTGATGGACCTTTCTTGAGGTAGCAATCAATGGCATCAAGTCCAAGACAACATGGTCAGTCTTCTTGGGAAACAGTCGAAAAGTGGGTTAGTAGAGTCACACCACTAGCGGGAGCGGGTGGACATGATATCGAGTCTGAAAAGCTTCAGGGACGAACAACAGATGGGCATATAATGTATCTCCCTTATTACAGTTATTTTTATGTGATTGTCGATAGAAACATACAAACAAATGAACAATGATAGCACATTGGAAAATATTTTTAAGTCGTTTAGTAAAGAAAATAACAAGCTATTAAGGCTCGAATATGTTAAGCAATTGGAAATAGCTACATGGTGATAGACATCAAAGGCAAAGTTGTCAACATCGGATGGAAATTAAATCATCAATCTCTATTCGCCCAATTCTATCTGCTTTCAGAGATTCACCTTGATGACGTGCTAATTTTGGCTAGCGCACACAAACTCAAAGTGAGTGGAATTGGCTTAAGTCACAATGAGCTTAGAGATATTTTGAATCCTGAAAAAGATGATAGATATCGAATACGGATGCCCGATTCATATTTATGTTTCCCATCAGATTTATTATGAATGTTCCATTACTTGTCTGTTCGTTCACTGATTGGTATAAGATGATCGGAACATCAAGGAGTTCAAAAATAACAATGTTTCACAAAAGTGACACGTAAACAAAAGAAAACTTGTAATCTGAAATAGACGCCATACATGATACGGAGAATTTTAATTACCCACTGGGCGCATCTTCTGATGCAGAAGTTGTTTACATTGATAGTTATGCATACGATCATCAACAAAAATAGCATAGGAATGAACGCAGCAAAACTAGCTATGAGCTGCCTTAAACACGTTTGGTTAATTCAGCACAATGATATGCCCTTATTCTTGGCAGTAATAATAATCATCCCATGTACTCGTTAAATCCCTTAGCCGAAGTACTCGTTCGATAAACTAGCTCAAGTACGCATTTAAAACCATAGCTCAAGTATTCACTCAATAGCCTAGCCCAAGTACTCGTTCAATACACTAGCCCAAGTACGCGTTATATCCTCTAGCCCAAGTACTCATCCAACACACTGGCCCAGGCTATAAATACCACTACAACTAAGTCGGCAGATCATGCATCAGCATTGATTGTACGTGTCACACCAAGAATCCAAATCAGATGTGTCAACAACAAAATAACAAGAGCAAAGAAAATTCACATTTATGAGCGCAAATGGAATTGCGATTCGCAACAGACTCAGATCTACTGTAGCAATGTGTACATGTACACAGTACATACAATGCTAACAATTCGATTTGTATTGAACTACTAACACATTGAAAGCATCTTGTGATAATACAAAAAATGAATAGTAATCGTGCATACAATCCAAATGATATTAGAACGCGCTTTTTTGAATGATTGTGGATTGAAAAGGTGATAGAAGTTTCCCAAAGCATGTGATGTTATTCAATATTCTAGCATATGTGTGCTCTTCAGTCCAACCAATATAATGTAGAAGGCATTTTTTGTCAGGTCATATGTATATTACTCAAGCAAGGAGACCAAAATATCTTAAAAATTGTTATAGTTTGCGGGTGTAAGTAAAAATGAACTCCACAGTTCTATTACGTATATACATCCATATAGTGACTTTAAAATGTGAAACAAGTATCAAAGTTAATTTTTACTGACATTAAAGTTGACATTTTTGGTATTGATTACTTACCTGCTGCAAATTGTGAAAATGTAATAAAACAGCCATTTAATCATGCTAAAGTGTGTGGTAGGTGTGTTTCTAACACAACATACTGTGAATGTTGTGGTAGGTTTATATCTAATAATAAACAATACAGTTTAACGTGTGTGGTAGGTGTATATCTAAATCAACGTCCTGTTTAAAGTGGATGGTAGGTGTAGATCTAAATCAACGTCCTGTTTAAAGTGGATGGTAGGTGTATATCTACACCAACGTCCTGTTTAATGTGGATAGTGGGTGTGCATCTAATAAAACATAATGTTTTTAATGTGTGGTAGGCATATATCTAAGTTAACGTGATGTTTAATGTGCGTGGTATATGTAGATCTAAAATATCTATATTTCACGAAATACATTGCATTAGCTGTAAACGAACATCCACACTGGCTGACTAGGAAACAATATATCCAAACATCAGAAGAGGTTATATTTAATGCTATCGAAATAGTTGAATTTTAATGAAATGACTGGAGTTTTTAGTGCAAGTAACATTAGAGGCACCGGCTAGATCACACGTCTTTAATTTCTGATCCTACGCAAATGCCAACAGGTTGAGCTTGATAAATATTGTATCGTACCTATAGGTTTTAATGGTGCATTCTATTGAATGCGGTCATCATTCTTCCCTGGATAGGAAATGTCATTAAACACTTATTTATTTTATGGGAGAGTATACACTGGTATCTCGTATCTGCTATTTCCTGTCCGTGACATTCCAAACAATGTGCTCCACTAAATATGCTTGCGTCTGTTTATGCTTCGACAAAGATCTTTTTATTTTAATCCAAAGGAAATAAATTGCTTTAATAGCAGTTGTGGTCTTACATTTGATTGGCACAGACTGCTCTATGACCTTACAATACATCTGGCAGATATATTGATCCAAAATTACTAAGCATTCAACATCCCATTTGTGAAAAGTTATGAATTTAAAAGTTTTAACTTTGTGTGGCAACTTCAATGTCTCCACGCATGTTTATGAAATCTAGAGCAATACATTTGTTTGCCCATTTTCCGATTATTAAGCCATATTTTTAATGATATTAGAGAAGCATTTGAAAGAAAGAAGCAAAGCTTATATCACAGCAGTTTGAGTCTTTCACTTTACTCTTTTGCAGAACCTTTCTTCCACCCCTATAAAGTGATAAGGGGTGGGGTTGCACAATTCGTCATTTCGTTTATCATGCGTCTTCCTGCTATATACAATGTTTCACAAGAAAATATTTCAGAATGTATGTGTAATTATAACAATGTTATATCTGATCATTTGTCCACTCCCAGACTCACAAGGGATGAGGGTCAACGATGACATTTCACTTTCCTGTATCAGAGATCAATAATTACACTCTTTTTTGGACTTACATTTGAAACTGTACGAGACACAGACGGAAAGTCTAACAGACAGACGGAAATACAGACGAAGGGTATTACATAACATATATGCTGTTTACAAATCCCCATGATAGTAGATACATAAAGAGCTTCATGTGCATTAGCAAGCGTTCTCCAGCATTATGAACTTAAAATGACAGGAGCTATCGCTTCACAATTGGACTAAGTGAAACTAAGACTCTTGCAATGAACATTTTAGTTTGGAATACATTTTTAAAAAATAATTTAGGAAAAACGTTAAATGATAATTGGAAAAAAGGCTGGAATAACGACTTAGTAATGGTACAGTTGAAAGAAAGCGCATCTAATCTCTGTTTCAAAACGAGAAACTAAAAAGGAAAAGAAAGTCATCGGGTGTAACCTGTATTTATATTCATCTTCAATGAAAACAATTTGGACTTTGACTGAAATTGAAAATACATTTCTCGAATTAATAATATCTCCTAGCTGGCGTCCATTTGCTTTAAATATGCCGTATACGTTACGCCCAAAAAATATGAGTACGTATCATCGAAATTGTATCAAAACATTCCTAAAGTATTTGCAATATAGTATTGGAGGATCTGTTTGAAGGCTATCTGAATAGTTAGCAAACGTTTTAACCTTTGACCTTTGAAGCAAGTGAACCAGATTTGATCCATCCCTTTTCTAAATGTAGAATTCATCAATGGCATCTCAGGTATTGTAGTAGTAAGCTTAATCTTCATATTAGTTTGAAGCAGATGTCTGATGAAAATGTTTTGTATCTTTGTGGATGTACTTGAAGCTACAAAAGGTGCATTAACTTTTCATGTCTATGCAAAACGAAAATGAATTTGTATAATGTGGTCTTTAATATTTAAATTATATTCATGAGAATTTCAAATCACCCCAAAATTGAAAAAGATTCTCTTGCTAATATTGTTTTAATTTAATTTAATTTAATTTAAGGCATAAATGGCAAACTGCCATGGAGATCTAGCGATCTCCTATAAGCTTCAAATCAGAGTAAGGCCTGGTCGTCAGCACAAAACAATCCCATCATCTATATATCAAGTTACATTAATTACATGTTCCAATTTTCTACACTACGATATAAAAATGTAAGTATATTTTTAAATACAAGGACTACAAATGAGAAACATCGATCGAAAACATTTTTCTTTATTTTGAACACTAGGCAAACAAGGCAGAGCTTCGTAGGGTAACCTCTTGATTCAAGATAAAATATCTTTTAATTTCTATGAAAGCATTGTGCTTATCAATATCCAGCTGGAATGGTTCAATACAAGGTCGCTATCCTGAGAATGGATTTCATAGTACGATTTATGTTGAAGAAAGGGAACCAATCTAGACATATGTTAGGATAAAATAGAGGAATATATGTCAGTTCGGTGGACAATGAGTGGGTGACAAAGTACAATTTTAGAAGAGAATCGCTCTTAAGACATATTCTGTTTGCAGCTGAACAAATAGCGACAATGTTTGTTTTTTTTTTTTTGTGCAATTCCAGTTCTTTCACAGGCTTGGCTTTGAAAACCCATTACTGAAATAAACACCAGACACCTCATGTGACACCATTTTAAAACACATGTAGATCAAAGGAATGTCGCGGCGCATAGGATTTTCTGTAGAAAAAAAAAGATTCCCATTAAGGACATGTATATACTGATAACTCAGCCATTTAAAATTTATGAAAGTTTCAATTACATGTTTCTTCACCAGGAGTTTAGTACTTTGAATCATTTAGAACGTATGAACTATACTGTGCGGTTTCGGTGATCACACACACCACCATACCTCTCTAACTATATATAAACATACCCTTTAGTCGACAAAAACATAATTAACCCTCTTTTCTCAAGCACACATTCATCCGACCAGTATAAGTTTTGCCCTACAAGTCATTCTGAGCAAGTCTGACACTGTCTACACATCAATATCTTAACATTTTAGATGAACACTTGAATTTCATATTTCATATAATTCAACGTTTATGCTATAGAAATAAAAAGACTTTCGCCCCTTCTCAAAGGTAGAAGAGACCACTGGTTTCATATACTTGGGAAATGTATTTCCATTCATTAAAGATAATGCCAAATTTGCGGACTTACGCTGTGTTCCATCGCTTAAAATGTTAATATGGTCAGAACGCAGATACTGTGTTATATAGTAATACAACAAACTTCACGAAATCTACTGTCATTCATACAGACTACAGATCTTTAACGTCACTGTAATACTATTTCAGCATCCCTTGTACCTATTATTTGCAGCATCGAAAGAAGTACAAGATATCAATGTTCTTAACTAAAACATAGCATTTGACATTATTTTGCAGTTTGCGTGTGCTTTGTTTATTAAATATTTGTGGACAACTCTCAGACCCATTCAATCACATATAGCTAATTAGATACACCCATTGATTTGTGACTACCAAATAATAGTATTTCTTTTTACCACCTAAGCTAATTCATACATGGAGTATTTTCCCTTAAAACTAAGTTGTAAGCAGAATTATATCTTCTGATTACTATGATAGACTTGAATTGCATGCGCTCAGTGTTGTGTATTTTGGCTCAGCCTCCATCCTCTCTCATTCCCCTTTGCGGGATATAATTCCGTTGGTAAGTTTCTTTGAGTTGTATCACTTACACTAAGACGATGCCCATTTCCCTATGTTTCATTATTTCAGATAGATAGATAGATAGATAGATAGATAGATAGATGGTCAGCAAAAAATAGTATTTTTTATAAATTGATGCTAGTATCAGAAGTAGTGCCGCAATAATGAGGAAGAGAGCAGATCGCAGATATGTTTTGTTCCCACTCTATACAAAGCTACATTTTGTATCAATTAATACTGTCTTTTATTTTTTTAACAAATAACAATGCTTAAATGCATTAGTATCAAATTAAAGATATCCAGTTAGTTACTCTAATACAATTTCCACCCGATTATAATGTCAGACGACTCCAAGTGGCATGCTTAACACGATGCTGTTTTTCACTCTTTTTACAAAGATCTTAGGAAATAAAAAAAAATTTCAATGTTTAATGCTAAATCATCATGCTTAAAAAACGTGTTCTGTACTAAATGCCTATTTGTAGATCTTTTTATAATTTTGGAAGTTTGATTAGAAGGGAACAGTAGCTGTCAATTAAATGTCACGCTGGGGCAGATAATATATAGTTTAAACATTTAACAGTTTTCTTTTTTTTTGGTACAAAACATGATGCCAAAAGTTACGATTGCTTTATTTGCAACCTGTTTTTTAGAATAAATGTGTGATTTTCAAAATCGATTGTATTGATCGAGGGATAGGAACATAGAACTCATTTGCATTTAGTTTCTGAAAGTATACGAAGACGTAGATACGCTATCATCGTTATTTGATATAATTACTGTTCAGACCAGAATATTTAGCTTTCTCCTAAACATTTCTCAATGTATCAGTTTCTACAGTGAGTATTCCTCATTTCATTATTGTAGTATGCAACAAAAATAACGTATTGATTTATTTAGTCTCGGTGCGTGCTTTGCTTATATATGAATGCATCTAGGATGATCAGATATTTAAATAATTTGTCCATTATGGGTTGTTCTTGGTATGCTATTTAAGTTATCGCTATAATAATCCAGTTCCTTTCATACTTCATTTATTTTTCTATAATTGCTTTTATTTAAACTCCATTGCATTAGTTTTAAACTTAAGTACACTAGACCGTATGATGTATATTAAGCATACAAAACTAATCCGCACAAGTTAAGTTGAATATTCTTGCAATATATCCATTGGAATGAAATTTCCGGAAAATTTACTGCAGTGAACTTATCGAAACCGCTAAATTACACATGTTTTCGCTGTTATCTTCTTCAAAAGCAAAGATGTTAAACTCAATAAACATATCCTTTGATGTTAAGGTTTTTACGCTACGATCTGTTGAACTAATGTAACTCTTCTCTGTATAGCTTAACAAAGGTAAGAAGAAAAATGAAATATGAGAAGCGTCGTAAGGGACGGTAATTGCATATAACAATAGATACTTGATTCAATTAGTATAATGATAGATTCTACCTGTCATGATGATATTACAGTGACGTTATTAAATGGACACCTTTAATCTGATATTAAATTACCTTAAATCATCAATGCAATTTCCCCACCGAAATCAATTAGTCTGTACTTTTGCAAGCGTACTTGAATTTTGTTTTAAAAACATATTACAGACCTTTCACTAGTACGACAGGTCAGGCCTAGAAAGGGTTCTCTGTAGGAGATATACGTTTAGAGCGAAGATGGGATTTGTTTGTGAAACCTGAAATACCCATTCATTTGTGTGACCGTTATGTTTAAATTATCATACCTTCCAGCTGAGTGTGCGCATTGGTGATCAGCGTAAGGATTCAAAAGCGTTGATAATCCCTCTCGTTTTTGTCTCCAAGCTATTCAGTTTTAAAGCTTAATTTGCATATGATCTTTGCCCTACATATACATAAATATAAGGCTATAACTGAACAGTTTATGATGTGTGTTATGCGATATTGATTTGTTCAGTCTCTTTACAAAGTGAAGAATTTGTACTTTACAGTTCATACAAACTTGTGGCAAGTTCTTCTTCCTATTCAGGTTTCTGTACGGTAAACATGTAACATACATTCTAAATTAGCTCATTGTTCATATTTGTATGATACTGCAAAAGGAAGCAAGTAAGACTTTGGTGCTAATCAATATTATCTTGTGAAAAACACATTTATTCAGACCGAGTATGTGGATGTTTTCGCTTATTCTTTTACCTATTTGACGCAAATTAAATTACAAAGGAATCGTAGGACAGGAAGCAATATATCCACTAGTAATAAAGTTCATGAAGTGAAAATAATTAGAGTAAGCTATTCATCTTTCATGACAGGTTTGCACAACCTCCCCTAAGGCGCAGGCCGGATAGGAATTTATATAGCATGATGTAAATACAACCAGACAAACTAGGTCAAGAACCGTAGGTTGCAAATACCTGTAATTTGAGATTGTTATACAGGTTGGGCTTAGACTATACAGTGAACGCAAATTTATAAATTAGATGTTTATTTATAGGCTATTGAAAAATGATTAAATGTGACAACAAACTCATGCCCTTAATTAAATAATGGATTTAAGAAAATAACGCACGTCGGGTCCAACAACTGTTACAAGTAAAATGATGCCGTTCCTAACTTTACTCATAACATACAACTTCGACAAGCAATGAACCAAAAATTATCAAATGGAAATTTAAACAAATATGAATGACTTATAGATCTATTGCTATGGATGACCAATGTATAGAAATTAAACAAAAACTAAACAATAATTAATCTACCACTTAGGGTTATCACGTTATGGATTTACACAACAATCAATAGGTAAAGATTATTTACCAAGGATATATTTAGTATGGAATAAACACAAAAACGGATTATATTTGGTCTTCATGTACAATGTATAAAAATATATATTTTCAGACAAAATACTGATGTTGAATACATCTCGATTATTACTTGAATAGTGAATATTGATAACTTCAAAAACGGAACATAAATCTTGGCCTCCAGTTGATAGCTTCAGTCTGTCAGCTCTGTCAGATCATCAAGATGCCCAACATCATGGCTCGCCCTTTCGAGCCTGCCGAAGGATTCCTCAAGAGCAGCAAACTCATTGGTCCCGTAGGTTTGATCCCTCAACACGAGGAAACCATCGCCTTTCTCTGAGCCAAAATCATTACCAACAGTATCACACAGGTTATTCAAAACCCAACCCAATTTCAAAATCACACCTCCTACTTCCGACCCCTAGTCACCTATCTAAATTATGACATCTAAGATCAGAAATTCCCTCCAAATTCAAACAGCTAAACACATTAGTAAATCCGTGTAGTACATGAGGCATGGGCCTGCACAAATGCAATGATGTATGCTACGCATGCGCGCGATTGAAGCTACTTGCAGCCTATTAAATCCTTTAATCAGAACTATTGTACAAGATTTGTATAAGAATAACCATGTTAATATATGAATCGGTGTCTAACGAGAAAAACATTACAGAACAAAAAAACTCTATCATTTTCTCTTTTTTTAATGCATGCAACATTTAAATGGATTTAATTCGTCTGTTTAATTAGAAAAGGAATATCGTTTATAATATACATATAAGAAGACGTTCACGTCTTATTAATGGTAGACCAGACCACTGGATTCATATACTTGGGAAATGTCCTCTTGGCATCCGTCCGTCTACGAGAGACGATGGCATAGCTCCAAAGTACGCTTTTGCTTATCCTTCTTTTTAGCTCTCTTTTTAGCTTGCTTTATTCTTCTCTTTTCCTCTGCGTTTTGAACTCCCTGCCTGACAGTTAGACGCCAGCTGGAACGGTTGTTTGCACAGCTCTCCCAGTCGTTGACATTGATGTTTGCTGTCTTCATATCCTTCTTGCAAACATCTTTGTAACGCAGATGTGGTCCTCCAATTGGTCGTGCACCTTCTGCTAACTCCCCATATAACAGGTCCTTGGGAATGCGACCTGGGTCCATTCTCTTGACATGGCCGAGCCAGCGAAGGCGCCTCTCGCTGAGTATGGAGAACATGAGAAATACATTGGGAAGAATGGTCAGAAAGCAGATACTGTGTTATATATTAATACAACAAACTTCACGAAATCTACTGTCATTCATACAGACTACAGATCTTTAACGTCACTGTCATACGATTTCAGCACTCATTGTACTTATTATGGGCGGCAACAAAAGAAGTACCAGATATCAATGTTCTTATCTAAAACATCGCATTTGACACAACTTTGCAGTTTCCGTGTGCCTTTGTATTAAGTATTTGTGGATAACTCTCAGCCCCATCCAATCACGTATAGGGCATTAGATATACCCTTTGATTTTGTGACTACCAAAGACTATTATTTCTTTTACTCCCAAAGCTAATTCATACGTGGAGTATTTTCCGTTAAAACTATTTTGGAAGCAGAATTATATCTTCTGATTACAATAACGACCTTTGCTACGATATTGCCAATTTCCCTATCTTTTATTATCACAGTCGATCAAATCCTCTCACAGAATTTGATATTTAGGTTCAGGCATCCACCTTCACCACACACCAGCTGCCCCATTCCACAGCTGCCGTTGGCCACAGAAAAGCTGGTGTGTGAGTTTCCTTGCCTTTCGTCTCATTATAATTATTGTATATGTTGAGAACTGGATAGGAAATAAATCTGAAAGTATAATTACAATCAACCATTTTCGTATCAGATAATCTAGAAACTATAAGTAAGAACACAATGGAACGACAACAAGCACACACGCATATATAACAATGAGTCCGTTTGAATGTAGATACACATCCACGGATATATTAAACCTACCTCAGCGACATAAATTGTATCTTGTTGTTGAATAATATAGAATCAGACCAATATATAAATAATACATTGCAACAAGAGAATGATACATTTTACACAATTCATCTCGTCAAGATTTAGGCCCGAATTCATAATCTAACTACTCTCTGTTTAATAGTGATTCCCGTCTGTGTGGAAACAGTCTTCTAGTTTGTTTTCTAACAGTGAATACTCATTTGTTTTATATATTTAAATTTTTTAAGGCAAGTATGAAACTACATAAAATATATTTGAACTTCATTAAGTTACACATATAAATACCTGCAGAGGATAGATAGATAGATAGATAGATAGATAGATAGATAGATAGATAGATAGATAGATAGATAGATAGATAGATATAGATACGTAGATAGATAGAAAGATGGTCATGCCATATAGTATTTTTGATAAATTGGTACTAGTATGAGAAGTAGTGTCGCAATGATGGGGGAGAGAGCAGATCGTAAATATATTTTTTCTCACTCCTTAGAAAGCTGCAATTTTATCAAGGAATACGATCTTTCTTTTCTTGCATAGGTAATAACGATGCTTATATTCATTAGTATCAAATTAAAGACATCAAATTATGTACTGTAATACAATTTCCGCCCGATTAGGATGCCAGACGACTCCAAGCTGCATGCTTAGCACGATGCTGTTTTTCACCCTTTTCATAAACACCTTTGGAAATAAACTTGAAACAATGTTGCATTTCCAAGTTTAATGCTAAATCGTTCTACTTTAAAAAATTCCGTACTAAATGCCTTTTTAAGATCTGTTTTTAATTTTGGAATTTTAATTAGAATGGAACAGTAGCTGTCAATTAAATGTCCCGCTGGGCCAGATAACACTGGACAACAAATTTTTACAAAAGTCATGTTACTGAAATAAAATTAGTCAATTCTTATCAATTTTTATGTGCTGAACACGAATATGACAGTCAAATTGCAAAATTGGCTCTAGTTTTTTTTGTAATCTGCAAGAAATTAATGTTTACATAACGAAATGCATTCCAATAGTAAAAGGTCAACTGTAATAGCCTACCTATAAAAAATCAAGTCATTGACTACATCTTAGATTTCTTCGCCTGTCTCTTGTACAGCTGTTCGGGAGCATCTCTGAGGAGTGTCCAGCAGTAGTCAGCCAGCATTGTAGTGGACCATTTTCCCTGGTATCTTTGTTCCATTGTTGCGATATCTTGATGAAAACGTTCGCCGTGTTCATCACTAACAATACCACAGTTGCTAGGAAAGAAATCCAAATGGGAATGAAGGAAGTGAATCTTTAGAGACATATTGCAGCCAAGTTTCTTATACTTCATCAACATGTCTTCTACTAGTTCCTTATAGTTTTCTGCCCTAACATTTCCGAGGAAGTTTGTAGAAACTAGGCGAAAAGCATTCCATGCTTGTTTCGCGTCACCTTCCAGCAAGTTGTTGAACCGGTCATCTTTGAAAAGCTCTCGAATCTGAGGACCCACAAAAACTCCCTCTTTAATCTTTGCTTCGCTGAGTCGAGGGAATTTTTCATGCAGGTATCGGAATGCTGGCAAAGTCCGGTCAATGGCTTTCACGAAGTTCTTCATCAAACCTAGTTTGATGTGAAGGGGTGGTAGCAAGATTTTCTGAGCCTCAATCAGAGCTGGGTGTTGGATATTCTTCTCTCCAATGGCTACATTCTGCCTGTGAGTCCATTCCTTCCTCATGTAGTGCATTTCCCTTGCTCGGCTATCCCACTCGCATAAGAAACACATGTATTTTGTATATCCTTGCTGCAGTCCCATTAAAAGGGCAACTACCTTCAAATCACCACAGAGGTGCCAGCTGTACTTGTTATACTCAATGGAATTCAGTAGCTGCCTTAAGTTATCGTATGTCTCTTTCATGTGGACAGCATACGCTACTGGAATAGATGGAAGAATGTTTCCATTGTGCAAAAGCACAGCCTTGAGACTCAGTTTCGAAGAGTCCACAAATAGTCTCCATTCTTGTGGGTCATGAGTGATTTTTAAAGCATTCATGAGGCCCTCAATATCGGAACAGAATATCAGATTACTTTCCTTTCTGAAGAAAGGCTCCAATTGCTGGTGGCGCTTTCGATATGCAGTAATTGTGACATCTTCTTCTAGAAGATTCCATTGTTGGAGTCTTGATCCTAGCAATTCTGCCTTGTTCTTTGATAAGTCCAAATCACGAATCAGGTCATTTAGTTCTTCCTGTGTTATTCTGTGTGGGGTTGATGATGCACCACAGTGAAAATCTGGATCACTGCATGCTGATGGACCAGGAGAAGAACAGGTCGACTCACCTTTGTCTTCGTCAGATGAATCAAGAGAATATTCTGCTGGAGGTTCTGGAATAGGAAGTCCCTCACCATGTGGAACTGGTCTCAATGCAGACGGAATGTTTGGGTAGACTATTCTCGACTTCTTTCGCTTCGTTATTCCGCCGGAAAGAGGAGGAACCAAGCAGAAGTAACAGTCATTTAGGTGGTTGCTTGGCTCTCTCCACACCATTGGGACTGCAAACGGCATTGATGACCTTTTGCAATTCAACCACTGTGAAAGCTGTGTTGTACATGTAGCACAGCATATATGCGGAGCCCAAGGCTTGTCTTGGTCACCAACCTTGCATCCGAAGTAAAGATGATATGCCTTCTTCACTTGAGAATTGATACTTTTCTTCTGGTTGGCAAATGTCACTTCCCCACAAATATAGCAAAAATTGTCCGCGGTATTAACACACTTTCGAGGCATTACTGTTCTTTATTGTACGTAAATGGATAAAATAATAAGTTTTATGTAACAGTAGCTTGAACTGTCTCGCACAACGTCTAAAATATTTTAAATGCTGAACCTATCTGATTGGGCTTTATATAGTACACTGCTTACGTCAGCTTCAGCAGCCGCCTGGCATTAGTATAATAGGCCTACACATGTATAGTACACTGCTGACGTCAACTTACTTCAGCAGCCGCATGGCATTAGTATTGCATTGCATCAGAAAATGATGCAATCAACTGTGGATGATGTGAGCATGATGGTATTATGCAATGTTACATCATTATTCCGGATGTTGCTGCAGTCCTACTGGAGAAATTTACACAGTGAAACATAGAAAATGAGGTATATGAATATCTTCAAAACGAGAGCCAATACAAATTTTTCACGGTTATATTCGTGTTCGGCACACCAAAATACTACAGATTAGGGCCTTTTCAAGTCAGTAATGATTTCACTGTTGACCAGTGTAATATACAGTTTACACATTTAACAGTTTACAATTATAATTCAGTTTTTGTACAAAACATGGTATCAATAGTTGTTATTGTTTTATTTACAACCTATCGTTTAGAATAAATATATGATTTTAAAAGTCGATTGTTCTGATCGAGCGATAGGAATACAGAACTTATTTGCCTTCAATGTATGAAAGTATACAAAGACGTAGATACGCTATCATCGTTCTTTCACATAATTACTTTTCAGTCCAGAATGTTTAGATTTCGCTAAAACGTGTTTAAATATGTCAGTTTCTCCTGGTTGTAAAGGCACACTTGAGAAGGTTGAAAAGGAAAAAGCAACATTTTCCCTCATTTCGTTATTGAAGAATGCAACAAAAATAATTTATTGATTTATTTAGTCTCGGTGCGTGCTTTGCTTATATATGAATGCATCTAGGATGCTCAGATATTTAAATAATTTGTCCATTATGGGTTGTTCTTCATATCCTATTTAAGTTATTGCTATAATAATCCAGTTCCTTTCATACTTCATTTATTTTTCTATAATTACTTTTATTTAAACTCCATTGCATTAGTTATAAACCTAAGTGCAAAAGAGCGTATGATGTATATTAGGCATTAAGAAAAACTAATCCGCACAGATTAAGTTGAATATTCTTGCAATAAATCCATTGGAATCAAATATCCGGAAAATTTACTGCAATCTACTAATCGAAACCGGTTAAAGTACACATGTTTTCGCTGTTATCTTCTTCAAACGCAAACAGGTTGAACTCAATAAACATTTATTTTTTATGTTAAGGTATTTGCGCTACGATCTTTTGAACTAATGTAACTCGTCCATACAGCTTAATAAAAGAAAGGAGAAAAACAAAATACGAGCAGTTTCGTAAGGGGAGGTAATTTCACACAACAATAGCTACTTGATTCAATTAGTATAATGATAGTTTCTACCTGTCATGATCCTTTTACAGTAAAGTTCGTAAAAGGCTGCATTTAATCTGATATTAAATTACCTTGAATCATCAATATAATTTCTCTACCGAAACAATTAGTCTGTACTTTTGCAAGCGTACTTGAATTTCGTTTTAGAAACCGGTTATAAATTACCGGCATTTCACTAGTACGACAGGTCAGGCTTAGAAAGGGTTCTCTGTAGGAGATATACGCTTAGAACGAAGATGGGACTTGTTTGTGAAACCTGAAATGCCCATTCATTTGTGTGACCGTTTTGTTTAAATTATCATACCTTCCAGCTGAGTGTGCGCAATGGTGATCAGCGTAAGGATTCAAAAGCGTTGATAATCCCTCTCGTTTTTGTCTCCAAGCTATTCAGTTTTAAAGCTTGATTTTCATATGATCTTTGCCCTACATATGCATAAAATATAAGGTTATAACTGAACAGTTTATGATGTGTGTGATGCGATATTGATTTGTTCAGTCTCTTTACAAAGTGAAGAATTTGTACTTTACAGTTCATAAATAATTGTGGCAAGTTGTTCCTTCTGTTTAGTTTTATGTACGGTAGACATGTAATATTCATTCTAAAAGTAGCTGATTATTCATATTCGTATGATACTGCAAAAGGAAGCAAGTAAGACTTTGGTGCTAATCAATAGTATTTTTAAAAACACACGACAATGATTTGGAACGAATTTGTGGATGTTTTGGTTTATTCGTTTACCTATTTGACGCAAATTAAACTACAAATGAATCGTAGGACATGGAGCAATATTTCCACATCCTTTAAAGTTCATGAAGTGAAAATAATTAGAGTGAGTTATCAATATTTTATGACATGTATGGACAAGCTCCGCTAAGGCGCAGGCCAGATAGAAAATTATATAACCGCGCCATACGACGTAAATACAACCAGATAAAACCAGGTCGAAACCGTAAGTTGTACATACCTATAATTTGAGATTGTTATACAGGTTGGGGTTAGATTATACAGTAAATGTAAACTTATAAATTAGATGTTTATTTATGCCTATAATATTTACTATACAAAAGGAAGGAGATTCAATTCTTTATCAACAAATAAGACACGCAGGAAAGAAAAGTACAAAGAGATGTAACCAGTACCCTTTCATATAACTGACGGCTATAAATTATACTCAGTGCTAACAAAAAAGCTATAACAAACTTGACAAAGGATGACGTATAACATTTATTTTTGCCGACATTTCGAGTCATTCAACGTAATAGATTTAATAACTTGAACGCCAAATATATTCAGAGTTTTAACTTCTCATGTTCTTGAACTATGAACAACACCAGCCAATATATAAATTAAAAAAACTGATAATATTCTAGCGCACATCCCATTTGTCAAATATGACTTTGATACGTCATTTCACAACTTATGTGTTTCGTTTGTATTTGTCTTTCTAGTGTGCATTCTCGCGTGATGAATACAACAGACATAGATTCGACATGTAATATTCATCATTTTTCCTCGATTCATGGATATCGAAGAATTTCTCTTATAATTAAATGAAGGGACTGTTTTGAAATGATTATTTTGGTGTGGTAACATACGTAAATCATTAAACTAAAACATCACCGGAGATGCGTAAGGACGCTTAATGGTTACAGTGCTATTTATCACCATTTATTTTGTTGTTCTGAAAATCCACCTGTCCTATATCTGTTCCAGAAACTTCAAAACACAGCGGCTTGGATCATACTTAGAGTACCACGATCAGAGAACACCTCCCCGCTGCTCTGTAACCTACACTGGCTATCCATTTGATCCGGAATCAAACATAAAATTTGTTCTCTGTGCTACGTTTCACTGTCGGACTCTAGTCCAACATACCTACCTGACCTCACCCATGTGTACACACCAGCAAGATATTTACGCTCCTCTTCTGACAATCGTATACTCATTATTCCCACTATGAAAACAATGTCATATGAACAGCGTTCTTTTGCATACCAGGGCGCAGCAAAGTGGAATGAATTGCCCACTGAACTTAGACTCAGAGACACAGTGATCACAGTCAAGAGGGCTCTCAAAACTCACTTATTTCGACTGCGAGAACAAACTAAAAGACCTAATAATGTTTCCTACCTTAAATATTCTCAGCATGTTATGTTTTCTAAGTTCATGGTGTTTGTTTTTGTAGTCACATTAGTATATGTTTTTTATCTTATAGGTGTTTTTTAATGTTGTAAAGAGCTTAGAGCTTAAAAAGATTAGGCGCTATACAAAGTCATCATTATTATTATTATTATTGATATTATATGCAATAAGCAGTTAGGTATAATTAATTATCCATTTTGCCACACTAATTTTGTTTCATCTATGTAGTGCCCTTGTTCCAAATATCTATATTCCTTTTCTAAAAGTCAAGTAATACGTATATTTTCTGCGTATTCATGATGCATGTTTTCATATAAACATAAAATAATTCTCTTACCATGTTATTTTAGCACGAAATTTTCTACCCTTTGATAATCTGGATGTGGCGAAAATTGCCTGGAGTGCATTCCCTTTGATAATCTGGATGCAGTGAAAATTGCCAGGAGTGCATACCCTTTGATACTTTGGATGTACTGTAAATTGCCTGGAGTGCATACTCGTTAGATCTCCTGGTGTTTTACTACGAATGTACCAGTAGTAAATGGGGTCACCCTAGCGACAATGGGAATTAGCATTACAGAGACCCCTGGGTCACTCTAGCGACAATGGAAATTTAACATGGAGAAAAATCGTGGGTCACTCTGGCGACAAGGGAAATTTAACATAGAGAAAAATCGTGGGTCACTCTGGCGACAAGGGGAATTGAACATGGAGAAAAATCGTGGGTCACTCTAGGGACAAGGGGAATTGAACATGGGGAATAGAGTTTGGGTCTGTCTAGGGACAAGGGGAATTGAATATGGGATTTTTTATTTTTTTTTTTTAAATTTAAATTTAAATTTAAATTTAAAAAAAGGGTAGGCAATGGAAAGGCTATCTCTTTTCGAGAAATATGGCTGGCCCTGAAAAGGGCCTTTGGGTTTTCTTCTTCTTCTGCTTCTAATTTCTTCTTTTTCTCCACCAAGTTCTTATTTTATCTCCAACACTCTTTCTCTTCTTCTCTTTCTTTTTCTCCTGCTCTTCTTTCTTCTTCTTCTCTTCCTCCTCTTCTTTCTTCCTCTTCTCATTTTCTTCTTCTTTTTCAATCTTTTCGTTCCATTTGCTTATTCTTATTCTTTCCTCTTCATCCTCCTTCTCCTCCTTTATCTCTTTCATGACACCACTAATCTTGTCCTTTACCTTTTTTAAGTTATTAATTTCCATCTTTACACGATGGGGACTATAGGAATAATGGTCTTCAACCAGTCTTATTAACATCTGCTCCATCATTCCTAAGTTGTCTAAAACGTCTTGTAATGTTTGTATTTTGTCCATTTGGTTAGAAGCCATCTTCTTTTTTTATTCTTTGCAGAATGGTTTGAACGACGAATACTGTGGGTTCTTATACTTAAAGCGCGTACGTGAAGGAAAACATCCCCCTAAAACGTAAAATTGATCTTACCTAGATCATGACCAAACAACGCGCGAACGTGAAGGAAAACATCCCCCTACTTTTTTCATTTCATATAACAAAACCCAAACTATACTTTCTCATTTCATATAATAAAAACCCAAACTATACTCTCCACATACGCTAAGAAACAATAAACAAAATCCATAATCTACTATCCACACAATCTTACGTGAGCGCTTACAAAACCCAAACTATACTCTTCACATACGCTAAGAACAATAAACAAATCCATAATCTACTATTCACACAATCGTACGTGAGCGGGTACAAACACAAACACAAACACACAAACACAAACACACAAACACAAACACATACGCTAAGAAACAATAAACAAATCCATAATCTACTATCCACACAATCGTACGTGAGCGGTTACAAAACCCAAACTATACTCTCCACATACGCTAAGAACAATAAACTAATCCATAATCTACTATCCACACAATCGTACGTGAGCGCTTACAGAACCCTAACTATACTCTTCACCTACGCTAAGAAACAATAAAAAAACCCATAATCTACTATTCCCACAAACATACCTTAGCTCTTACAAGCACCAACACACAAACACATACCCTCACACTATCTTAAAAAAGAGTTAGTGTTTATAATCACACTACTCTACCTACACACATTGGCAAATCGATCGTTATTTCTTTTCTAGAGTATTGGGTAGCCCTGAAAAGGGTTGTTTTTTTTGGAACTTCATGGACACCTGGTTAATGGTGGCACCTTCCAGGCCTGGCGCCACATACACATCTTGTCCCCCAGTTACTTTTTACCTTTTTGGGGGAGAGAGCAGAGGCAGGATATGTCGCTTCAGAATCCCAATTTTCGCTCTCTGGGATTCTGAAATTTCTTCTTCTTCTCTCCTTTTCCTCCTCCTCCTCTTCTTTGTATCTTCTCTCCTCCTCTTTGTATCTTCTTTCCTATTCTCCTTTATATCTTCTCTCCTCCTCTTCTTTGTTTCTTCTTTCCTCCTCCTCTCTTATCCTTCCCTCCTCCACAATGGCTTCCGCGGCCAGTTCATTTAATATGCGCCTGGCATATTCCAGATGCACATGAAGTTCCAACAGTTTCTCCAGTCTCGTGTTCATTTTTGGTGTTGATCAATCAACAAGGGTAGCTGGACTGCCGAACGAGTTTCAATTTATAGTGAAAGCGCGGACGTGAAGGAAAACATCCCCTAAAAACATAAAATTGATCTTACCTACATCATGACCAAAAAACAACAACGCGCGGACCTAAAACAAACACTCACTCACTTTTCATGCTACCCATCACTATTTTAAAATTTTTTATAAATCACTTCAATAGACTATCCACATACGCAAAGCAATCCAATCTAACCCAAAATTTACACCTCAAACACCAAAAAAAAAAGACATCATTTTAATCTACTATCCATACCAACTTACTTAACCACTTACAAACACAAACACATACACTCTCACTATCAATAAAGAGTTAGTGTTTATTTTCACACTACTCTACCTACACACATTGGCAAATCGATTGTTATTTCTTTTCTAGAGTATTGGGTAGCCCTGAAAAGGGCTGGGTTTTTTTTGTTTGCTATGGCATTCTTTTTAGTTTCTAAGAATGCGATGTCCTCTGAGGATAGACTTTCTGGCGATAGGTCTGCTTCTTCGGAAAGAGAAGAAGAACTCTTTGGTGTCGATACGACAATCGACAAAGCCTCTGTCAGCTTCAGGTTGCTGCTGCTGCTCTTGTTGTTGTTGTTGCTGCTGTCTCTGAAGTCTGTACTTCTCTGTCCATTCTTCTTTTTCCCTGTTCATTTCTTCTCTGAAGAGCTCTTCTCTCAGGTCTTCAGTGATTTTTAACATTCTCACATTTTCTATTTCTTCTGGCTTCGGTATCAGACTGTGTCTGACCCTATGCAAATTCACGTAGGCTTCGTTGAGTTTAGCTAGTTTGGAGCACATCTTCTTAGGAGGATGAGTCGACAATGGATGGTTAGACTGGAAACAACCCGGTTCTTAAAGTCAAAGCGCGGACGTGAAGGAAAACATCCCCCACACGGTTTTTGAGTCGCAACGTTTAGCGAGTGTCATGAGAGGGATAGTAAGAAATGAAAGAGCATCAATCCAACATTCTTATAGCTAAACAAAAGACAAAGGCATTTTTTTTTCAAAACACAACATTTTTTATTCAAAAATCACTTAACACTAAACAACAACTCTAACATTTTTAACAATAATCCAACAATATAACATCAAACAATTTTTTTCAAAACACATTTTTTATTCAAAAATCACTTAACACTAAACAACAACAACTCTAACATTTTTAACAATAATCCAACACTAAAAGTTTCTCCACTAGGTAAAGAGGGATAACAGTCTTCCATGGTTTCTAGTAATCTAGGATGACTTCTCTCAAACTGTTGATTTCTATGGTATTATCGAATTCTGCATACAGGAGGACGTTCACCGTTTCATCAGGGTCTCGGTCTTTAAACTGAATTTCCACACGAATCTGGCCGGATTTTGTAGGGTGGAAATGTCCCTCGTCGCTGCCTTGGTCTGGAGTGAAATCGAAAGCCCACAAAGCGTAGCCTCCTGCATAATCCTCGTACGTAATACCGTGACTGGTATTGGTTCCTAACTGTCCGGTGGCTTCGTACAGGGACAAGTACGATATCAAGTAATTCTTCTTGGCAAAGTCAGGTTCGAAAGGTCGGGTACACAAGGTCTTGCCATCGCGACTGACTTCGATTTTGGACACGCCAAAGTGTTGAAAGTAGAAAGGATTTTTTTCGACAGCTCCGTTGAAGGCTGTATTCTCGACGATACCAACGATCAAACGTTTGGGTAACTGTCCTTGGAACAGATGATCTTCGATCATGGATCGCTGTCCCTTGGGAATGGTGAAGGTTTTCACTTCCACGCGTAGTATGGGATACTTGGCAGTCGTTCTGCTCAACGTCTGACTGATGTCGTTTCCCACTTTAGGTAACACTTCCACACGGCGTACGTAGAGTCTGGCTTCTAGGATTTTGGTTTTGTAACCGTCACTATCAGCCATCAAATGGAAAGCGACACTGCTACGATTCAGTCTCAGGCGGACATCCACCCCGTTCAGTAAATACTTTTCTTGCAACCACATGTCCAAATGCAAACGATCCATCAGTTCTAAACTTGCGTCGGCTCCCGTGATTCTCTTTCTTCGTTCTACAAATCCATCATTGTTGTCTTTCTTTTCATCAGTTTCCAATATTTCAAACTTGGTAGGTTCGTCAGCTTCCCATACCACACAGGCATTGAGATGAGTGTTCTTGACATCTATTCCGTACGTCAAGAGATTTTCCAGGTAGGCACGATAAGGGTAAGTATCCATGCTGCTACTGACCAGTTTGTTATTCAAGTACAAGTCCACTCCACTGAACAAGGAATGCATGAAATTGTTGACGGGAGCTACTGCTTCATCGTCTATAGCACCTCCAGTCTTATCTAGAATTTTGACTTTCAGGTACAAGTAACTGCTATTCAGATCGATGTAATCTTCGGGCTGTCCTTTGATTTCAAACTCGATGGAAGCTGAATCGGTCAGTGAGGAGACGGGGTGAAATTCCACCCACTGGGATTCTTGCATCGTCATCATCGTGGGGGGCATGGCAAACAGATCCAGTTCCGTCTTGGAACAAGCGCAAGATTCTCGGTGCATCATTTTTTTGTCTCTTTTCTCAATAATCGAAAACGTCTAAGTCTCGAACGGTTCTTCTTTTCTTGGCCTTTCTCGCTTGAAGTCTGGTGAAAGGGTGTTTTCTTCGTCGTCTCTTTCTGCCTTGTCCTTGCTGAATGCCTGACTCGGTAGCGTGCAGGGCATTTATAGGTGTTTCTCGTTGGCCTAAAATGTCTTTGCCCGTTTGCAGCAAGACATTTTTGCCTGCCCTCATGAAGGCTTCTTTAGGGTTTTGTTTGTCGATGATGACATTTTGGAGAAATTCTTTGCCTTGCGTCAGTGCCGCATCTTTCAAGGCGTGCAATCCGCGTGTCACCATCGGTTTCAACACCGGGGCCACCGAACGAAAGGCCGATTTTAACATATCTCCTAAGCCGTGTCCTCGCTGTCGAGCAACCCCTCGGTACACTGGATACATGACTTAAAAGTCGTGAGAGAACCGTTTTCGAAAATGGAGTTTCACCGTGACTTTTCCTTTGGTGAATGGAATATTTTGTCCCAGATCTCCTTTTATAGCAATGTTGACCGTGTCCAAATACGACTTGCTGACAGGCAAATAGTGAGGATGGACAAATTCGCGGTGGACGTGGTAAGTGTTTCCACCTTCCTCGTCAGCGCCCGTGGCAGAATCTACTTTGAAAGGAATGACACGCAGTAACGGTACGGAGGTGTGTCCCACCACGTTGTACTCCACCACATCGGAATACACGAACATCAAATTCAGTCCTTGGTTCAGTTCTACCGGGGCACGAAATAACTTGCTAAAAGACTCGTTGTCGTAAACGATGGGTAATTCGTTTTTCTTGAGCATGGCCTTTCTCATGTCCATGTCTCCGCCCAACATGTCAAACAATTCAGGACAAAATAAAATGGACACGATTTTACTTCGTTCAAATTTCATCAAGAAGCGACGAGCTGCTTTGTGGTACTCCATGGTGACACTTTTGTTGACATGCTCCAAAGCTTTCAGAAACACGACATTAAACCTGGAGGCTATGGTGCTGACCAAATGTTGACCACTAAAATAATAGCCTGGGGGAATGAACAAGTGATAGGTGGTGTACTTTTGATTTTGTGTACGGGTTTTCTTGTCATATTTGACATTGCTATCCATCCACTGTTGCATTTGCTCGTCATGAACTTCCACATCAAAAAAATTTTGATTGGGAAGGAATTGAGGACTTGGGTCGGGTGAATCATTTCTACTAAAGCCACTTCCCAATGGGCTTCGTGATCTAACTGGATGGCCTGAGGTAATTTGGCCGTGTAACAGCACAACGTGTTCTTGGGAAACACCTCCATGGAACTGTCACTGGGTAAAGTTAAGTAAAATTGGTTTTAGTGACTCATAATTCCAGAGTTCTGTGGCTGTCCGAGGGGTTACTGGACGTCAGAGGCGTGTCTCCGTCTAAAATGGGGTTCTGGTTGTGGTTGAAGTGGTGACTGGCACTGGTACTGGACACAAGGTTCCCGGGGTTCCCGTTCGAGGTGAATTTCAGGGAGGGATTAGGAAGCAGGTAACCGATGCAACTGCTCAATAAAATGGTCCACAATTGTTTGTCTCCTTGTTGCAAACTCAAATTGGCGATGGCTGCCCCGATGACACAATACACCACGAAGATTTGGCAGAAAAAGACGATTTGCGTTTTAGGCACACGTTCTCCACACCACACCCACAAGGGTTGTTTTTGTAAATCTTGCACAGAAGAACTGGGTGAAGGAGGAGTGGTCGACGTAGCTGCGTCTGTGTGAAAGGGCATGATGGTCATTTCTTTTTATAGTCGATGACTTGCGAAGCGTCGATCCAAGAATCAAAACTGGGTGGATATCCTTTCCAACGTACTTTGACTTCTTTGACACGTCGTTTGCCCACTTTACGGGTTCTGCGTTCGAGAATGTTTTCGATGTCGTACACGTCGTCTTCTTTTTTGGTGACACGTTGTAACTCGGGCAAATAAAACGTTCCTTTGAGCACTTCTCCGTTCATGTCTTCCAATTTATAGACGGCAGGATGACGGCCATGCACTCGTCCAGTGACGCGAAACAGTTCGGTCGTCCAGTTAGGTAAGTAACCTTTGTCAAAAGTGCGTTTGGTTTTGCCAATGCGCACCCAATCTCCTACGGCCAACTCTCCACTTTTCTTGGGGACAGCCCTCGTCGGGGACGTACCAAACAGACGCTCAAACACCAGCACTTCGTTGTCGGGAGTCACGTCTTGCGGGGCACGTCCGATGCTTCGATGGTAAGATTGGTTGTACGCTTGCACCAGGTGCGGTAAGATGTCGATGTACTTCAGAGTGTGGTGATGCGTAAAATATTTCCACATACGTTCTTTCAAAGTGCGTTGAAAACGTTCCACTATGCTGGCTTTGGTTTCGGGATTCTCGGTGGTAAAAAAATGAATGTCACGTTTCTTTAATTCTTTTTGGAAAGCTTGGTTCAGAAATTCGGTGCCTTTGTCCGTTTGCCATCGAAGAGGGTGACGACCGCTTTGTTTCAACACCCGTTGCAGGGCTCGCACTAACTCGCTGCTCGATTTGGAAGTCAAGGGCACGACCCAGGCAAATTTGGAAAAGACGTCGATGACACAAAACAAATATTTGTAGCCACGATTGTAGCTGACCAAATGAGAGACATCGGCTAAATCGGCTTGCCATTGATGATCGATGCCTTCCACTCGGGTGCGACTTCTGGCAAACTTGCGTCGAATGGGTTTGTGTAAAATGTAGGTAGCTTGTTCTTGTAACCATCGTTGCACTTGAGGTAAACGGAGACTTTTCAGTCGCGTTTTGGAAGCACGATACAATTTTTGAACTCCTGCGTAACCTGCAGGATGGGAGGGATCGTAGTAAATGCTGGCTAAGACTTTTTCCATTTTTTTTTGTGTTGGTTGGTGTGTTAATAAGACACCCACTCTTGGAGGATGCTACTCTTTTTCTCTTGGGGTATTTTCTTGGATTGCAATGCTTTGCGTGTGCGGCCAGCAATAGGTGTCGAAGAGGAGAAGGATGTCTGAGCGGGGGATATCGGTTCTTGTTTCACTTCTGTCTTCACTTCTGTCTTCACTTTCTTTTTCTCTTGTGAGGAAGAAGGGGTGGCCATCATCTTTTTAATCCATCCAATTCTGGAGGTAGGTGGTGTTGTTAACTTGCGTACTTTTTCTGGTGGAGTTTGAAACCCTTCCTCTTCTTCTCCTTTTTCTGTCTTGGTCACGGGTACTGGTGGTACTGGTACTGGTATTGGTACTGGTGCTGGACTTTTCATCAAGGTCTTAAAATCTTTCAGAGTGGGTAGAGCTGTTTCGTCTAAAGCTTTCTGGTGAAAGAGTTGCAGTCGTTGCAAGAGTTGACCGTACTTTTGCGATTTTTCTGTTTCGGACAAATCTTGGCGATCCATCAAGGACTGCAATTCGTGTTGTAACTGGGACATCTCGCTCAAATGGGGATTGGGAGGTAAATGCGGGGTGTGTTGTTCTTGCCACCGATGGTATTCCATCCATCGTTTGTAAGGCACTAAAGCTAGTTTTCGTCCTTCCATTGGGGTTGTCAGGGGTCGATTCTGAGATCTTGGAACTTCCGAGGCCTTTTTATCTTGCTCCCATCAGTCCTCCCAACATAGTTCCCAAGACTCCTTTCAGTATGGGGCCTAACAAGAGAGGTAAAATACCTCCACGTTGCACTAACATCTTCTTTTTTTGACGAATGGGAATTTTCTTTTGAACCATTTGGCGAAGAACGTAACGATGTTTGCCTAAGCATTGTTTCTGGTGTTTGGACAAAGGGATCGTGCCTTTCAAAACGTTCAAACAACATTCGCACACGGTATCGATGACCTCTTTGGAGGCTGTTTGAATGAGTTTGTTTCGTAGGGGTGGAGAAGCTTTGGACAGGACAGATAACATGTCCCAATGTTTGGCTAAACGTGGTGGCAGTCCTTTCCTTTTCTTTCCTTGGGGTTTTCTGGAGGGTGACATCTTTGAGTCTTCAGGAGCACCAAAAAACACTGATACCCGACTTGGTCACAGGCCTTTTTTATACTGGAACGCGTCGCCACTGATTGTCTTTACGTCGTATTAGTTTGAGGACAGGCATGACACGTCGTACAGGGGTACGTAACGGACTAAATCGAGCCAGTTCTTGCTTGGACAAATCCAGTAAACTTTGTAACATGCCCGATCTTTCTTGAACTTTGATTTTGGGAGAAGGTACTTTGTGAGCAGCAGCCACTGCCACTAAATTGGAAGGTCCTGCCACTGGGGAAGTTCTTTTGGGGGTCATCAACGGAGAAGTTCTTGGTGTGATCAACGTCTCCAAGTACTCTTCAGTTCTGGGTGTCATTAATGGAGAAGTGGACAAACGTGAAGCTGCCGGAGACGCAGTCACCGCCGTGGCAGGTCGTGGTTTGCGAGTGTAAGGTTGCGTCCTGGCCGAAGTGCCTCTCTTGCGACTAGTTTTCTGTGGACTTTTCTTTTTCTGGGGGCTTCTTTTCTTTTTCCGGGGTGGTGGTGGTGTCTGGTCAGAGGAGGGTCCTGCCACTGGAGAAGTTCTCCGTGGGGACCTGGTCTTTTTCTTCTTGGGGCTTCGTTATACTTTTGTCTTGGGTATAACTTTGGGGGCATTAGGATCCCATCTTAAGAGTGAGCGAATGATGACCCCTCCTAGAGTACCGCTCCCTCCAGGTTTCAAAATGATTTGTTTTTTGGTTTGAGTGTCGATGCGGGGATCGGCCAGTTGGACCAAAGCGACTTTGTTTCGATCGAAAAAGCGTTTGGTTTGATGAGGAATCTGAATGATTCCTTGGAGTAATTGACGTGCCGTCACCGTGAACCATCGTAAGACTTCTTTGAGACTAGCTTCTAAGACACGAGCTCGTGTTTGTGGATCTTTTTCTCGACTGATGCCATACAAGGCACGAATCAATCTGACGGGAAGATGCGACTGAAGGGACGTCATGTTCGCACTGAGAGTGAGACAGACGAAAAAGGGTCTGAGGTTTCTATAGATATTTTATGGGGAGTAAAATGAAGTCGAGGACGGAGACGTGTACAGGACAGGCCCTCCGTCTTGGCACCAGTGGTGAAACAAGTGGGTACGAAATCGCAAATCCTCGGGAGTCGTAGGTTTCAAATCGACGAGTAAATAGGCGTGTGGCGTTTGAGTGGCATCGTCGTACGCCTGAGTCAGCCAAGGCGTTCCTAACTGTTTGGCTAAGACTTGCACTTGCGATTTATCTCGAGGGCTTTTAAACAAGACCACGTAATGCGCATTGAGACTGATTGTGCGATGGGCTTTACTTTGTTGAAACAAATTTTGGGTGATGTAAACGACACTGGCATTACGGTGATGCCCTTTGCGCGTGAACCACAGTTTAATTTCTTCTTCGTCTTCTCCTAACATGTCGTCGAAAATGACCAAATGGGTTAGACGGGAGTCAGAGACGATGCCATCGTCTTCTTTAGGAATGCCTTCCACAAACACGATGGAATCGCCTTGACTTTCTCGCAAGAGGCTGTACGCCGATTGCCACTCTTTGTAACACCACACGATTCGTTGAGGGGGTCGATCGATCAAATGATGTTTATGTTCGATCAAACGTTTGACGAATTCGGTTTTGCCTGAACCGCTAGGTCCAGCAATGAGCATGTTAAAGGGATGGCGAAGATACAAAGCCTCCCAACTGGCACGATCTAAGTGTTCGTCGATGACTTTGACAGTAGAGGAAGAGGGAGCAGAGACAGCAGAGGTAGCCATGGTGTGAGAAATGTCACTTGTGACACGAAAAACAAACAAGACAAGAGTTTATATACTTTTTCCGAACACGTTTATTGAATGTTTCAAACATGAATACGAAAGACAAAAATACATAAAAGCCAAAGGCTTAAGTACAAGAATAAAAGACACATGATAATCATGAACGTGGAATAAACACAAGTGTCTGTACAACATGTTTTGGGTAAAGTTCTAACCAGTTCTATAGTAGGGGTAAGGTCACACAAGTGTCCTCCCGAAAGGGTCTTTCAGGCCTGTCCACGACAGTCCTGTCCGGGGTGACGGGTTCTTCTGGCACCGTCACTAATACAGGTTGAAAAGTAACTTTTTTCCTTGAATAACTCTCGTGCATACTGGGTCGCCTCTTGTGACCAAGCCTCAAAACCCTGGTCTCGGTGATGTCCAACATTTGACTCCTAACCAATCTGGTTTCTTCTTCGTCAACGACATGGTAAGTTACTTCAATGAACAATGAACTATCGATCTTGCCTAGGGTTCCTTTTTATATACAGACCAATACCGACGTGACCGTACGGTAAGGTGAAGTGATTGGGAAGTCGCACTCGCTTCTGGTATACAATTTGATAGACTTTTTCCAAGGGTCGACTGACGATGTGGTGAGTGGGTAAACGTACAATCTTGTTCGGTTGATAGGTGGTCACTTTAAAGTTTCCATCCTCTCCCGATTGCAAGGCTTCTTTCAATACCCCAAAGTTGACCACTCGACTGGTACGATGATTCAGAGTCAGTCCTTTCACTTTGCACGTCGTGTGCACTTCTCCTTGTTTGTCCCGGTATTCGTAGCCGTAATTTTTGGGACCACCACTGACGAAACTTAGAATCTTGTCGTCGGGATGCTCGTCTGTCCAGGCTCCTAAACGGTCTCCTTCGATGTTAGGGTGATGTTGAATCGGGTGATGGATGTAAATGCAACTGTCCGTGTCAAAGTACAGGACGCGTTCTTCTAACAGTTCTAAAGCTTCGTACAATTTTAAGCGAGCATGAGCTGTCACGTAGGCCGCAATGATGACATTTCCAAAAGGGTCGTCTTGTACAAAGTCCAGATCTTCTTCGTAATTGACCAAGATCAAATCCTCTCGAACGACGTCCACGTGTTTCATGTATTTGGTTTTGTCGTGAATCATCTGGAAGTAGCGGGCAGGTTCTGTCAAATATTCCGTCTTGGGTAAACACGGTCGTTGTGCCATTTTACCCCACAAGCAATTTAACATCACTTTGGCAAACGATCGCCTGCCTTCGTTTTTTTCGATGTGGTCTAAAGAGATGCCTTCTTGTGCGTAGTATTTCTCTTTGAATTGTATTTGGTCTTCGGGAGTGTGACACCAGGAAGGATAGCCGCTGGCTTCTTGTTTCAGTTTCAAAAAGGCATCCACGTAGTCGGCGAAAATGCCTTTCTGAGTAGGGTCACCCTTGTGGTACTGTTGTGTCTTGGGAAAGTGGCAAATTTCGTACACTTCTAACAGTTGGTTTCCCATGTCCAGAGCTTTGAACAATTCCACGCTGACCCAGGTTCCCGTCAAGGCACGTTCTTCCTGGCTGTGATGGCAAGGTTGGTCCTAGTTGCACGTTTCGGCACAAGTACGGCACAAGGGAAACATCAGTTTGCCTTGACAATGGTGAGGTAAGACGGGATGGTATAGGTTCGTGGGAGGCAAAACTTTACACTTGATCAAGCCTTCGTATTGTCGAATGTTTTTCAGGTCGATGTGTTCCGTCAACAATTGCGGGTACCCTACAGGAAAGCGACAATATTTGCACACGTAGGGATACAGCGAACACACGTCCAAGTATTTGATTTCTTCTCCTTTCTCTTCGTCGGCTTGGTACAGCAAACAGGTGGCATTGGTCCTTCCTCCGTACAAACTATCCCTCGGGTTCAGCGGGTCCATGAACTGGTAACTTTCCACGAGGCGTTTAAACTCGGGAACGGTTTTCAAACGGTGATCGTACTCGTGTTCCAACATTTCCACCACTTGGTATCCTTGCTGTTCTAACTTTAGGCGTCGCTGACAAGTGTCCTGGTACAAGTCTTCCATGGTTCGTTGCAAAAACTGATTTTTAGTGTCACGGTCAGGGTAACAGACGGGACATCCGTGAAATAAGCAACCGTTAAACTCGTACACGATCTTGGGGTTTTCTAAGTCCCAGCCATCTACCGAATACGTTCCGATGGTCTTTTCGCCTCCTCCGTTGCGGGCATGCTGAATCCATTTGTCTTCCTTGTCGCACAAGTAATGTAACCAACGTAGGGCTTTGACCGAGTATTGACGCTTGACATAGTGGGTCGTTTGAGGACTGATGACAGCCACGGTCTTTTCAGGCATGAATCGTTTGCGGTACACTAAGGAACACGCTTTGGCAATGGTGCAAGCTTCTTTCAAAGGATCGACCCCTCCGTGTTCCCTGAACAGTTCTCGAAATTTTCCACAGCAACGTCGTAAAATGTCCACGTCGGAACGACAATACTTTAACATTTCTTCCTGAAAGTCGAAGGGGTCAGAGGCATGAGCCTGGTACCAAGCGTAGAAAGCTTCTCGTTGTTCGGTACGCATGTTGTCGGGGTCGTAATAGTGAGCCTCAGGTAAATGGGGTAGAACGGCATGTTGATTGGCTTCCGTATTGAAAAAGCGTGGAAAGTACCCTTTAGCCATTTCTGTCATTCCAAACGTTTTAGGCATTCGACTCAAAGGCATGGCCAAGTAACTCATCGAATCTTTAAACTGTACTTGTCCCACTTGCATGAAAATGATTTTGGCTCCGTTCAAAGTGACTTTAGGACGTTCGGTGCCTTGTTCCGTATAGTATCTGAGAAGAAACAGTCCATCGTATCCGGAGAAATTGTGAGCCATCACCGTGGCATGACGATGACAATCTCTGTAACGTTCGATGTCCTCTTGGCTCCACGTCTTGTCCATGGGGTCTAAGACCCATTGGGCAAAATCGGCTAACGTGTTTGGTCCCCGAAAGATTTTTTCACGTCCTCCAGGAATCTTGCTGCAGTGAGGGCAATGACTGAAGATAGGTTCTTGAATGCACTTCTCGCACGCTCGATGAGCCACGCAGAAATTAGGAATGTGAATGCCAGTTTCTTGCATGCATTCGAAATCGAAAAAGATGAAATTGCCTTTCTTCTTGTGACCGTCCTCTTTCTCTGGTGGGGGTTGGTATTTTTGCACGTAGCATTCGTGTTCCAAGTCCACGATGTGGTGACAAATGTGACATTTTTTCTTTCCTCGACATACGTGTGCCTTGGTACTATTGGTACGTATGCCTTGTCCACAGGTAGGGCACATTCTCAGCAGTTGACAAGCACATTTCTTCTGTGAACCTTGTGTTTTCAAATGTTGTTGGTAACAGGTAGGACTGACAAACGTGCGCATACAAGTTGAACAAGGCACTGGTTCTTCGCTCAGACAGGGTGGAGAGGCCAAACATCCTGGGCATTTCCATCCACAATGTTTGTGTTGCTCTCGATTGTTATAACCATAGTCACATTTCTCACAATAATAAACATATCCCAGGAATCCGGTGATACTGGTAATGGTATCGAAATGTTCATCGTGATGATAGACATGAATGTATTTTCCGTCCTTAAAATCTTGGCTTCGAAACAACAGAGACCCACGCATTTCTTGAGGGTGCACTTTCAAGGTGTAGCGTGGAGCTAGGGCATCTTGCAATTTTTGCATCTCAGGAATACCACAGGGTGTGTCTTTGGACAGTCCGGCTTGTTGTAACAGGAGTTCTGCTTCGTTTCGTTGTTTGGCTCGGTCCGATCGTTGAATAGTTTTCCAGGTTCTTTTCCATTCTACCGTGTCGTTCTTGTTGGCATAGGTTCGTCCCACCACGATGGCACGGGCTAAACACATCTGGTCTTGAGGGTTGTGAATTCGGACGAGACTTGTTTTGGTGTTGCGAAGGTTGTCCACCAATAACATCTTTTTGCGTCCTGTCCCTTGAGGAAGAGAGACGTGGGCCATTTTCAGTGTGGCTTTACCATCGGTGATGTCAAACTGGTCATTAGATTGTTGTACGTGTTGAATCTTGTCCATGATTTTGGAAGGGGTTAGTTCTGCGGGTCTGCTAAACTCGATCCAAACAGGGGATTTCAAACCGTCGTGATCCATGGATAGTGTCAAGCGATCGTCTTCTTTGGGTTGACATTGTCGCTTGAGTGCGGTGAGCAAAGAATCCCACATCTCGGTGATAAACCCTTCTGCTTTCTCCAAGGGTACGTCGGCCTTGAAATCTTTAAACTTCACCGTGTACGTGTAAGCCGTGGTTCTAAATTTTCTAGAGGAGCGCTTTTCCGTCTCTCGAATGGAATAGTACTTTTCAGGGTTGACTAAGGGTGGTGAACTTGGTTTAGAGGGTTCGGATTCTGGTTCACTCATGTCCTCTTCAAAATCACTGGCATGAATTTGTGCCAAGATTTCAGCCCTGGTACGAGGCGATAGATCACGTTTCTGCCTCTTATTTTCTTCTTCTTCTTTCTTCTCGAATGAATAGGATCGTTTCATCTTGAGTGCAAAACGTCAAATGACTCAAGTTCAAACACCATAGACTAATTTATAGTCATGGCAAACCAGCGTATATAAAAAGGGTGTGTCTTGTCATTTCACTATTCATTTCACTCTCAAACCGAGGAGAACGATGGAAGAGACTAGCCAAATCGAACGTTTCGTCAGAGCTTTGCGAGGGGTCATTAGAAAATTCTCTTCAGACCAGCCGACAGACTACTCTCCTTCCTTTCGAGATAAGAGTCAGGATACTTGCTATATCTGTCAGAAGAAAGGGCATTGGTCTTCAGAGTGTCCAGACCGTCAAAAAAGAAAAAAAAACAGGGGCTAAAAAAGACAAAAGTCAAGATACCTGTTATTATTGTAAAGAAAAAGGACATTGGTCTCCAGATTGCCCAAAAAAGAAACAAGAGGAGTCAGAAGAAAAGAAGGATTCTTCAGAAGAAGAGAGGGATTCTTCGGAAGAAGAGAGGGATTCTTCGAAAGAAGAGAGGGATTCTTCAGAGGAAGAAAGAAGACAATTCTATTTAAAAGAAGCAAAGAAACAGGAGAAGAAAAGAAGAAGGGAAGAAAATGAGGAAAAAACGGTGAAGAAATTCAGAAACAGAGAGACTAAACAAGGAGAAAGAAGAAGTCAATGAACTTTTAATTAAAGTGTTGTGCTGTGAATTGGATTGTAAAAAATGGATAAAAGAATACATGAATGATATAAGGTAACTGTCTTTGAGTTTTGATTTTAAAATAAGAAGCTACACTCACGCACTCATACACAGACACGTACTATAAGGGTAAAATGGGTGGGGTTTATTTTTGAGTTATTGGCAAATTGAAATTGTATTTCTTTTCGAGAAATGTGGGTGGCCCTGAAAAGGGCCTTTTTATTTTGGTGTAGGGGTGAGTTTAACCAATCAACTTTAACTGCCTTAAGCCTTTGCCACGGCCAAGGCCTACTTCTGATGATTGGGTTGAAATCACTAAGGGTGGTACGATAGGCTTAGTCACAGGGTTGGCGTGTTTAGCTCGGGAAGGTCGTATTCTCTTCGGTCGTGATAAAGAAGTCTGATACATTTGTTTCAGACTTCTTAACTCCGCTAAAATGTCCAACAGTACCGTAGCCGTTTGATTTTCACCCTCTTGTTTCTTTGCTGCTACTTCTTCTTGCTGTTGTTGCTGTTGTTTTTTTCTTACCTCTTCTTGTTGCTGTTGCTGTTGCTGTAGGAGAAAAGCTTGTTCCGCTTCCTTTTGTCGTTGCATAAATTTCTCCAATTCTTCTTTCTGTCTCTGTCTAAAATTCTCCACTTGCGGTAATGAAGAAGGTAACGAAGGTTCCGGAACAAATTCTTGCGAGGTAAGAAAATCCACAAAATCCCAATGTACCTCTTCTGAAAGTAAGTCCGGGTTCCCTTGGGCAGTCTCCCCTGCTGGTGCACCCCAATGGATCGTATTCTGAGTTTCCGTCATGTTGAATCACTGTCGCATAGATTGACTGCACACAAGCGCTAACGAATCTATATAGACCACGTGACGTCACAGACTGCTCTCTTCGGATTGGATGCGAGCTGACTGAATTTTGTAACGCGTGTTCGGATTGGTGAATGAATTCAATCCGTTTCAATCCTTCCTGTACCTATAAATAAGCGCAGTTCACTGCATTGATTCACCTATTCTCGTCGCTTCAAGATGTGAACCAGAGTTGAGTCATCCACCCTTGTGTCTTCCATGATGTTTAGGACGGACATGCTCATGTTTGTCAGGTCCAAGTGGACTGTTGTTGATAGGACAGATACTAGTCAATGGATGAGGAGAGTTTACATAGAAAGACAAGGATGTCTCAAGAGGGTACTTGTGTATGGACCGGCAGTTAGAAGGAGTTTAAGAAGAAGAAGAAGAAGATGTGACAGATGCCATCTATGTTAATATTAATATTAACATAAACCCAAAGGCCCTTTTCAGGGCCAGCCATATTTCTCGAAAAGAGATAGCCTTTCCATTGCCTACGTTTTTTTAAATTTAAATTTAAATTTAAATTTAAAAAAATTTTTAAAAAAATCCCATATTCAATTCCCCTTGTCCCTAGACAGACCCAAACTCTATTCCCCATGTTCAATTCCCCTTGTCCCTAGAGTGACCCACGATTTTTCTCCATGTTCAATTCCCCTTGTCGCCAGAGTGACCCACGATTTTTCTCTATGTTAAATTTCCCTTGTCGCCAGAGTGACCCACGATTTTTCTCCATGTTAAATTTCCATTGTCGCTAGAGTGACCCAGGGGTCTCTGTAATGCTAATTCCCATTGTCGCTAGGGTGACCCCATTTACTACTTGTACCTAATTGTATTACATAACTCTGTTCACCAGCACCATAATGTACTGGCTGTGTATTGTGCATTACCCATTATATGTAATACATCGCTTAAAATAGACTGAAGTCTATACATATTTACTCATTTTTAATAAACGTATGCAGTTAATGTCGCTTCAGTTACTCAAACTTCAAAGCGCTTTTCGATTTCTTATGCTATAATACAATTCTTCAATTCGTATTTGCACTCCTAAATCAACAAGGGTTTTCAGCACACCCCATGTTTGCTAAACCTGTTAAATTGAAATGTTTCATAGTGACGCCAATAAAAGCCTTAGTTCCTATATAAATCTTATACAATTATATATTTTAGCGAGAGTTGGTATGATTTCAAATCTTACTGAAACCCATAAAGTGATCTTTAAATTGAAAATTTAACAGTCATTAACTTCCATGCAAGAATTATCTTGTAGCAAATGCGTGTGGCCAGAACTAGTGAATCATTCAATTCTTTACATTTGGCAAATAAATACAAGATATTTTCTTTTCCCACGTTAATATCGGACAGATTTCATCGTGGTACCAAAATGCGATATGTTAACGAGCGGTGTAGCCACAAGTGAAAGTATATCGCTTTTGGCACCACAAGATAAAACATATTCGTCATTAACGTAGGAACGGAACCTTTTCCTTTTATTATATACCAAACCTGATCCGGAGTTGATGCTTACAAGAATAAACTAATACGTAAACCTCACCCTCACAACCTTTTCGTAAATCCACAAAAGTTTCATAAGTTGATCCTATCAATATTTGTGACTTAAGAACATGGTGGGATTGGGATGAACTAATATGTTGCAGGAAATTGAATTTTTGTCATTTCATTAAATATTTTATCCTATCTGAAGACAATGCAAGTCCGATTCAGCAATGCGTCATGGGGTGTTTTATCGTTGTTGTCAAGGAAGTAACGGAACGCGACTTCAGTGAGACTCGAACGACGTCTGGTCAAATTCCTTTAGTATTGCTCAAAATTCCATATTTCTAACGTAAGGCAGATTATATTTATTTGTGCTAGATGTTCTTGCTGCAGGTACAAGTTTTGTAGGCACAAACAATCAAGTCTTGAATGGCATCATGGGAAATCATCTAAACATATATTTTTCACATGTGAATATAAAAGAATGAAACAATATGAAAACTATAACGCCAATAAGACTATATTTCACTCTTAAATATATAATACAATCTCTTAATTGACGAATTTGTATTATTATATTAACTTATGTATGACTTGTTTTGCTCGAAATGACGACGGTTTTCAGTACACATTTCATAAATGTCATCACAAATCATGCAAATCAGATGCGTAAAGAAAAATATGAAACGTTTATTACGTAATGAGTCAATGAGTAGGACGATCCAGATTAATATTTCGTTGTTTGATTATGGTTTGCACATGAACATTTCGCCATCATCATGGAATCTTACTATTTCAAACTTGCCATTTCAACATGTACCATATATAATGACACTATATTGTGCTTTGGTGCTTGATTTCTATCTCATCTACGTATAGAGCCGTTTCAGATCTGCATTATTACAAATGGTCGCAATAAAGTATCTGTCGAATTTTCAATTTAATTTAAGTATTTTTCTAAAATATCTAAGTATACTTAATCATCGTTCATATGTTTTTCTCCCGAGTAGATCAAAATGTAATATTTTAAATATTCAAGAAAACATGTTTCTTTATTATATTTTCAGTGAATCTTACCTAGTACATGAATGATTAGCTTTAAGTTTGGTATTTGACGAATACGCAAAGTTCACTCACCAATTTGCTGTTCTAAGACAATACATTTCTTACCTGGAATTGTACAAGACTCGTATCTCTTAAATCGTTTTTATTGTTGAACAGTTACGCGTAACGAGACGATAAGATTTAGTTATTTATGCAACAAGAGTGAACAGAAAAAGCAGGCACGAATGCGTTCATGTCATAAAAGATGCTCTTGATACGTTGAACAAAAGAATGTTATTCTTTTAATTTCATAAAAGATGCAAATCGAGGCTGATAACGTTTCAAAGATAGAATAATGATTATATATATATATATATATATATATATATATATATATATATATATATATATATATATATATATATATATATGTATACTATGTGTGTCTCGTACCGCTAACGATACAAGGACTGATCCTGTTCGGGCTTGAACGGTCATATCACTTATTCTTTGCTCAACGTACAGTAAAACAAGTCCACGTTTTATAGTAAAATTAGCTTTATTAAGCTAGTGACTTCTTATAGAATAAGGAATGACAATCTTATATTTCCCTTTTCTTTTACTTTTCGTCTACAATAAAATACAATTAATCAACCTATATCACACAATACCTTCCACATCACAGTACTTATTTATGCGTGTAAATATTAATTCATCTCCCAGTACGTTGAGTAATAATGACTTACAACCTTTTATATTTATTGTTATCTGTATTGAGACAGTGAACTGAATAAATTAAACAATAACTTAACATTACAGTTGGAAATCAATCAGCGTTTAGAGCAGCATAAGGAAAATAGAGATGCAGGCACATACGGCCCAGTTAAATATAAGCAGATTAATACCTACTAAGTGTAAAAGCTTATCAGCGTACTTTAGTTCCATTGGAACATTTGTTCTTTACAACAAGATCATAAAATATTCATATATTACTTAAGAGATACTAGAAATAATAACTGCCATGTGTATATATATATATATATATATATATATATATATATATATATATATATATATATATATATATATATATATATGTGTGTGTGTGTGTGTGTGTGTGTGTGTATATATATATATATATATATATATATATATATATATATATATATATATATATATATATATAATATACATACATTTGGTATTTTGTTATACACTTACATTGCAATTTACGGATAAGAATAGTGAGTATTGAGCGATCATCTACGTAAGGAACAAAGTTATTTTGCCCTCTACCATTTCTGAGCTGCGCAAATACATTACGCAGCTCTTAAGATCGCCATGCAATTAAATGCTATGTGAAATACAAACATTTTTATTCCTGAAGCGAAATTACTTCAGAAGATACTATGATGTAGTGATCAATATCACCAAAATATTTCACGATTTAAAGGGATCATACATTTCATCCCTAATAGTTTATAGCTTAAGTTAAAATATAATCTAATATTACAACTGACTTAATAATAAATGCAGACAATAAAATATTCACCTCACTGCAATCCTCTCACCATCGCACACCGGAAACAGTCTATTGGAACGACTGTTTATCACCTCCACTCTACTCATACTGTATTGTTTCTACTACTATTTTAACTGATCAATAGGAAATTTACATATTAATTGTCCTATAATTAGAACAAAGCAAGAGAAATCGTAGTCATAGTAACCTAGTTGTTCAGTGTGAACACAACAAATTAAACAGATTGCCTACATGGCATAATATGTGCAAAGCAAGAATAAAACTGTTGCTCATTTAATGTGTTCCAGGCATCAAAGAGGAAATATAGAACACATATAATCCACACAATACGAATATTTGTCATTTCGCATACAAAAGGTAGAATTTTCATGCTAAGAGAAAACTATGCAAATGAAAATGAAAACAAACCATTACTGGGATGACATTATAAACAGATGCCTACCAAATAAACAATGTCTACCCCGTGTCCCATTTCACTTAATTTTGAAAAGATGAGATCATTGTATTTACTAAATTCATGCACACATATATCACCGAGAAAGGTAATATCTCTGATATTATCAGGTAAACAATATTTGAGCACAGACGTTTAGAGTTATAATATGAAACTCTTTAACACAAGGAGAAATTTCAAAATTTGAGGTCAACAGTTATTAAGTTGGAACAGCAAAGGTTTTGTTTAATTTAAAAAATATAATTTCGTTTACTATTTATTAGGTAAGATATACCTTGAAAGAATAAAAGTGGTCGGTTGACTGAAAAAGATAATGAAAGTAGAGCAAATATATACACAAATTTTCCGACTAATAAAGGCGGTTTTGGTGAATGGCTTGATGGACCTTTCTTGAGGTAGCAATCAATGGCATCAAGTCCAAGACAACATGGTCAGTCTTCTAGGGAAACAGTCGAAAAGTGAGTTAGTAGAGTCACACCACTAGCGGGAGCGGGTGGAAATGATATCGAGTCTAAAAACTTCAGGGACGAACAACAGATGGGCATATAATGTATCTCCCTTATTACAGTTATTTTTATGTGATTGTCGATAGAAACATATAAACAAATGAACAATGATAGCACATTGGAAAATATTTTTAATGCGTTTAGTAACGAAAAAAAAACAAGCTATTAAGGCTCGAATATGTTAAGCAATTGGAAATAGCTACATGGTGATAACAAAACGCCTGACGTATGTTAACGTACAAGATCATTGATGCCAAGGCGCGCAACGGGAGAACAAAAAAACTGATTTTAGGGCGGCCCAGACATTGCGGGAGAAAATTGTACGGTTTTGATACAAATCATTTTTGAGTGTACAGTACACATCAAGTCGGTCGACATCAAAGGCAAAGTTGTCAACATCGGATGAAAATTAAATCTTCAATCTCTCGTCGCCCAATTATATCTGCATTCAGAGATTCACCTTGATGACGTGCTAATTTTGGCTACCGCACACAAACTCAAAGAGAGTGGAATTGGCTTAAGTCACGATGAGCTTAGAGATATTTTGAATCCTGGAAAAGATGATAGATGTCGAATACGGATGCCCGATTCGCATTTATGTTTCCCATCAGATTTATTATGAATGTTCCATTACTTGTCTGTTCGTTCACTGATTGGTATAAGATGATCGGAACATCAAGGAGTTCAAAGATAACAATGATGTTTCACAAAAGTGACACGTAAACAAAAGAAAACTTGTAGATGAGCTGGTACCGCGTAAATCTGAAATGGACGCCATACATGATACGGAGAATTTTAATTACCCACTGGGCGCATCTTCTGAAGCAGAAGTTGTTTACATTGATTGTTATGCATACGATCAGCAACAAAAATAACATAGGAATGAACGCAGCAAAACTATTTATGAGTCGCCTTAAACACGTTTGGTTAATTCAGCACAATGATATGCCCTTATTCTTGGCAATAATAATAATCATCCCATGTACTCGTTAAATCCCTTAGCCGAAGTACTCGTTCGATAAACTAGCTCAAGTACGCATTTAAAACCATAGTTCAAGTATTCACTCAATAGCCTAGCCCAAGTATTCATTCAATACACTAGCCCAAGTACGCGTTATATCCTCTAGCCCAAGTAGTCATGCAACAGACTGGCCCAGGCGATGAATGCCACTACAACCAAGTCGGCAGATCACGCATCAGCATTGATTGTACGTGTCATACCAAGAATCCTAGTCAGATGTGTCAACAACGATAATAACAAGAACAAAGAAAATTCACTTTTCTGAGCGCGAATGGAACTGAGATTCGCAACAGACTCAGATCTATTGTAGCAATGTGTACATGAACACAGTACATACAATGCTAGCTATTCGATTTGTATTGAACTACTAACAAATTGAAAGCATCTTGTGATAATACAAAAAATGAATAGTAATCGTGCAGACAATCCAAATGATATTAGAACGCGCTTCTTTGAATGATTGTGGATTGAAAAGGTGATAGAAGTTTCCCGAATCTTGTGATGTTATTCAATATTCTAGCATATGTGTGCTCTTCAGTCCAAATAATATAATGTAGAAATGATTTTTTGTCAGGTCATATGTATATTCCTCAAGCAAGGAGACCAAAAATATCTTAAAAATTGTTATAGTTTGCGGGTGTAAGTAAAAATGAACTCCATGGTTCTGTTACATATATACATCTATATAGTGACTTTAAAATGTGAAACAAGTATCACGGTTAATTTTTTCTGACATTCAAGTTGACATTTTTGGCATTGATTATTTACCTGCTGAAAATTGTGAAAATGTAATAAAACAGCCATTTAATCATGTAAAAGTGTGTGGTAGGTGTGTTTCTAACACAACATACGGTGAATGTTGTGGTACGTTTATATCTGATAATAAACAATACAGTTTAACCTAAGTGGTAGGTGTATATCTACATCAACGTCCTGTTTAATGTGGATGGTAGGTGTATATCTACACCAACGTCCTGTTTAAAGTGGATGGTAGGTGTATATCTACACCAACGTCCTGTTTAAAGTGGATGGTAGGTGTATATCTACACCAACGTCCTGTTTAAAGTGGATGGTAGGTGTACATCTAAATCAACGTCCTGTTTAAAGTGGATGGTAGGTGTATATCTACACCAACGTCCTGTTTAATGTGGATGGTAGGTGTGCATCTAATAAAACATAATGTTTAATGTGTGGTAGGCATATATCTAAGCGAACGTGATGTTTAATGTGCGTGGTATATGTATATCTAAAATATCTATATTTCATGACATACATTGCATTAGCTGTAAACGAACATCCACACTGACTGACTAGGAAACAATGTATCCAAACATCAGAAGAGGTTATATTTAATGCTATCGAAATAGTTGAATTTTAATGAAATGACTGGAGTTTTTAGTGCAAGTGACATTAGAGGTACCGGCTAGATCACACGTCTTTAATTTCTGATCCTACGCAAATGCCAACAGGTTGAGCTTGATAAATATTGTATCGTGTCTATAGGTTTTAAGGGTGCATTCTTTTGAATGCGGTCATCATTCTTCCCTGGATAGGAAATGTCATTAAACACTTATTTTATGGGAGAGTATACACCGGTATCTCGTATCTGCTATTACATGCCCGTGACATTCCAAACAATGCACTCCACTAAATATGCTTGCGTCTGTTTATGCTTCGACAAAGATTTTTTTATTTTAATCCAAAGGAAATAAATTGCTTTAATAGCAGTTGTGGTCTTAGATTTAAAGGCACAGACTGCTCTATGACCTCACTATACATCTGGCAGATATATTAATCTAAAATTACTAAGTATTCAACATCCCATTTCTGAAAAGGTTATGAATTTAAAAGTTTTAACTTTGTGTGGCAACTTCAATGTCTCCATGCATGTTTGTGAAATCTAGAGCAATACATTTGTTTGCCCATTTTCCGATCATTAAGCCATATTTTTAATGATATATGAGAAGCATTTGATAGAAAGAAGCAAAGCTTATATCACAGCAGTTTGAGTCTTTCACTTTACTCTTTTGCAGAACCTTTCTTCCACCCCTATAAAGTGATAACGGGTGGGGATACACAATTCGTCATTTAGTTTATTATGCGTCTTCCTGCTATAACTGTATATATAATATTTCACAAGAAAATATTTCAGAATGTATGTGTAATTATAACAATGTTATATCTGATAATTGGTCCACTCCTAGACTCACAATGGATGAGGGTCAACGATGACATTTCACTTGCCCGTATTAGAGATCAATAATTACACTCTTTTTTGGACTTACATTCGAAATTGTACAAGACACAGACGGAAAGTCTAACAGACAGACGGAAATACAGACGAAGGGTATTACATAACATATATGCTGTTTACATATCCTCATGATAGTAGATACATAAAGAGTTTCATGTGCATTAGCAAGCGTTCTCCAGCATTATGAACTAAAAATGACAGGAGTTATCGCTTCACAATTGGACTAAGTGAAACTAAGATTCTTGCAATGAACATGTTAGTTTCGAATACATTTTTAAAAAAAATAATTTAGGAAAAACGTTAAATAATAATTGGAATAAAGGCTCGAATAACGACTTAGTAATGGTACAGTTGAAAGAAAGCGCACTTAAAATCTGTTACAAAACGAGAAACTAAAAAGGAATGGAAAGTCATCGGGTGTAACCTGTATTTATATTCAACTTCAATGAAAACAATTTGGACTTTGACTGAACTTGAAAATACATTTCTCGAATTAATAATATCTCCTAGCTGGCGTCCATTTGCTTTAAATATGCCGTATACGTTACGCCCAAATAATATGAGTACGTATCATCGAAATTGTATCAAAACATTCCTAAAGTATTTGCAATATAGTATTGGAGGATCTGTTTGAAGTGTATCTGAATAGTTAGCAAACGTTTTACCCTTTCACCTTTGAAGCATGTGAACCGGATTTGATCGATTCCTTTTCTACTTGTAGAATTCATTAATGGCATCTCAGGTATTGTAGTAGTAAGCTAAATCTTCATATCTGTTTGACGCAGATGTCTGATGAAAATGTTTTATTGTCTTTGTGGATGTACTTAAAGCTAAAAAAGGTGCATTAACTTTTCATGTCTATGCAAAACGAAAATGAATTTTTATAGTGTGGTCTTTAATATTTAAATTATATTCATGAGAATTTCAATTCACCCCAAAATGGAAAAAGATTCTCTTGCTAATATTGTTTTAATTTAATTTAATTTAATTTAAGGCATAAATGGCAAAGTGCCATGGAGATCTAGCGATCTCCTATAAGCTGCAAATCAGAGTAAGGCCTGGTCGTCAGTACAAAACAATCCCATCATCCATATATCAAGTTACATTAATTACATGTTCCAATTTTCTACACTACGATATAAAAATGTAAGTATATTTTTAAATACAAGGACTACAAATGAGAAACATCGATCGAAAACATTTTTCTTTATTTTGAACCCTAGGCAAACGACGCAGAGCTTCGTAGCGTTACCTCGTGATTCAAGATAAAATATCTTTCAATTTCTTTGAAATAGAAGATAGGCATTGTGCTTATCAATATCCAGCAGGAATGGTTCAATACAAGGTCGCTATCCTGAGAATGGATTTCATAGTACGATTTATGTTGAAGAAAGGGAACCAATCTAGAAATATGTTAGGATAAAATAGAGGAATATCTGTCAGTTCGGTGGACAATGAGAGGGTGACAAAGTACAATTTTAGAAGAGAATCGCTCCTAAGACTTATTCTGTTTGCAGCTGAACAAATAGAGACAATGTTTTTTGGTGCAATTCCAGTTCTTTCACAGACTTGGCTTTGAAAACCCATTACTGAAATAAACACCAGACACCTCATGTGACACCGTTTTTAAAACACATGTAGACCAAAGGAATGTCGCGGCTCATAGGATTTTCTGTAGAAAAAAAAAGATTTCCATTAAGGACATGTATATATTGCTAACTCAGCCATTGAAAATTATGGAAGTTTCAATTACATGTTTCTTCACCAGGAGCTTAGTACTTTGAATCATTTAGAACGCATGAACTATACTGTGTGGTTTTGGTGATCACACACCCCACCATACCTCTCTAATTATATATAAACATACCCTTTAGTTGACAAAAACAGATAATTAACCCTCTTTTCTCAAGCACAGGAATGTTCCGCACATTCATACAACCATTATAAGGTTTGCCACGCAAGTCATTCTGAACAAGTCTGACACTGTCTACACATCAATATCTAAACATTTTTAGATGAACACTTGAATTTCATATTTCATATAATTCTACGTTTATACTATATAAATAAAAAGACTTTCGCCCCTTCTCAAAAGTAGAGTAGACCACTGGTTTCATATACTTGGGAAATGTAGTTCCATTCATTAACGATAATGCCAAATTTGTGGACTTACGCTTTGTTCCATCGCTTAAAATGTTAATATGCTCAGAACGCAGATTCTCTGTTATATATTAATACAACAAACTTCACTAAATCTACTGTCATTCATACAGACTATAGATCTTTAACGTCACTGTCATACTATTTCAGCACTCACTGTACCTATTATTTGCAGCATCAAAATAAGTACCAGATATTAATGTTCTTAATTAAAGCATAGCATTTGACATCATTTTGCAGTTTGCGTGTGCTTTGTTTATTAAATATTTGTGGACAACTCTCAGACCCATTCAATCACATATAGCTAATTAGATATACCCCTTGATTTGTGACTACCAAATAATAGTATTTCTTTTTACCACCAATGCTAATTCATATATGGAGTATTTTCCCTTAAAACTATGTTGTAAGCAGAATTATATCTTCCGATTACTATGATAGACTTGAATTGCATGCGCTCAATATTGTGTATTTTGGCTCAGCCTCCATCTTCTCCCAATCCCCTTTTGGGCATATAATTCCGTTGGTAAGTTTCTTTGCGTTGTATCACTTACACTAAGACGATGCCCATTTCCCGGTGTTTCAGGTAACAAAAAATACAGACCAGAACAAATCACCTTGGTTACAAAAACCACCAAGGATTAACATTGAAGCTACCAAATCAGGCAATAAAGAAGGACAAGAAAACTTACTAAAACCTGTACTGGTAAACGAAATCAACCAAAAATACCCGGACTATGTTAAAATATACCGATGGATCAAAAACAAACAAGCCACCAAGAACAGCAGCAGCAATAGTCATCCCTGAATTCAATATACAAACGGGATCCCGATTACCTGACTATTGCTCCATTTACACCACTGAATTCTGGGCTATACTTGAATCATAACAATGGATCAAAGACAACCAAATACCTAAAGCAGTCATTATAAGCGATTCCCTAAGTGTTATCAAATCGATCCAAAATCGCAATACACACTCTAGGGAACAATTCCTCGACAGAGCATGCCAATTAATGGACGATATCACCACAGCACATCAATTAGTCGAGCTCATGTGGATACCGTCGCACATTGGAATCTCTGGCAACGAAACAGCAGACAAAGTTGCAAAAACCAAACTAGGAGATCAAAACTCTGTAAAGCTTAACTATAGCTCTACAGAAGCAATAAGCTTCGCACAAACATATATAGACCAAACATGGCAAGGTGTTTGGAACTCCTCCACAAAAGGTAAAAAGCACCATGAAACCCAAAACAACGTAGATAGGAACATACAGCTACCTAAGGGTACCTATTTAGAACAGAAAACCATAAACAGGATAATAACTGGAAAAACTAAACTAGCAAGCAGTTTTGGAAGGTTTATAGGACCCAAACCAGCAACCATTAACTGCTTTAACTGCCACACCACCGAAGATCTACACCACGTATTTAATAAATGCCCAAAATATCAACCCGCTCGGAAAATATTTATCAAAAACCAAAAAGAGATTGGATCACCACACACATACACAGAATTACTTATGGACTCTAATAAAAATAAACAATCAGCATATAAAAATATAAATCAATTCATAGACTCAGCAGGACTTAGGAACAAAATATAATTACTATCCCCACAAAACCAAAAGACCCAGTAACTAGCTAAATAAATTTAGAAGCCACCACATAAAAAACCATAACATATCATTCAATTTTATAAAAGTATTAATAAATAATTCCCTTACGAAGCACCTATAAAAAAAAACAAAGGAAACCGCAAAATCGGATGTCCTAGATATCCTTAACGAACCGAGTAATCAGCTAGGATTCCTGTCCTAGATGTCCTTAACGAACCGTGTAATCGGCTAGGACTCCGGTCTCTTGCTAAATAAACTATAAATAACATTCAATCTCTAAAAACATCAATTAATAAATAACTTAAAGATGTAATATCTAAAAACTTATAAATAACATAACGTAGGAAACACACCCTAAACACCTCGACTAGTAATACCATAATAACCTTGAAAATCTCTCTTCATACATGATATCTACTAAGAACCTCTATAAACAGAATAGATCATCCCCCCTCCTTTTAGAACATTTGAAGAAGAAAAAAAAGAAGAAAAAATCTCGAAAAAAAAAAGAAAGAACAACAGGCAAATGCAACAAGAAACCAGCGATGTAAGGCAAGCAGGACCGTTCCCGAGCTCTCCTTCCCACTAATGACAGCCAACCATTCAACTGTAGGGACCTTTATGGACCCACAGGTTGAGGCCAAACTATCAGGGTTCCTTGAATCCATAAAAGCCTGGGGGAGGTGGCACCATCCCCTACCCCAGGAACAACTAGCAGGCTGCGGTGCAGTCAGAAAAAAGTGGCACATGCACAATTGTGCGAACGCTACTATAATTAAACTCAACAACAAAACCTATGTTTCATTATCTCGGATAGATAGATAGATAGATAGATAGATAGATAGATAGATAGATAGATAGATAGATAGATAGATGGTCAGCAAAAATAGTATTTTTTATAAATTGATGCTAGTATCAGAAGTAGTGCCGCAATAATGAGGAAGAGAGCAGATCGCAAGAATATTTTGTTACCACTCTATACACAGCTACATTTTGTATAAATTAATACTGTCTTTTATTTTTTAAACAAATAATAATGCTTAAATGCATTAGTATCAAATTAAAGATATCCAGTTAGTTACTCTAATACAATTTCCACCCGATTATAATGTCAGACGACTCCAAGTGGCTGGCTTAACACGATGCTGTTTTTCACTCTTTTTACAAAGATCTTAAAAAATAAAAAAAATTTCAATGTTACATTTCCAAGTTTAATGCTAAATCATCATGCTTAAAAAACGTGTTCTGTACTAAATGCCTATTTCTAGATCTTTTTATAATTTTGGAATTTTGATTACAAGGGAACAGTAGCTGTCAATTAAATGTCCCGCTGGGGCAGATAATATACAGTTTACACATTTAACAGTTTTCAGTTATATTTCTTTTTTGTTGTTGTACAAAACATGATGCCAAAAGTTATGATTGCTTTATTTACAACCTATTTTTTACAATAAACGTGTGATTTTCAAAGTCGATTGTACTGATCGAGGGATAGGAACATAGAACTCATTTGCATTTAATTTCTGAAAGTATACGAAGACGCAGATACGCTATCATCGTTATTTGATATAATTACTGTTCAGACCATAATGTTTAGCTTTCTCCAAAATATTTTTCAATGTATCAGTTTTTACAGTGTGTAAGTCGAAAACTTCAGAAGGTTGAAAAAGAAAAGACAACATTTTCCCTCATTTCATTATTGTAGTATGCAACAAAAATAACTTATTGATTTATTTAGTCTCGGTGCGTGCTTTGCTTATATATGAATGTATAGGATGCTCAGATATTTAAATACTTTGTCTATTTGTTCTTGGTATGCTATTTAAGTTATCGCTATAATAATCCATTTCCTTTCATACTTCATTTATTTTTCTATAATTACTTTAATTTAAACTCCATTGCATTAGTTATAAACCTAAGTGCAAAAGAGCGTATGATGTATATTAGGCATTAAGAAAAACTAATCCGTACAGGTTAAGTTGAATATTCTTGTAATATATCAATTGGAATCAAATATCCGGAAAATTTACTGCAATCTACTTATCGAAACCAGCTAAATTAAACATGTTTGCGCTGTTATCTTCTGCAAACGCAAACATGTTGAACTCAATAAACATTTATTTGTTATGTTACGGTATTTGCGCTACGATCTTTTGAACTAATGTAACTCCTCCATACAGCGTAACAAAAGAAAGGCGAAAACCAAAATACGAGCAGTTTCGTAAGGTGAGGTAATTTCATACAACAATAGCTACTTGATTCAATTAGTATAATGATAGTTTCTACCTGTCATGATCATTTTACAGTAAAGTTCGTAAAAGGCAACATTTAATCTCATATTAAATTACCTTGAATCATCAATATAATTTCTCTACCGAAAACAATTAGTCTGTACTTTTGCAAGCGTACTTGAATTTCGTTTTAGAAACCGGTTATAAATTACCGGCATTTCACTAGTACGACAGATCAGGCTTAGAAAGGGTTCTCTGTAGGAGATAAACGCTTAGAACGAAGATGGGACTTGTTTGTAAAACCTGAAATACCCATTCATTTGTGTGACCGTTATGTTTAAATTAGCATACCTCCCAGGTGAGTGTGCGCAATGGTGATCAGCGTAAGGATTCAAATGCGTTGATAATCCCTCTCGTTTTCGTCTCCAAGCTATTCAGTTTTAAAGCTTGATTTGCATATGATCTTTCTCCTATGTATATGTATATATATATGTATAATATAAGGTTATAACGGAACAGTTTATCATGTGTGTCATGCGATATTGATTTGTTCAGTCTCTTTACAAAGTGAAGAATTTGTACTTTACAGCTCATACAAAATTGTGGCAAGTTGTACTTCCTATTCGGGTTGATGCACGGTAGACATGTAATATTCATTCTAAAAGTAGCTGATTGTTCATATTTGTATGATACTGCGAAAGGAAGCAAGGAAGACTTTGGTGCTAATCAATAGTATTTTGTTAAAAACACATGACAATGATTCGGAACGAATTTGTGGATATTTTGGCTTATTCGTTTACCTAGTTGACGCAAATTAAACTACAAATGAATCGGAGGACATGAAGCAACATTTCCACTACCTTTAAAGTTCATGAAGTGAAAATAATTAGAGTGAGTTATCAATATTTTATGACATGTATGGACAAGCTCCCCTAAGGCGCAGGCCGGATAGTAAATTATATAGCTGCGCCTTACGATGTAAATACAGCCAGATAAAACCAGGTCGAAACCGTAGGTTGTACATACCTGTAATTTGAGATTGTTATACAGGTTGGGGTTAGACTATACAGTAAATGTAAACTTATAAATTAGATGTTTATTTATAGGCCATTGAGAAAGGATTAAATTTGACACCAAACTCATGCCCTTAATCAAATAATGGATTTAACAAAATGATGCACGTCGGGTCCAACAACTGTTACAAGTAAAATGATGCTGTTCCTAACTTTACTCATAACATACAACTTAGACAAGCAATGAACCAAAAAATTATGAAATGGAAATTTAAACAAATATGACTGACTTATTACTATGGGAGATCAATGTATAGAAATTAAATACAAACTAAACAATATTTAATCATCCACTTACAATGATCACCTTATGGATTTTCACAACAATGAATAGGTAACGATTATTTACCAAGGATAAATTTAGTTTGTAATGTGCACAAAAGCGGATAATGTTTTTGGTCTACAAGTAAAATGTATAAAAATATATATTTTCAGATAAATAGTGATGCTGAATACATCTCGATTTTTTACTTGAATAGTGATATTGATAAATTCTAAAACGGAACAAAAATCGTGGATTCCAATTGATAACTTCAGTCTGCAAGCTCTGTCAGATGATCAAATTGCCCAACAGCATGGCTCGCCCTTTCCAGACTGGCGAAGGATTCAACAAGAGCCCCTTGTTCGCTGCAGACTCATTGGTTCCGAAGTTATGATCCATAACCAAGAGAAAACCATCGTCTTTCTTTGAGCAATAATCATTACCGACAGTAGCACATAGGTTATTAACAACCCACCGAGGCTAACAATTCTGAATCCAAGTTACCAACTCTCCTGCCAAAATTACACCTCCTAATTCCGACCCATATTCACGTCTCCAAATTCTGACATCTAAGATCAGAAATCCCCTCCAAATTCAGACAGCTAAAAACATGACTAAAACCGTGTAGAACATGAGGCCTGGTCATGCACAAATGCAATGATTATATTATGGTGAGTCATACATGCCTCTTTATTTGCCGTCATGGTTTATATCTCAGTAGTCCAGGACGATAAATAACCGTTTATTTTTAAATGGCTATTCACATGTCCTAGAAAAAAGATACTTCTCAAGTATTGCTACTATTTGTGTTGTTATGTTTGTGTATGTCTTTGTCGTCCACGAAAACATCCAATTTACATATCACGAATCACCTGTGTGATTGTATGTTTTGTTGGGTATAGCGAGCAGCAGGGGTGGCGAATCCGACATTTTGTCCAAACGTCATTTGGCTTAATTAGCACTTTCTGCACTCAGCGGATCCGGTGTCGTCAGCGCCTGGTAAAAAAAAAACGACGTCGTCGTCGAGGGGATCGTCCGGACGTCATTTGGTTTAATTAATGCCTTCTGCGCGCCGATCCCAGCGTCGTCAGCGTCCGGTAAACACAGCGACGACCGCGTCGATGTCATCGCCCCCCCTGCTGCTATGATCTTACAAACAGAGTGATCACTAACTCCTCCTCTTGTAGGTCAATTAGGTTATTTGACTGATCGGTAAGTCTGAAATTAATTCTCGTTAAAAACCGATTATGGCATCGCATATAGACCGGATTAATCGGACTCTCAACGATTAAAAATCCCGGAGGGGCTGTTGGTGAAAACGAATAAAGGATATATCCCTGTTGAGCCTGATTTGATTGCTTGGTATCCACCTGGTAACTCCCTTCGATAACATCACACACTAGATTAATCGCTATCACCGATGCAATATTTACGTTGTATGGAGCAATATGCCTACCACCATCTCCGTTATCGTGTCTGAGGATAGTTGATGGGGGAGTGTCCGCGGGTGGATTCTTAGGCCATCCTAGTATGGTTCTTATTGAACTGTTATAAATATCAACCATATACCCCGGTGTGCTTATTTCAATCGTCGACGATAACGTCGGTTCATGAACCGTAATAGCGATTTTTGATTCTTTTCCTGTGATCGATTTTATCCTGCGTTGAAATTCTTTATTGATTTGTTCTATTTGGTATGACCCAGTTGGTATTGTAACCTCATTCCAGTCTGGGGTCCCATCGGGCTTATTTGTCCATGCAAAAACCAGCGAGTTATTAGGTTGTTGTCCGTTAAATGCGTCCGCTCGGATATTAGGCCAACTGTGATATACTCGCAATTTTGCCAGCGCTATTTCCTTCACTGGAACCGGCGACGGGAAGTTCACACTGAATTCTGGCTTCGTTGACGTTATCGATATCATATTTGTTTGTACCGGAGTGGTGTTCTCCGCGATCCGCTGAAGTAATTGAGACCCTTCGGGGTTCAGCGACATTATTATTATTCGTTGTTTTTAGTGTCTAATTTCAACAACCAGGTGGTTCCGGCTTCCAGTTGAAAATCCTCGATTTTTGACATCGCGGAGCTATACAACTGGACCATCGTGGAGAATTCAACATCGGATATGAACAAATTATCAATCGACAACGAGATCAACCCGGATAATTTCGAGTACGCGTCGGATACTATTTGATGTTTTACTGTATACTCGTCGAGTTTTTTCTGAAAACACGATGATATCTTTTTAGTGATTGCGTTGGCGACTCCAGCAATTGTTGTCATCGCGGAGATAGCGATTGGAACAGCGATCGGGGCTATCGTGGTCACCGTGGATAAAATAACACCGGTACCGGCTACTATACCCGACACCGAGTACACGACCGCGTCGATGGTGGTTATTTTTCTGCGGTATTTTTTTATTTTTGCACGGTATTGTTCGGAAAGCGTTTTCAAGTTCGCGGAGAATTCTTTTGCGGTATCGAATCGATGTTGATGTGACGTCGGTGATACCTCTGATTCAATTACCCTGGTGGTCATTTTTATTTTAAAAGAGCTAGTGTTTTTAATTACTTAGATTCGCTACAAATTCCACATACCATGTAATGTTTGCCCGGGCTAAATTTCCATCAACGGCATAAATTGTAAACTGTTCAGTTGCGTTCTTGTCTATAATTGTTGATATTGTATTGTTAAACCCGGATGAACTCGACGATAATATATTAAACTGCATCATTGAAACCAGTGTCAATCGATAAATGCCCTTAACAGTTGCGGTAGTATTTACTGTATTCTGTGTAGGAGTCCAATCGAATGATCCATGCCGAATTGTGTATACTGTGTTGATGATGTTCTCATGAGGGATTTTTATTTTTTCGAATTGCTCTGCTACTCTCGGTAGTCCGTCTTTAATCGCTTCAACATCAGTTCCGATTATTTCTATTCTCCGCAAATTCGCGTCTATATTATTCTTGTTCGCTGCAACCCTAGTAATGAGTATATCTATTTCCTGTATATGCGCGTCCACATTTTTTTTGTTCGCTGCAACCTTAGTAATGAGTGTATCTATTTCCCGTGTATGCGCGTCCACATCTTTTTTGTTCGCTGCAACCTTAGTAATGAGTGTATCTATTTCCCGTGTATGCGCGTCCACATCTTTTTTGTTCGCTGCAACCTTAGTAATGAGTGTATCTATTTCCCGTGTATGCGCGTCCACATCTTTTTTGTTCGCTGCAACATCAGTTTTGACTGTTTCTATTCTCCATTCATGCGCGTCTATATTATTCTTGTTCGCCACAATATCAGTTTTGATCGTTCCTATTCTCTGTTCATGCACGTCTATACCTTTTTTATTCGCTACAATATCAGTTTTGATCGTTTCTATTTCCCCTGTATGCGCGTCTATATTTCTTTTGTTCGCTGCAACATCAAGTTCGATTGTTTCTATTTCCCCTGTATGCGCGTCTATATTCCTTTTGTTCGCTGCAACATCAGTTTTGATTGTTTTTATTTCCTGTCCATACACGTCTATATTTCTTTTGCTCGTTGCAACATCAGTTTTGATCGTTCCTATTTCCCCTCTATACACGTCTACACCCTTTTTGTTCGCTTCAATATCAGCTCTGATTGTCATTATGTCCTGTGCATGCGCGTCTATATTCCTTTTGTTCGCTACAATATCAGTTTTGATCGTTCCTATTTCCCCTGTATGCGAGTCTACATTATTTATGATCGTTGCAACATTAGCGCCGATTATTTCTATTTCCCGTTCATGCACGTCTACACTCCCTTTGTTCGCTGCAACATCAGTTTTGATTGTTTTTATTTCCTGTCCATACGCAGTGATATCATTTATAGTTGTTGTGATTTCATCCAGCTTGGTATTTTTTTTACCAAAGAATTTATCAAAGTTGTCATCGATCCTGTTAACATTTTTTCGTAACGTGTAAAATTGGCCCGACAGCGTTGTAAACTCCGAAATAGTATTTTTTATTGTTGCAAGATTCGGTTCGGTTACCGTCGGGGTCCCGAAAAAACTAGCGGTAGTGAGTTGTATATCGGTGACAGATTTTTTCACCTGCGCGTCAAGTTCGGTCACCGATCTATTCAACCTTATAAAACCGTCTTTGACTAATGTTATCGTCGACAGATGTTCACCCGGCTTGAGTCGTCCGTCGCTGGTATACAGCGCGATAGTGCCATCGGCGGCATCACGCCGTCGTGTTAAAACGTCATCCAGCGACACATTACTGGATTTCAATTTACCCTGGCGGTCTTGAAATACAACTATTTCACCTGGGTCAACACTTGTTAAATTCAACGTATCAGCGATTTCATCCTCGATTAGTTTTTTTATGTCATCGGTGGCGGGCGTTTCCGTGGATCCTTTCAGCGCCGAAATAGGTCGTCCCCAAATATCAATCATCGTTATTGTAAAAAAAAACAGCGTTTCTAATTAACCCGCCGGGCCTCTACGACCCCACTAGTGTATTCGTTTACAACCACATGAGGTGGTTTTCGCGATGATGAAATCGCCGCGAGTACGTTCAATACTTCACGGCCGCATATCGGCGGGTCGCTTAACTGCTGTGTTGGCAGCGTGGAATAAAAAACCCGGGCTGAACACGTCCGGATATACCGCATAAACTCGTTCGGCGGGGCTAACCCGTATGAATCAAAATAGACGATCGCACGCGGATCAATCGCGTATGCAACCCAATGAGTTCCCGCTCCGGAGGACCCATCGAGGTTAATTATGCCGGTTTCAATATTCCTTGGTGCCGCCGGTAATTGATCCCTCATAAAAACACCTCTGAAGTTTTTTATCGCTAGCGCGTCTGCGGCGTCTATTAAATCAAAATTAGACATGGGAGTCATAGACTCCTGAGTCAATAAACGGTTCCCGGTAGTCTTAGACCCTTTCCCGAGTACCATGAATACGGGGTTCCCGGTAGTCTTAGACCCTTTCCGGCCACGGATCGTTTTTTTTTATAGCCTTTCCCGGTTGCCTTCTTCAGTGCCATCCCCGCCGCGGTACCAACGGCCCCCAACGCAGCCGCCTTAGCCACTGCTGGGGCCGCCGCGGCAATCAACGCTGGAATCGCAGCTAACAGCGGAAATATCCCACCGGTCTTTTCCATGTCTTTGATCGCTGCGGCCGAGAAATCTATTTGAACGCCCTTTTTATTCTTCATCGCATTATTGAAATGTTTTATTTGACGCGCCGTCAACGATATCTTATGATTACCACCCGCCATCTGTGACGGCTTCAGCGTTATTGTGGTCCCGCATTGTTTAGCCGACTTTGATCGTAATTTCTTGACTTGACCATCGGTCAACTCTACACTGACGACACTATACGACATTTTATTGTAAACGTGTTTGTGCTTTCAATTACATGTTTTCCACTGGTGCATCAACGATTCTCATTCGTCCACCAACACCTTCCAACAGCATTGATTTATCGCTGAGAATGACAGCAACCGCTCTATAATTAACACCAGCCGGGGCTATACGAGCTCGGAAGTGTATATCAACGACGGATTGTCTCGTTAAATCAAGATGTTCCAACGAAAAATAATAAATCGGATACAGCTTTTTAAAATCATGTTGTGATATTTGCAAACCAGTGTCGACGTTTTGATCACGACCCATATATGACAGCAATCGATGGTACACACGTGCGATATGGTTGTCGCCGTAATTAAGCTGTATACCCTCGGATGGTTCCTGTTGTCCGTTTATTCTCAGCGAAACATCCCTGACTCCTAATTGATCAAATATCATATGGCTGCGTTCTTGACTGCCCAATCGTTCCCTATTCTGTAGCGCTATGAATATATGACGCGGGGCTGAAACACCCTGTTTTGATGCCAAGTGCCATGTAAACGTATCGGCGACGTTATCCTCTTTAGCATCAGTTGTTACCGCTAGCCAACTCAACAACGATTTTCCTCCCTGTTCCATAAATGATAACAATCGTGCTTCCGTGGTAACTGATGGAGTCAGCACCGGCATCCACAATGCCATTTTAGTTAAAACAACCTTACCGGCAGCGACGCCAGCAGCATGCCATATTGCATTGTTATCATCGCCCCTTCGCGTTAGCGCGATTGTCTGCTTGGCCCCATAGATAACCCTCCTGACATTTCTGCAGAATCCAAATATGTGATGGAGTGGAATCGCGCATGAAAACTTTCGGCGTGGTCTTTTTAGCATCGACATTCGTGCTGCGAATCCCATATTGTAATTATCGTTAAGACTTTTTATAACAGTGAAATTAGTGTCTGGTTTTGCTCTGCGATCTGGATTGGTTGCTTCAACCTGGTCAACTGTGGTATTTTCTTTTATTAGCACGTTAACGTACTGAAAATGATCAGCGTTATCGGCGGAGTCCTTCGCAAACATCATAGATGGGCCCGCCGATCTCGTATAATCGTCCGAGTATCTCGCTAACCCAATTATCGTCGTTGCAACATCAACCTCGCGTTCTATTGATTCAATTTCTCGCCCGTCAATAAGATATCTGGCGCTCTCAAATAACGCCATGATACCGTTGTTGACGAAACCAACTCGAACATGATCGTCATCTGCGTATGGTGCATTATCGGCAGCATTTGTCACGAGTTCTCCCTCAATTTCGATAAACGCTTCACATGGCAGAAAGTATCTACTGGTATCTTGGACTTGAAGTTCAATTCGCGATCGTAGGTCAGGTTGCGCTGCATAATAAGAATAATATTGATAATCGCGGACAGAATCATCCCTGCGCACTGGGGCATCCATATCAAACGCGGGATCAGCGGTTCGCGCAAACATTTTATTATTTATCATGTTGATGTTTTCAATTGCGATTTTCTTTGAATTCTGTTTAAGACCACTCTCCCGCTATTGTGTTCATGGGCGCGTTGGTGGATGACTGAGCCGCCAACGACTCTAGTTTTTCTTCCACGGCGTTATTTATTACTTTACTGACATTTGCAGGCATCACCGTCGTTGATGGCATCACCGGTGGTTTCTGTTTTTTTCTCCTCACCAACGACATTAGTTTGTTCCGCGCGGCTGAAAGCGCCTTTCCGGCAACGTCTCCAATAGCACTAATACCCTTATCACGAATAACATCAATAGCCTTCATTCCTAATTGTTTGGCTAACGGCGCTACTTTTGGAGCCATTCTTGTGAATAACCCCGCAATGGTGCTACCGAGACCGTCTCCATAGTACGCGCGGTAAACAGGCAATCGCGAGTTTACCACGTAGACGAGTACTGGTTTATCGTGGTTGTAGTGTATGATCATCTTTATTATAAAAACACCGGTTTTTCAATTAGTGATTGTGATCACCAGTGATTGATCACCCCCCCCCCCCCCACCGCCGTGTGGAAAACCGGAAAAAATTTTATCAAAATTTCCTTGGGTTTTTGCCCTCGATAAAAATCCGGTTTTTTTTCCGGTTTTTTCTTGATTTTTGGTCATTTTTTGTTGCCTATAGTCGTTTTTATTCGATTTTTCAGCAAAAACATCGATTTTCTCTAAATGATTTCCTGGGGTTTTTGCCCTCGAAAAACGGTCAAAAACAGTCAAAAAATGACCAAAAAATGGCAAAAAATGGCAAAAAATGGCAAAAAACAGTCAAAAAATGGCCAAAAACAGTCAAAATTAACAAAAACGATAATTTTATAATTTTTTTAATCATCCACGTGTTCGTCTATGAGCGCTCGATACGCACTAATGTCCATGATACCGCCCGTAAATAACCGCTTGCAAATATCAGCGGCCTCATTGATTATTTCCGGAGAGTTATTTCCGGCTCGTTTTCCTCCGATTAGTACCTCTAGCCGTGATATATCACTGAGAACACTGTTAGGACAGGTAACGCCGTAGGATTCTTTACCAACAGAGTATCCTTTTCCTTTTTTTGGTATTCTACTTTTTACTTTATTGTGGAATGCGTCGTAATCGGGGCCATCACCACGTAGTAATGCATTCTTGTGTTTACTCGCTAAATACACCATTCTTGTCCAATCCCTTAACGACTTTATATGTTTCTCGTAGCCGCTATTGATATGCCTATCTCGTAAATTCTTAGCAAAATTGTTGGCGGCAAAATCAATTAATTCTTCATCGCTGAAGGCCCTGATTTGATCTATTGTGCCCTTCTTGAGTATATTACTGGGTATATTCCCCCCTCTCTCTTTTTCTTCCGATGTTTCTTCCGATGTTTCTTCCGGTATTTCTTCTTCTGGTTCTCTTGCGGTAGCACCTAGTTCTTCTTCGTCGGCCATTGTAACATAAGGTTCTTGTGGTTCGGTTATAGCGAGTGGTGGTGGCCTCCGTGTTGTGGCAACCGCTATTTTTGCAGGGATTGTTTCTAAAGACCTTTTTGTTTGTTCGGTCTGAGCCGCTATCTTTTCAAGCGCATCGAGGACGGGTACAGTTGCCGCCGTAACATCTTTGGTCGCTTTAGTTATCGGGGCAAAGAGTTGTTCGCTTCCAACAGTAAAATCGGTTTGTAGTTGCTGCCGCGTTTGAAGTTGTTCTCGGACCCTGTCTCGTAACGGTATGAACTTTTTAAGCGCTGCTAGCCGCTCTCTGGCTAGCCGAGTAGTAAGTGATTCGCCTACCATTATTGCAATTGCGAAGCAATTTCTAATTTCTCGCCGGAGTTTTCGTCTATAATCCTTCTAATGTTTTTGATCTTACTAGAAATCTCCCGGCGTCGTTCATAAACACGTCCGAGTTTTTTTCGTATTATTTCAACGGCAGTGAATAGTCCAATGAATGCATTTGCGTCATTGTGGTACAAGTTTTCATTGATCGTATGTTGTAATCGTTTTATAAAAAAGTACTCGCGGGCCAGGGTAAAACGCCCCCGTTTCGATTGTTCGTTAATAATCTCATAATCGGATAATATTTTTTCACTGTCGAGACCATCAGATAATTCAATTCCTTGATTTTTTAATTTTGAAATCTCGGCTAATATATTATTGATGTCTTCGATATTCATTATTCTTATAGAACATCTTGTTTTTAAATAAAAAAAAATGAAACCCCGTGTATCAATCCCGAGGTGTTCAACAATACTGAATACTTTGTTTTCTTCCGGAATGGACAATTTATTGTCATGGCGACTTCGTCAGCGCCATAGGCGCCGGTGACTTCGTATCTATATATGAAAATCGAATTCTATGCCCGGTCTTTTTTGAGATTGCTGTTTGATATACTCGTTCTGCTACTTTTCGTATTGAGGCGATACAAATGTCAAAGTATCTACTGGCTTCATTCATCGACTGAATATTTTTTCCTCGTGAGTTGTTGTATCAAATGACTTTACGGGTTTTGCTTTCTTTGGGTATTTACCGGTTTGGCCTTTTTTGGTATTTTGACTCTGCGAGACAGCTTGCAAGTTTATAAGAGAATTATCAGTCTTATTATTATTAATATGATCAATCACAAGTCCATTTTCGATTAATCCGTTGAATACCTCAAATACCGCCCTATGAACATGGTACTTCTTCTTTCCGGCACCAAACATCAGATACCCCTGATTACTTACGGTACCAACCGGCTTCTTCAGTTTGCGGTTTCTAACAATGCCGTCGCGAGATGCCTCGTAATTGACGAGCACAGGATGCGGCTGAAATTCTTGGTCCATTTGTATAATAACACTACTTGTCTAATTTATTATTTGGTTTAATTATGAATCTTTCAACGTAGTCTTGGGGGGTTTTGATGACGAAGTCGGCGGTGGGGTCAATGACGGCGTTTTTAATTCGCTTGTCATAATAGCGTTTTAGTTCCCTGTATCGCTTTCCGCCACAATTGATACACAACTGCGATTTTCCTCTTACACCGACGTGACAAACCAAGCACGGGAGGGGGCCAAGAGAACCATTACGAACGCTTTGTAAATGATACCCGCAGAATTCGCCTCTACATGATTTATTGCACGGGGTTGGCGACCCAATCATCAACCATTTGCAGTGATTCATTATACTATATTCTTTCATTTAAATACTTGTTTTAATTATATGGATGAGTTCGAGAGATTAGCAGCAATTAAGCCCTGGAAAAATATTAAGTTCAATCTCGATAGAGTCCTCAAGGACGCACCAAAAGCGTTAATAAACGATAGAACCCTGTTGAGTAAAATACGCGATTGTATCGATGAATTCAAGCGTGATGGCGCATCTCATAGTTGGTCAACATTTCGAATTGATGGCGTTGTTGATGCTACCATGAACGACAACCGCGCAGCAACGATAATATCACAACTTGACGGTAAAAAGTATTTCTTCAGAGTAAAATTCATTGTCCGGGTGGAATCAGGTGATTGGATCATACGTGATAAATTTGAACCAGTTCTCAGCGACAAGAAAACAGTCATTGTCAGCCGCGACTCCAAGCCGGGGCTGTTAACCGGAATTGACAAACCATACTATGAACGAGCGTATCCTGAAACAGCAGTTGTTTATGGAATATACCCGTTAAATAAGAAACCTGATATCGGAAAACTGAAACCAATGAGACAGTCAACGGGGATAAATTGTGTAGCAGAACGAGTAATAGAGCATTTTACAAATGCGTGTCGAGGAAACAAATTGACTGATTTACGACGTAGCAAAATCAACCAGTGGGAACTAACCGTAAAAGAGCGTGGAGCAACCATCAGCGACGTAGCGAGATTAGAAACGTCGTTGAGATTTCCAATAACCGTTACAACGATAACCGGTGAAGTATTATACGAATCAAAGTACAAATCAAATGGAGCCCCAATCAAAATTATTGATCATAACGAACACGCATGGACGCCCGCGATCACAGTGTTTCCACGGGATAGAACAGTAAAGTATATCCCGGGGGAATTTACACAAGATGGTTTTCTCGCGGAGAGGAAACTATTTGATGCTATCGCTTATTTGTGTAAAAACGACCCTGTATCAGTGTGGTTACTTCGCAGCGCTGATACCTTTGATCAGTTTGTAAGACCAAACGGTGAATTATATCGCACTGAAGCATTTCACAACAGGATGAAAAAAACCGCCATAGAATTTGAGGAGCATGATGAGCAACTGCTAACAAATTGTTTTACGATTCCATCGGTTGTAGCTCATGTTGCAGCGAGGAAAAATGCGTGGAGTCCAACGCGCAAGGAATTTTTACCGGATGTACAATCCAGTTGTTTGGAATACTATCACGGTGGACTATGGAACACTGAATACAACCGCGACGCTATGATTTCCGTTGATATGGTTGCCTGTTATCCAGCGAGTTTTCTCGGGTATGGATCCGCCGCTGAGTATTTCAAACGATTTGGACACCCCAGACATGAAATGACTCGTGTTGCTATTAATGGACCACTGCCTGATTTTGATTTAACCGGATTCGCTCGCATAGTATCATTTGAGTTCGCGGCAGGACTCCATCGCTGTTGTTATATTTGGATCGGTAGACACATGTCTGAAAAGAAGTGGTTGCCAATAGCGCTGCTACGGTATATGATTGATTGTAAAATGCTAGTTTCGTTAATTGTCAGTGACGCGATTATATCATACCGGGCGCAGACTGAAGTCTGGTTACCAGAACCGGAGCGTCTAGATAGCATAATTGACGAGTCCAGAAAACACATTGATGCCGACGAGGAATATATCATCGAATGGTCCAGGAGGATATTCAACCAACGAAACCGCGAGGCAAAAGATCTCGGTAGAAGAATAATCGGCAAGTTCACACAAGGTGGAAAAAACTGCGATTACAAACGATATTGCTCACGGCTGATTATAGATGACGCAGAATATGATTTCGTAATCAAGGACGCAGTGGCAAAAAATAGATACGTGAACTGCGAAACAGCTTTCTTGTCCAATGGAACAAAGTTGGGTACAGTTGTTACCTACAGCGATGGAGACAGCCCGGCATACCCGCATTTGAGGGCGTCTATGCTGGGTTACGCCGCTATCAATTTATTCTCGACGATAAATAGATTCCCCGACACCGCGGTTAGAGTAGCCGTTGATTCGTTTTATGTTGACGTAGCGTATAAGGAAAACGTAGCCGAGTTTACTAGTCCGGACGAGAGTTGGGGTACATGGAGAATTAAAAATGAAATACGACGCGATTATTCCCCGTCAGCAGATGTCACCGTTGAAAACAATTACCTACGCGGTGATAAATTGTCAGAATGGTCTAATGCACCACCGTGTTCTGATCCAATTTGTAGACACAAGACGGTTTATTTAAGCGGCTGTGGCGGGTCAGGAAAGACGACTCGGGCAATTGAATTATTTCGAACGCGGGTAAGTATAATCGTGCTTACACCGACCCATAGACTAGCGCGAGAGATAAAACAACGAAATGTTGACGCCGTTACTTATCACAGCTTTTTTCGATACAGCGGCGGTGAGTGGACTCCTGATCGAATGGGCGAAAGATTTATTCCTGGGGTTATCATTTGGGATGAGATATGTACTGTTTCGTTAGATACTTTACGAATGTTTCTTGATTGGTTGCTGCTCGCGAATACAGCGGTAATCATGTGTGGGGATCATGGGCAACCACCACCATTTGTCGGCGAGGGTCCACATGATTGGTTAAGGGGTTTTGTGGACTATTATGAAGAAACCGATACTGATTACCGGGCACTTGATGAACAACTGCGCGGGGTTAAAAAATTAATCAGATTACAGCCGGATAGAATTCAATGTGAAATAATTCGCGAGGTGATTCCGGAAACGCCGATAAATGAATTCTGGGAAACATGGAGACCAAACGATTTGATTGTAGCGAGTAGAAAGATAGTCAGGGACACACTTCAGCAAAAGTTGTTTACGTTGCATAAGGAAAAGTTTCCAACGCGTCCAGTGCCGTTATGTTATAGACCCGCGGATACACGGCGGCAGAACATTGAAGTTGAAATCCCGGGGCCGACGGCGTCAGGGACAAAAAAACAGGTTCTCGTGCTGAATGATATTGTGCTCGTTGATATCAGCGTCGTTGAGGACGCGCTACGTGCTGATAAATCCCCGTGGGCGCTAGGATACGCAACAACAATACATTCCTCGCAGGGACTAACCATCACGGACACAATTGTTTGGATGGTTGATAATCGCATCGAATGGTCAAATCTAGTCTATCTTGCAGTGTCCCGAGTACGGAGGATAAATCAGCTTCGAAGAATTGTTGTTGACGGAGTCACCGACGGAGTCAGTGACGGAGTCGCCATCGATGCAAGCGTCATTGATAGAAAACTCTCGGGTTACCGCCAACAGGATAAAAAAAAACAGCGGCGTTTTGATATTGATGCCGAATTAATAATTGCGTTACGACAACAACAGAATAATCACTGCGCGAGTTGTAATTGTATAATGCGTTGGCGTTATTCGGATAAAGACGCTCGCCAATTTACCGTGGACAGGATCGATAACAGTCTCGGTCATGTCAAAAACAATGTGAGGTTGACCTGTCTTGAGTGTAATAGACGCAACGGCGCTAGTTAAGACCACGCGGGGGTAATTGAGTATCGTCAGGTATCACTTGTAGTTGCTCGCGTGTAAACCCCCGCTGTGGGGCAGTTGAATCCAGTCTATAGATCGGTGGTCTACCAGTTGATCGTGTTATCGTTGAGATGTTATGCGCGGTAACACTCCAGATAGGATCAGTAGCTCTTTTTTTACCGCCTTCAAGCTCTCCTGGTTCATACAGATATCTAACAGTGACATCGCCGAGAATCGGCTTGGAAACGCTATCTATTTTTGATCTTCCGGGTATATACTCGTATTTAATCGCGTCGCTGGGCTTCATGTTGATTGCTCGGGTAATCTCGTTATTTAACGCTGCAATTACGCCTGGCAACCTTTTAACCCATTCACGAGATCGTTTTTCTTGGATGAATTCCTTCGCGTATTGATATCCAAATAACCGTTCAGCAACAGTCCGATTGAATCGTTCAACAATTGCCTGATCACGATGTAGCGCAGTATGACCTCGTCGTACCGCGACGCTATGATGTTTCAGCGTTGATAAAACAGCGCCGCGAAATTCACTACCAGGATCAACTTGTAATAGATTTGGCCAGCGCAGAGGACCTCTTCGATAAATCCGCTCAAACGCATCGGCCACTTCAGTTGCTGACTTTGTTTTTAACGGCTCCGCTTGTTTGTATCGACTCGCAACATCAACTACGGTTAGCGCGTATTTGTAACCGTTGTCATGCGGCAGAAATAGTATATCAGCCTGATGAACTTCATTGGGTACGCTGACATCAAAACGAGAGAAGTTGATTTGTTTGGGCGGTGGTAGATAGATTTGCCATATAGCCTGTTTGGATAACCAATTAGCCGCAGTGGCCCTCGTTACTTTTGCAGCGCTTGCAAGCTTACCAATTGCGGCCTTCCCCTTCCAGTATCCTCTCGGAGAATAATAGATGGATTCCATGTTGTTATTATAAACGCTAGCGTTTTCAATTACCAGCGCGAGAAGCTCCGCTTCCAATCATTAATTTACCTTTCATAGCCGATTTTACCAACCATGAGGCTAATTTTTCCTTGAAGGATTTATCAGGAATAGCATTTAAAGCGTGAATCAATTTTACATCCGCGATATGACGCTGTTGCAGATCGCTACTTTTGTAGTAAGCAACATCATGAGCATGACACGCCTTAGATAGCGTTTATTGGGTACTCACCGGGTTTGGGCTGATTTTGATCATCGAGTCTGATATCTAATCGCGTTCCGGGGCCACAGTAGCTATATCCTGGGAGGTGTTTTTCTCCTGGATACTTTGCCCACGGGGTTCCGGGGAGTTTTGATAACTTGGCTGCAATATCACCTCCTCGCTTTTTTTTAAAACACCCCCGGGTTTAATAGAAATAAATCTAAATTTATTTGTACCGCATTGTACACACTTACCAGTAAGGGCCGATCTGTTATTTCTTGTTGTAACGGTTGTCATATCATTTGTGCCAGTACGCACTCTACACTTTACACAATATAGATCCATAATTTATGTATAGAGACATGAATATAATTGACTTTTCAGCGACTAAAACAAGAGAACCAGTTAAGCATGTTGCAGCGTTACCAAACTCGATCCGGATGATTATCATCGGACCATCTGGATCCGGCAAGACGCAATTGTTACTTAATTTAATAATGAGATGGATGAAGTGGGATAAGTTGTATTTGGTTGCTCCTAGCGTAGATGATCAACGATGCTACGAGGTGTTAAAAGATTTCAACGAGAATGCATCAGCGATCGCTAAAAAAAATGTCATTGAGTTTATTACAGATATCAATGATGCACCAGGTATCGATGATATTGATGGCGACGTTAACAATCTAGTCGTGTACGATGATGTTATGTTAGACAATCAAAAAAACCCAGCTAGGATATTTTCCAGAGGCAGGCATAAAAACACCGACGTGATATATGTCACTCAACGGTATACTCAGATTCCAAAAGTAATTAGAGACAACTGTAATATTCTTGCTGTATTCAACGGTGTTGATACACACACGCTACGAAATATTTGGCAGACATGGTGCGGCGGTGACATGGACTTTAATGTTTTTCGAAACTTTTTTAGTCATGCTCAGTCGACCCCACATGGATTTGTAACGATAAATTTACATGACCCTCGGACACGATATCGTATCGGACTTGACCAAATATTCGGTTAAATTGCAAGTAGCCACTTAGCAGCAGGGGGGGGCGATGACATCGACGCGGTCGTCGCTGTGTTTACCGGACGCTGACGACGCTGGGATCGGCGCGCAGAAGGCATTAATTAAACCAAATGACGTCCGGACGATCCCCTCGACGACGACGTCGTTTTTTTTTTACCAGGCGCTGACGACACCGGATCCGCTGAGTGCAGAAAGTGCTAATTAAGCCAAATGACGTTTGGACAAAATGTCGGATTCGCCCCCCCCTGCTGCTTAGCGTTCCTATGATCACTACCTACCATTATCCTACACGCTCTTATGAAATAGCAATTGTGTGTGTGTGTGTAATTATAATGTGCGTTAAGCATTCATGCCCTTTGAGTTGGACATTAATTGTGGAGATTCAAATTTGACTCTTTACATTCGGCAAGTTGGTTAGTTATAAAACTGTATGTCCTGGACAGTAATCATGATCTTCCGTTATATTGGAACACCATTATCATTCTAGAGAATATATTCAGTCTAAGCATATCGATACACCAGGTACTCAAAACGCATAAGTTCTCCTATAAAGGGTGCTCACTGCAACATTGGAGGTGAAGAAGCATCTATGTTATCCTCATATTCTCTATACACTTGTTATATTGTCACCACGTGAACCAGTTGATTGAAGACGGATGTATGGTAGGAATCTATGAAAATAGTTCCACGCATCTTTACAATATTGCTTTCTTTTTTGTGATGATTCCCTGAACCGAACTAAAATCATTCTCACTAGCGATGGCGTCGATTCACTTTGTTCCACTTCAACCCTTGGGGTCATTAACTATCAGAAATCTGATTTGCAAATATTAAATCTTTGTGCCAAATCTCATTTGTTTTTATTTTGAGTTATCTTAGAAACATTCCATGCAAAAGGTACTAAATTTAATTAATTTTCCTTCTTCATCGTCATACGGACTCTATTATACCTATTTCATTTCATTCAATCTTCATGCATTTGAGATGTGCAACTGGACATTTAAAAAACTTCTAATGAAACCAATGCAAAAAAGTTGCTGATTTTGCATACTGACATGTCGAAAAGCGCTAACATTTTATGTCTTTACTATTATCTTAGTACATAGGTTTATTGAATCGCTTTATTAGGACTGGTTATACGATAGGGCCGTTCTATTTACCAATTTGTCCTTTTCATGTTGAAAGCTTGTACACATCACCTACCTCGGATTTCAACGAATATACAGACTTATCCTTGCTTGTCACGTCACTTACCCCGGATTTCAACGAATATACAGACTGATCCTTGCTTGTCACGTCACCAAAGCCATACGCTGGTAGTATGCTGTTATCATCTAACTCTTGGAGTCTTTCTCCAAGAATGACTATCGCGTGGAGAATAAATAAACATTAACTCATGTATAGTTTTTAAATTAATAATCCATGCTAAATAGAGTTACAGCTCGAAACTTTGTTTCAATGGAGCGAAAACAAGGGTAAATATACCCATCTTATTTTATGATTAAAGCATGAATAAAGACTTAAAAAAATAACTTAAACGACAAAATATTAAAAAGTAAGTGTAAGCTTGAAATATAGGTTTCAGTGACATAGTTTTGTTTTGTTTTGTAGAGCATATCATGTTATATACTCTGGCTAGGTTTAATGATTCTAAGTGTGACAGTGTATAGAGAGAAAGGAACTAACGCAAACATTTAACCACGATTCTATTATCGCCTGTATGCATAATGTCATATCTAGGAACTGTGTCAGTTTCTTTTGATTTTCGCTTATGCTCTCCGACAAAGATAATGTCACAGACGTCTGGAAATGTCGCGCATGATACAAAGAAAGGGCATGGAATCCAAAGGATAACATTGTAAAAATGTGTAGTCTTTGTTTTGTCCGCCAGTTCTTTGGTATCAAAAGACAGTTTTGAACATCTCACGACCAGAATTTACAGGCTGTTTTGCTAACTTTGTAATGAATTTATTCCAAGGGTATGAAAAGCTATTGTAATTATGATAATAATTGAATTTGTCTATGCTGTCCTGAGCTATTGCGTTACATATGCATAGGGTATGTATTTATTGCGTTTGCAATCAGCTACTTTTAAGAATAGGGAAAAAGTCTCTCAACAGCAATTGCTAATATATTATCGTTTTTATCAAGTTCTGAAAAGAAACGTTTTTGTGAATAATGTCGTAAAAATGGACCTGGCAAACATCTGAATATTTACCCCAATACTTAACTAAATTTTTGAAAATGACTGCGATTCAGAAACAGACGGATGGATGAAAAGACAGACAGGCAGATAGATAAATACATATATACATACATACATGCATACATACATACATATATACATATTAAGATGGGTTGATTGATGTAGGAAGGTATGTAGCACAAGAGATATACTACCCATTCTTGTGAAATATTATAAAATAAAACAATAATCACAGACTCATTATTGGATACATGCAAGAAAACCAAAGTAAGAACGGAAGCAGAAAGGACACGATTGATTGCATTATTATCGAAAAAATCTAAGATGATGACACCACCCCCTTATACAGAGGAACACGGTTTATGGCATTAAACGTGGAAGCTGGAGTTGAAAAACAGACAGGACATGGTACATGTCCCAGATTAGTCCATTTACTGTTGGCATATCATTAAATGTCCCAGATTAGTCAATTTACTGTTGGCATATCATTAAATGTCCCAGATTAGTTCATTTACTGTTGACATCGCCTTAAATGTCCCAGATTAGTCAATTTACTGTTGGCATATCATTAAATGTCCCAGATTAGTCAATTTACTGTTGGCATATCATTAAATGTCCCAAATGAGTCCATTTACTGTCGACACAACGTTACGAGTATATGGTAAATATCACATTGTAATATTTACCAGCCATTTAGCATATAATGTTCATTATTAATGTAACATAGTGAGTACATATCGCGTGTGTCACCGATGTCACGGGTATATGGCGTTTAAACCATTGTGACATTTACCGGCGTTTGTGACCGTAACAGGTATAATTCGTTATATGGATGAAAACACCATTTTTGACATAATCTAACACACCAAACACCATCTTCCTCGTTGGATACTATTATATTCGTTTTAGGATTCCCAGTGGTCCAAGGCTGTTACAACGACCTATGCCCAATGGTACAAGGCTGTTACAACGACCTATGCCCAGTGGTACAAGGCTGTTACAACGACCTATGCCCAGTGGTACAAGGCTGTTACAAGGACCTATACCCAAAGGTACAAGGCTTTTACAACGAACTATGCCCAATGGTACAAGGCTGTTACAACAACCTATGCGCAATGGTACAAGGCTGTTACAACGACCTATGCCCAGTGGTACAAGGCTGTTACAACGACCTATTCCCAGTGGTACAAGGCTGTTACAACGACCTATGCCCAATGGTACAAGGCTGTTACAATGACCTATGCCCAATGGTACAAGGCTGTTACAACGACCTATGCCCAGTGGTACAAGGCTGTTACAACAACCTATGCCCAATGAACCTGAATGCTTATCAATAAGATAAAGATAAGTGATAAGTATTCTTCAATTAATTGTGTATCTTCCTTTAATGAAATTACACAAGATTAACGAGATTCTCTAACGTATGGAGTAAAAAATCACTCAAACGAAAACAATCTTCATTGGTCAGAGTGTTACTAAAAATAAATATTTACTCGACGACATATAGACGTATGTACAAACTTGTAGGTAAGGATTCATTTGTGGTGCGTTGGTGTCGTGTAAGGAACGTCCGCTAAAGGTCCGCTGTCCTTGAAGGCGATTGCTAATTGTATAATCGATACCTAGAGGAGAGACAAACACGAGGTCATGAAAAACGAGTCACACACACACACACTTACAAAGTTACACATACACACACACACACACACACACACACACAATTTTATTTCCATTTTTTAGAGACTCTCAGTTGTGAAGACCCGGTTTAGCGCACTCACGGCATCCAGCCACACACTTAATTTCTACGGCCCTAGCGGCATTAACAAGGTAACAAATCTGTGTGACCTGTCAAAAAGGACTGAAATAATATATTCCTTCGGGGTTTGAAAACACCGGAATAAAGTTGAAGAAATTCGGCTATTTAGTTTTCTTTATTTATTGCTACCGCTGTAGTAGTTGTGGTACCGAAGTGGTATCGATAATTGGTTTTGCTGTATATCATATTCAATATCGATGAATTTTTTATGTTTCTACATTTTTGTCTTTAAGCTGTATACATTTAGATTTTGATAGTAAAATCAGAACCACAGACAAAATTGCTAAGTTCTGTGGCATGAGAACGACTTAAGGAAAGGATACTATCGTTAACGTGTTAAGTGATGAATACATACTGTTTTGCGAGTTATCGGACAACATAGAACTTGGTGTTGATAGTTGGAATATTGAGAACATAGGTGTCACAAGACAATCTTAAGTATCGGGAATGGGTATACACACGGTTGAGGCCACATAGCTAATCTGGAGTTTATCTACCTGATAAGCATCTTGCAGTTCAATCTACCTGATGAATATCATGTAGTCATGTATACTTGATGAGTATCATGTAGTGCGATATACTTGATGAGTATCATGTAGTGATACCTATCTGATGAGTATCATGTAGCGAAATATACCTGATCAGTATCTTGTTGTGAAATCGATCTCATGAGTAGCACGTAGTGAAATCTGCCTGGTGTCTATCACGATGCGAAATCTGAGTTACATCGCTGTGCTCGGGTCATTAGTCAGACGGCTCTTGTGATCGTAACACCTTGTAACTTCCCATCTGTTCCGATTGGCTGCGGGATCATTATCTCATGGCAAGCCTGCCATCATTGTTTAAGATATGTCAATCCGCTTGGCTATTAGTGATTATCCATGCATTCGTTGTTATTTTTAAATATGAATTCGGTTGATGTCGAGTAACTGTTGTATGTGTAATCTGAATTCATTTGTAAACATGAAAGTATAGATGAAAAGGTTATGTTGCAAAGATGTCGCAAGAATCGTTATGAGCAGCCTGAGATCATCCGTTAAGTCTAATTTCGGCATCGTTAAGTCTACTTTTGGCAGAGATTAAGTCTAATTTCGGCATCGTTAAGTCTACTTTTGGCAGAGATTAAGTCTACTTTTGGCAGAGATTACGTCTAATTTCGGCATCGTTAAGTCTAATTTCGGCATCGTTAAGTCTAATTTTGGCAGAGGTTAAGTCTAATTTTGGCAGAGGTTTCTGTTTGTACCATTTATGGTCAGAATATATTGATGCGTTACATGAGAGGTTTTCTATTTTGTTTGGATTATTATTAATGACCAAAATATACACCGATAATAATTTTGTTATTTTGAATTTTTAATGGTAACTGCAAAATTACACAACGCAGAATCTACTTACTGCGTTGCAATCTGATTGATAGTTTGATCAAGATGAAACAGTGTATTTAGTACATTTAACGTCTCTCTCATCGTCGATGTTGGACATGGTGGTTTGGAATGGGGCCTGGAGGAATTAACCAGGAACCATACATAATTATTGTTTATATCATTATTTACTTTTGGAACGGGGCACGAAACCATCCCACATAGTGTAAGTGTAAACTTACATCGTGTAAGTGTACGCTTAGTCGAGCAAGTGTAAACTTTTCTGTCACTGAAAGTAAAGATGAATATCGGAAACAATCGCACGTCGTGTAAGTGTAAACTTGCGTCGTGTAAGTGTACGCTTAGTTGAGTAAGTGTAATCTTTTCTGTCACTGAAATTAAAAATGAATATCAGAAACAATCTCACGTCGTGTAAGTGTAAACTTGCGTTGTGTAAGTGTACGCTTAGTCGAGTAAGTGTAAACTGTTCTGTCACTGAAAGTAAAGATGAATATCAGAAACAAGTGTGCATTATATCAGATCAATGGCAAAAATACCAAAGACAACACTTTAATTTTGAGTTACCTTAACAGTGTATATTTTCGAAATAAGTATCATGCAATTAGCGCTCAGAAAGCACTTGGGATAAGTGCGAATAATATGTAGGTAAGTTTTATATTTTGGCTGAACTAACTAAAGAACGACCTTATTTACTTTAGCATGTACTTTTTAATGTGCGAACATTTTTTTAGACAGTGTTCAGTTTGAAGGTGTGGCTGGTTTAAGATCACAAAATTGGAGACCAAATCATTTCACTTTTGGTAAGCCGTATTACCTACATAAGGTCAGACCATATAGTGCTACCCGTCTCGCTGTGTCCGGGAGGCCGTCCGAATGCCCGAGTTCTGTTTTTAGGTCATTTTGTCAGACACCACGGGGGACATTTGTGCTCAGTTATGTTAGAGTACACGTTGTTCGTGGATATATTGCAATTATATTGTGGTTAAAAATCATATGTAATATAGATTGAATAATAAACTGTCCATGGAAAGCATAGTTCATGAAGAAACCTAATCTTCTATAAAGATTAGATTAGTCGATATGGTTATTTAACAACTTCAAAATTTACCGTAGAAAATCATTGTATGAGTACATACTCAATGAAGCAATAATGTACTCAAACAAATGCAGGCACACACACACACACACACACACACACACACACACACACACACTCACACACACACACACACATACATACATACATACATACGCGTACGTATAGAGATGATACATAAATACATAGATAAATACATACATACATTGTATGAAAGAAAGAAACATTTACTTATAATTTTGGATTGCATTAGCTTGTTTGCATGGTTCATTGCGCTTTACCTTTTCACACTTTCTCTGTGCACATACATCTAGTGTAGTTGACCGAGTACCGAAGTTAACAAATTCTAAATGCAACATACGTATAAATCAGGTGCATAACAGAGGCATTCTAAATGGTCAAGGATTTCTAAATACTCACGCAGTAAAAAAAATGGTTAATTAATCTCTCTCTCTCTCTCTCTCTCTCTCTCTCTTTATATATATATATATATATATATATATATATATATATATATATATATATATATATATATATATATATATATATATATATATACAGAGAGAGAGAGAGAGAGAGAGAGAGAGAGAGACTGAAAAGTGGAGAACATGTCAGCTATAACAAATAGAACTGGTTTGAAGTCTATCAATCGATTCCGGTCGGTATAATGTGAACGTTAAATGGTTGAAACCTTAAGTGTATATATCGTATGCTATCTCATAAATAATACAAACATAATAAATGACAACTGATTGTCACTATTCAGCAAAGGTAGTTTGAATCATACTTATTGACATTATATTTATTTTTTTCCATAAATAAGGACACATGGGTAGTTACCTGGATTAGACTGACTCCACAAAACACTGCTGTGAAGAGTAAGTAATCTGACTAGGACGTGAAACAGACCTAAAATAGGTATAGATTAGTATTTTATATAAATAAAACTACCACTTTACTAATCTGGCTTGTACTACAAACCATAGAAAATATACAAGTACGTATTTGTGTAGTTAGAGAAAGATTATACTGTGTGACGACACATACAGTGTCGTACATATAACCGTAAAATGCTGTTAACAGTAGCATTAAACGTGAACTAAGATAGATAGTAACCCATAGAATAAGTAAGTAGTATGGAATTAAACGTTTGACCTACCCCCTCCACAGTATGGGTCCTCTAGGGGAACTTACAGTGTGGCAATAACTTTAGCTTCCCATGGTAATATTAATGTTTAAAATGTTATAGGTTTAACATGGTGCTGTCACTTTGGTCCGTTATGGGAATTTAACATGTTGCTGGAACTATGGCCATAAACTGTTTTGATTGATGTATTGATAGTTGATTTAAGGAGCGCGAACATTGTAAGACAATATAGCGCCACGAAAATCTATATGGGAAACCTATACAATATTTTTATATACTATTTAACACATTCTCCTACTATCCAGCACCCATTTATTTTATTACAATCCAACACAAACTTCTGCAATCCAGAACACACTTTCTGATTGTAATTCAACACAAACGCCTACTATCGAACATCCACATTTTGATTACAATCCAGCACAGATACTTTTTCCATCAACCGTTTTTGAATATACTATCGACTTTCACACCCTACTTTCTAACAAGGTGCGTAGGAGTGTTTATAGACACAAGCTATACATTTCTATAATAAAAATTAAAAAAAACAAATAAAAAAAACATAACCTAATGGAAAATAACCTTCTAGAATTATCCTGAAGTTAAAAAACACAATAAAATTCACTTAGGTAAGCCCAAAAACCCTGACCCAAATACGCATATTTACTTCTATTAATAATGATTCTGATAGTGTAATTTAATTTAGCTACCCAGTAGTTGTTTACTTAAAATGAAATAATAAAAATAAAAAAAACAATCAGGTCAGGCAGAAAAGAACTCTGTTTTGGACAAGGTCAAGTCCTGCATAAAATATTTCATTACAATAGCATATAATGAAATAAACATTTGAAACTAACAAAAAAATAATTAAATTAAATATACACAACACTTTACATCCCCTATCACGCGCCAGGAAAGTGATTCGGACTTTGGATTTTTATTGTAGCCTTAAACAAATTTCAGTGTGGTAATTTATAGTGATGTCTAGCACAGGGCCATCATGCCGTAGACATGTGGCATGATGTCCCACCCAGTCACATTATAATGACACCAGGCCGACCAGTCCTAACACTAGCCCCTTAATGCTGAGCTCCAAGCGAGTCAGCAGCTAGCACCATTTTTATAAGTCTTTGGTATGATTCGGCCGGGGATCCGAGTCCGAACGGGAAGCTCTAACCATTAGTCCACTGGAGCGGTCTCACGCTAGGAAAGCAAGGGAATATATTGTTTATAGACACACTATATCCACCCATATTAGGGACAGGGTGTTACGTTTCAGTTAGGTTGTAAACATACAAACATGCAAAAACATACAAGCCTATAACAGAGTGACAATGATTCTGAGTTGTATCTCTTTCTCAGGATGTGCCTGATTTTGTTCCGTCTCTTTTCTTAGTTGCTAGAAACAACTCTCACGTCATTAGGCATAATTTTGAAAGATTTAGTGATTGTACCTCTCAGGTCAAGCTCTTCATTCAGCAAATCTCTATTTCGTCGATCCACATCCGAAGGATTAATGGATACGGGAAGGGAAAATCGGGGATGGTTAGCCACACTTTCACAGTCCTCCATGGAAGGATGATTAATTCAGAACACTGATGTTGTTACTGCTGTTATTGAAAGAATATACTGTTATATCCTTATGTTTCTTTTCCTCTGTCAGTTTCGGGTCTTTTTTCTCCACTTCTTCCTTCAGCAAAGAGACAACTAATTATTTTTAAATGGCCCGTTCCACTCTTGAAAGCGCTTCTATTTCAATATAATTCCATACTATCCTCTTGGTCTTTGAGATTCTGCACCTGCTCCAAGTGCACTAAATGTAAGCTTACCATGTCTCTCATATTCTGTCTGGTCATTCCTCCCCGTTGACAAGTCATCGACTAATACCGCTTTATATTTGAGAAGGAAATTTATTTTCCAATTATGTACGAAAGCATGAGAGTAAATATCTGAGGTATAAAACAAAACGGACTCGCCGAGGCATCTGAATTGTTTCAAATAATTGTTTTTATTCTTATGTTCAATTTCTTTATTGTTTAATACATTTTGAATTTCATATTGAAAATTGCACACTGTTCTGTCCAACTGAGGTCAGCCACTTGCAACATTGTTGCCATTGTTTCCCCAGTGTCCAGTACCGTGACGTCACCATTTTTTAATTCCACGTGTCCCTATACAGCCCCATCCATGTTTATTTCCTACCTAGTGCACTATATAGTCCCACCGTGTTGATTTCCTACAGACTGTCCCTGGTAACAACCCCCTTTTTTTCCTAATATATTCTCATATGCAAAACAGTGTAACCACTCACTACTAGCTTCAGTGTTCTTTAATATCTAAATACGCACTCGAATCACCACTAAGTAATATAGGTGGTATAGAACCTTTCGACACAAATGGTTCACGACTCTCCAAATGGAATCAGGCTGGGATTTGTTTGACCCCACACGTGTATTGTTTCCAATACGAGAGCATGACCCTGGCCTATGAAAAACACGACCAACTGGAACTGGTCTGTTTTTCATCTGTTGCTAATTTTTTAAATTGAAAGCAAGCAAAAGTATCACACGCTATATCCTTGCAATAAGTACACATTGGAAGAAATGATGATTTCTGAGCAGTCTTATTAGACGTGGGATTCTTTCTAGCTGTACCAGATTGAAATTTGTAAGTACTCGCTTGAGACTGATTTGATTTCCTACGAACCGTCTGCTGAGAGAAGTACGTACTGACAAATAAAACTTTGTAACCAACAAATATTCGTCGGCTGTACGAGCTACATCTTCTAAAGTATCTGTTTGTGTTCATCAAAGTAAACTTTGATGTCATTATGGACGCAGTTCTTGAACTCTTCGACTAATATTAGTTGTACAAATTTATTATTATCTTTATTAATCTACTTTGGTGCACGACACCTGTCAAATAGTAGCTCTTTCTTCTTAGGAAACCAAACATGTGTTTGACTACTCTGCAATTCCGTAATCTCTGTCGATATGCCTCAGGTATCAGCTCATAACCTCATACATTCCTTGACGAAAGTAAAATCAGCACTTGCATCTAATGACACTGAAGTGCAAACTTCACGAGCGTTGTCAATAAGTGCACTCTATAATAACAAAGTCGAGCGCTCTCTTGGCCATTTTAAATTCTCGGCCATTTTTATTCAAAATTGTGCAACCATATTGATCTCCATTTTATACTGTTTCTTTAAGTGGGTATACCAAATTAATATATTTGGTAACATCAGAAGGTGAACCTTTATGATTGTGAAATCCATTTTGTAATTCCATTTCCTCCTTTTCTTTTTGTATTAGCAATTTCATTTTGCTTCTCTCTTTCTTCTTTCGGCATTTGCAATTTAATTTGCATATCTATTTCCGCTTTCTAATATTCTCTCTCTCTCTCTTTAGCATTTCTGAATATGCAGTTTCCTTTGCAAATGTCGTTTGTCTTTTGAATTCTCTCTATGTCTCTCTCTCTCTCTATTTCTCTCTCTCTCCTGCATTTGTCTATTCGCCTCTTATTCCTGCATGTGTATCTCTCCTTAATTTCAAAACCTTCTCTTTGTATCCTCGTTGTTCAAGCTCATGCATTCTTATCTTCATTTGATTATTGTATTTTTATTTCAATTCCATAACTTGCAAGTCCGATAAAAACGTACAAGAGAAACAAAAAGCACATTTATCGAAATTATTCTTTCTACCAGATATTGAACCAAGATTACTTGTCCTAACAAACTTGGATTTATATTCGAAAGATCAATTTCTCCCAAGTTCGAGCAGTTTATCTTATTTCAAGGGCTTCGGCCGTTTCTTTTTAGGATATAAAATTAATTTCTCCACCTTAGATGATATGATGAAGGCTTGCTGGTAAAATCAAAATAGCAGGAATAGAAAAATGTCCGAAATAAAAACAATTTAATTTCTATACCATTTTTCAATTTCTCTGAGTAATATCTAAAACTTTTATTATGAAGGAGCTACAATGTCTGCTACGACGTTTTCGTCACACAAAAAAATAAAGAACCAAAAACGTACAAGCGTGGTAACAAACTTGACAAATGATTGAATTTTCAAAGCTATAAATAAAAATGTGAGAGGAAAGAACAACATTATGACATGAATCCAAACTAATCCTGACAAAGTTCAGTAAAAACCCGAATAAAAGGAAAGTTCCGTGTAAATTTCGAAACCTGAAATGTACTGGTCATCCAGTTGTCAGATTGGCTTCCTTCAGAACTCCTTTGAATAATTCACAACAGTTTCAGAATAATATTATCGTTCAAATAATGAGCACTTTTTTTCTCCAATGATTAGTCCAAACAAAATCGGAATATATTTGATTGCTCAGTTAACTCCGCGTATACACCTATTGCACTATATTTCACAATATACTCCACGTGACTGATCGTAATACTTATTTTTCCTCAACATTGCTTATTCACGGGACCAAGCCTAAATTATAAGAAGTTAGTGCATTTTTCTGGAATCGTCTAAACCCCATCAGCCAATGAATAATTAAGGCAAAGACGTCATTTTGTTATCAAGTCGTATTAATAAGATAGTTAATAGTAGTTGTCAACACAAAAATGAACACCTATTTATAGACCCTGTGCAATTTTACGTTCAGGTAACGTAGGTAAAATCTAACTATATTAGGTACAATTTACAACGATGAATACAAATTACAAAAAATAAATAAAATCATGTACCATGAGTTACAAAAGACATGTACATACATAACAGTCACTTGCCTACACTAATAATTGTTACGCTTATCTGTTCAGATCATCAATAAAACAGAATATCGTGTTGAAAGTTTAGGTTCGAAAACATACGACGTTAAAATACACGATAAGGACGTTACCGCAGTTTTCGTTGGATTAAGTGAACCATCCATCATGACCAGTGGTCAATTGTAAACATCATTTTACACATACAGACGTATGCTATCATTAGAAAAGAGTCGCGTTAAACTCAAGGGTTGGTCAGTTGTATCATTATGATGCGTATCAAATAATAATGGACAATAAATAATGCACTAGCCGCAGTACGTTGTCAGCTGGATTCAGAGTATTTGCAGACATTGAGGTCTATTTGATAGATAGTCAGCAAACCAGTGAATAACAAATGTATCAAATGCCATGCTACTTTAATGTATGTATTAAACCATTCTTCACTTGTTGCTGACTTTTGGCTTTGCTGTGTATCACTATGAATAACCATGTCCATATTGAAAGATTTTATTACTCGTGCGGTACATTAGGGGTATGTAAAACATGCTTAGAAGGATTTTAGATCTAGACAATGTGTTACTCGTGCGGTACATTACGGGTATGTAAAGCATGCATAGAAGGATTTTAGATCTAGACAATGTATTACTCGTGCGGTAGATTACGGGTATGTAAAGCATGCTTAGAAGGATTTTAGATCTAGACAATGTGTTACTCGTGCGGTACATTACGGGTATGTAAAGCATGCTTAGAAGGATTTTAGATCTAGACAATGTGTTACTCGTGCGGTACATTACGGGTATGTAAAACATGCTTAGAAGGATTTTAGATCTAGACAATGTGTTACTCGTGCGGTACATTACGGGTATGTAAAACATGCTTAGAAGGATTTTAGATCTAGACAATGTATTACTCGTGCGGTACATTACGGGTATGTAAAACATGCTTACAAGGATTTTAGATCTAGACAATGTATTACTCGTGCGGTACATTACGGGTATGTAAAACATGCTTACAAGGATTTTAGATCTAGACAATGTGGAATTCTTCACTCTACATCAACTTTGTCGTTTATAAGAAGGCATTCGACATTGTGGACCGAGATACACTCTGGAAACTTCTTTGCCACTATGACATCCCAACGAAGCTGGTGAACCAGATCAAGAACACTTATAACGGAATGTCATGCAGATTCATTCATGCAGCACAGCACACAGACAGCTTCCTAGTGCAGACTGGCGTGAGGCAAGGCTGCTTGCTGTGGCAGTTTCTCTTCCTTCTCGCCATCAACTGGATTATGAAGACGTACACCAATGGGCGGAGAAATGGGATCCAGTTAACATTGTGGAGTCAGCATGAGGACCTGGACTTTGCCGATGACCAAGCACTCTTATCCCCTATTCAGCAGCAAATGCAGGACAAGAGATCGACGTACTGACAGCAACATCTGCACAGGTTGGCCTCCACATCCACAAAGACAAGACCAAGAACCTCAATATCAGTTATGCCAGTAACAACCCAGTCACACTGCACGGAAGTCCCTTGAAAGATGTGGAGGCCTTCACGTAACTGGGCAGCATTATCAACCAGCAGCGTGGCACAGACGCAAATGTCAAGGCAAGAATCGGTAAGGCGAGAGCAGCTTTCATACAGCTGAAGAACATCTGGAGCTCCAAAGAAATTTCCTTAACTACCAAGATCAAAATGTTCAACTCCAACGTAAAGCCAATCCTACTGTATGGAAAAGAGACCTGGAGAATCACCAAGTCTAACATAAATAAAGTTCAGAGCTTCATAAACATGTCTAAGGAGAATTCTCCAGATCCGCTGGACAGACACCATCAACAACACCAACCTGTGGCAGAGAACCTCCCAGTTTCCAGTACAGGACGAGATCAAGAAGAGAAGCTGGGGTTGGATAGGACACACCCTACGTAAGCCGCCAACCCACATTAGCAGACAGGCGTTGACATGGAACCTTCAAGGCAAGCGGAGAAGGGGATGACCAATAAACACCTGAGGAAGCAACTTTGAGGCGGACATCACTAAGATGTGCAACACCTGGAGTCAGCTTGAGGGGATGGCACAGGACAGACGCCTCTGGCGATCTTTTGTGGGCGGCCTATACCCCGGCAGGGGTGACGTGCAAAACTAATACGCTATGCAGAATGATTTTTACAGTTGATCAGCTCCAGGGATTAGCGCAAGTGTGTGGGTGACTTGGATTTTTTACGTAGCTTTAACAATATTTCAGTCATATGGCTATTATGTCTGCAGTGTGGCACTTTTTAGCGATGTCTAGCACTTTGGCATCATGTCGCAGATATGTAGCGTGATGTCCCACCCAGTCACATTATCCTGACACCAGGCTGACCAGTACTAATACTAATCTCTTAATGCTGAGCGCCAAGCGAGGAAGCTGTTAGTACCATTTTAGTAAGTCTTTGGTATTACCCACGATCTCCCGCATTCGAGACTGACGCTCCAACCACTAGGTCACCGGAGCTGTCCAGGCATTCATAAAATTGTAATTAATCGATTTTCGAACAGTTTATCTGTTTGAAGGATCTTTTGTCAGAAGTTCCGTAAGCCCGAAACATATTGTACATGATCTATATTTTACGAACTCTTTAGCCAGAAGTTCCATTGTTTCAAAGGTTCTTAATTATGAAAAATATTTGGCTACATAACCCAAAGATTTATTGATCTGAGGGTTTATAACCATCAAAGAAAAAATGTTGAAATGTTAACAAGTCCGAAGGTTCATTGGTTTGAAGGTATTTGACAAAAAGTGGTTCATTAGGCGGACGATTTATTGCTCCAAACATATTGAAACATGTCGAGAAGACTGAAAATTCTTTGATTCAAAGACATCTGAAATAAATTGGTTGGTTCCGACGATTCAATATTTCAAAGAGATTGATATTGTTCTAACACTTATTAGTCCGAAAAGAACGTTATTGTCCCAGAGGGGTAAGTTGTCTCACTATATCCGAACTGAGGATAAATTGTGAAGTACAAAAGATAAAACAAGTTCGAACGTATTATGAAAAAGAAACAATAGGATTTACTGGAGACACCATTTTAATCCATAAAGGCCGTTTTTTAATTAACTAAAAATATCAATAAAAATAATTTTATTCTATATTTACTTTCTTCTTAAATGAGGTTCTAAACCAGAACATGTTAAAAATTCACGCTCTGATTAAGCAGGGGTTGTATTATTATTAACGAAATTTTACAGTTACTTGAATTATTGCTTTTCTGCCAATGATTCTCTTTTAAATCATTATTCCGCAATTGAAATACACAATGAGACAGGGCCACAAATAAGTGCACGACTGTAAGGAAATGAAACTTAAAAACAAAACAAAACTTTTTTAAACACTGTATTTTATCTCATTGGAATAATCTTGGCTATCGCATCCTGATATTTGTGTTAGCGAAGTTGTTTTGTCGCATGACTCTTGTAGCTAACAAGATCAAAATATACAAAAAACTCACTTGCAATTAAACTATAATGTGTTATTTGCTCCACCACTGGTCTAAATCCTATTGAAAATAGAAGCTAATAATGTAAATGTTTCACGAGTGCCAGGATCATCTTATAATATCAATCAAACGAAATGTTCCGTTCCATCTGAATGTAGCCGCTTAATGCGCCTAATACTGGATTTAAAATCAAATCATCTAAAGGTACAGCTGTAAAAATGACGAATCATAAAGTACCTTGATAAATACTGTCATCGTAAAACAAATTGCGTTTTTGCCATGGAACGTATCCACAGCTAGATTGAAAGAACAGAGAACAAGCTTTGAAATTCTGGCATCATTCATGAAGTATAATCTCACCTAGCGCGTGCTTTACCCATTTACCAGCAAGAAATAAATATACCGAAACAAACCTTAAAGGGGCCCTGAGTATCCAAGTGTTCTAAAGCGCTCACCGTTACGGATCACTGCCTTCTCACCTCTGTCTGCGTGGGCTCGAGTCTTGGGCTCGGCCAGTGTGGATATGTGAAAAAGCTTGCCAGTAGCTTCGCGTTGGTCGATGTCACCCTCACCCCACCCCCAATTCTTCCTCCACCATTTATTACTGGCCGCCATATATAGTCTATCTTGTGCGTTAAACCATCCAACAACAACAACGACAAAAACAAAACTTAAAGAAAGACGCCAGTACCTTTGTATGATTCAATTAATTTACTGTTGTTAAAATTAATATCGTAAAGGTAATGAATGTCATAGATGATCCTTAAAATAAAATTATATTTTGATTTGTTTTCACATTATATGTGAATTCCTATTCACTTGATCAGACATATAATGGGTATCAATATATAAAAACAAACCTTTAGATTTAACACATACATTCTCGACGTACCAGATTAATTTTCCTTAACAAACTGACAATGTACTTACCTTATATATCAATTGAACGTTTTAGAGACATGAGTGTAATTTATTCACTTCAAATTTGGAGACACAAATATAATTTGTTACACTTCAAATGTGGAACACGCGTCTGAGTTGATGGGCCATCAAATGTGAAGAACAAGGTAAACATTAAGGTAGGTAACACTTCATGTAACCTTGATAAATGTCAAAACCCCAAACTTCTCAACAAAGGTACAATATTCGATTTATTTGGACATAAATATAAATGAAACAATCAAATAGCAACAAAACTGTATTCATCAAGTATGGAACCATTATAAAGATAAACACTGTAAAACGTAATCTCCATTGGATCCATAATATTAAAGGCTGTAGCACTAACAAAGCAATAACGAGGTCGGCTTCATCCAACTAACAGTGAAAAGTCTACCACAATCACGTGCGAAAATTTAAGATTACATTAAACTTTCAAAAATATGCAGTGGATAAAGTATATTTCTGCTCCGATATTTAATATCCAAGAGCTCTAATTGCATCATATAAAAGATCAAAATAAAATCAAGAAGTCACATAAATGTTTAATACTTCTCTCGTGGTCTTGACATATAAAAATGTAGACGACCTCGCTAGATATTTCAAAGGTTAAATATTTTTTAGCAGCATTGAACAACAACTTTCAATGATTTAAATGAATCTGAATTTACAAAGGTCATCATTGTATATGTCTTAACAGATGAATATGTAATATAAACTTTCAAATGGTTTTGATCGGAATATTTATGAATGTTTTTGCCTTGGACGAAATTGTAATGGAACAAAACATACGGAGATAAGAGAATATGGTTCGTGAATTTAATTATACAAACAGTGAGGAATCCATATTTTTTTAATGAAACAAAGCCATGACAAATTCGCGGTAGAGAAAATCGTATGGCGTTATCTATGGCTACAACAAAAAACCACAATATACCGATATACCGTGTGTCGTTGCACCCCTGTTACTTAGTGTATAGTCAGGTGTTGATATATATCTTGTGTCAGATAAAATACCAGTAATTGAAGCCTGGGGGAGTGATCCGAGATTACTTTCATTTATCGGGTTTAGTTACTGATAGAATAGTACATGGCATACTTATGCATTTTCAGATGAAATGATAATAAGTTGATAAACAGTATGCAGTAACTAATGCACAAAATAAACAAATTAGGGCAAACATCGGTATATATTCAATCATGGATCAACCGCAGACAGGAAGGAAAGGTCCACCTTCAAAAGATGTAAGTACAAGAACAAATACAAAGTATTTTTTTTAGTCAGCCATCTATTCTCAGTGCGCCTGTTCTCTACTCTACATATATATATTTATATGTTTGTATGTCTGTCTGTCAACCCGTTTGCCTATTAAGACTTGATCTATATTGTTTGTTTCATTCCCAGTGTAATCGTCATACATTTGTTGATGCCTGTGTCGGTTTACATTTTTTATTTGTCTCTATGTCTCCTCTCACATTGGTTTCTCTCAAAAAGTATAAAATCACAAATTATGGCGCGAAGAAAAGAGAAACGTCCTTACTTCGTTCTGTTAGTCATGAAACACTACATGTTTTTCCGTAGGTTTCATTTTCATGGGAACTGAGTAAAATAGTAACTGACTAAAACTAGTAAAATTATTTTAATTTACTAATGTTGAGACATACAATTCTAGTAATATAATGCTAAGGGCTTTAGTTGATCTAAGGGTACGATACATGATACAATACACAGAAGTATCAGAATGTAAAACACATTTTCACATTAACACTAAATTCTTTCTTGTAGGGTAACATTCCAATGCTACTTTTCTCTTTTCGCCTATTTGTCATGTTTTGTATTTCCGTTTTTCAACCATTCTCATTTCGCCTAATTCCCATGGTACCTACCCCATTTTGCCGTCATCATACTTTGCCTGCATATAAAGTTGTGTGCCCGTGGGTAGAGGCTTTATATATTAGTTTCTTAGGACCGAGCCAAATATAGGCATGAGCCTAGTTCTTTGCGTTGGCCAGAATCTCAAAGTGAGGCTTCGTAGTCTCTTACAGATTATCGTCTGGGTCTATGTACATTATTACGTAGGTACTTCTGGAAGATCAGCGCATTTGTCCTCAAGAAAAATCTCTGGAATCTGTCTAACTCGTCTATTTACGCAACCTAGCGAATGTACTTTCTGCTGACTTTGAGATGCAGGGCAATGTATGTATAAGATGGTTCGTATTTGACCATAAGGGCGCAATCATTGTTAACTAGTATACCATTGTAATACCGAAATAAATAAATATAATTTCAATATATTTTTAATAGAAAATTCTTTAAATATAATTTAATAAAAAATTATTTTTTAATACAATTTAGAGAAAATTTCAATTATATTACTTGCACTAAAAAATTCTGTCCTAATAATTACACCAGACATTACCAGATTTGCCCTCCCATAATGCATTGGCTAATCTCTATTTGAATATAAGCTGTTTTCAGTTGGATGAAAATAGGTTTGAGAAGGAGAGAAACAAATTGCTTTAAATTAGAATGAGTTCTTAACATTGGGTGCATAAGGTAGAAATGCATATTTTTTCGATAGATAACCGGTAGTAAACATTCAAGATACAAGTCCGCATTCCTAGAATTATCTGCAAACATTTTATTTCAGCCTGAGGAATTTTGTGCACATCGTGGGGATTAGATTGGATTTCACCAAATGGAAAGGGCAAATATTCATATTAACGTGGTCTTTTAAAATAGAGGGCTATGAGATGATATAAAATTAAAGGTTTATTTCAATTACAAATTAACACGTTTTACTAAATACTAATGCAAAGTGGTTCTAAAATGAAAACGTCAAGAAATTTTACAACTTTCCTTTCCAATTTCATGTTTACATTACGAGTGATACAATTAAAGAACTCCTGGTTGAGAGACTAGTTGGTGGTTACATTATTTACATTTATTTATTTATTGTGGCAGCTCAGTGATTAGCGTGCGTGTAAGAGAATTGGAGAAGAGAATACATTGTATGAGATATAGTAAAGAGACATGGATAAGAAAATACATTGTACGGGGTATAGTCTGAAAGCGAAATAGATAAGAGAATATATTGTACGGGATATAGTCTGTAAGATAAATGGAGAAGAGAATACATTGTACGGGATATAGTTTGAAAGCGAAATAGAGAAGAGAATACGTTGTATGGGTTATAGTCTGTAAGATAAATGGAGAAGAGAATACATTGTATGTGGTATAGTCTGAAAGAGATATGAAGAAGATAATACATTGTATGGGGTATAGTATGTAAGATAAATAGGAAAGAGAATACATTGTATGTGTTATAGTCTGAAGGAGAAATGGAGCAGAGAATACATCGTAGGGGTATAGTCTGTAAGTGAAATGGATGAGAGAATACATCGTAGGGGTATAGTCTGTAAGTGAAATGGATGAGAGAATACATCGTAGGGGTATAGTCTGTAAGTGAAATGGATGAGACAATACATCGTAGGGGTATAGTCTGCAAGAAAATGGAAGCAAATATGCACAATAAAGATCTAGTCTAAAGGAGAAATGGAGAATACATTGTAGTGGGAAAGACTGTAAAAGAGATGGAGGAGAGAGTATATTGGAGGGGTATTGTTCGTATGAGTCACGTTGTGAAGACAGCTCTCATGTGCAAAACCAACTCGGGTTGGAGAATGTTGCCGTGACATTGGCGACTGACCTTTGTTGAGCAAGATTGCGGCTTGAATCAACACTGGAAGGAACAAAGCGGTGGTTATCTTCAAAGAGACGAAGTAAATGGTAAAAGTGGATGAGGTTGTTTATTCACACCCACATTATTGGGTGAAATACCAATATTTTCATCTAATATAAGCAGCACGAGTGTATACTTTATAATTTCTGAGGAGTCTATGATACATTTTATGACATAGCTGCCATGCCTCAAACGTGAATCATAATGGTTATGACTGAATACATCTGTTTTACAAAATAGTATGCATGTTTTTTTCGACCAAACCTAATTGAAAACGTTTATTCTTTAAGTCCTTTTTTTTCAAAACAAGAACTCTGGTAAGTTGATATATTGAATATGTATGTTTTGAAAAATAAACGATGTATCTATGAAAGAATTCATCTCACGTGTATTTTCAACAAGTTAAAATAGATTACATGGTCTACGACGCATTAAAAACAAATATGAGTATTTTTTTATTCGTTACAGAGATAAACTGTTATTCTAGATTAAATGAAGTTATCATTCAAGCGTGAAACGTACGCTTTGCACATATTAAATATTTAATCGATTCAAAGCTGATTCATCACGTGTAACCTATGTATATTTACAGTAGGCAGTAGGCATGAATTGCAAGTTGCCTAATTGATGTAGTCCAATCCAAAATTCAGAAGTTCCAGTGCATTTTTCATTAGGATCACTTCTATTTCTATGGTGGACTAAGTGGTCGTAGCAATGCGTGTTGATTATATTGTTGCACGCTATAGTTTATGTTATTAATGTTAGCTTTCAGATATAGACGGGTATTTCTAGCTAACGAATACACATTTTATTATTTTACTATTTCAGAATAGGTCTAGGCCCATTGGTCATGTTAATTTATTGCCTACTCCAGGTAATTTTCACGTCATACGGGATAGTTTCGAAAGTGTTAACGACGTCACTAATGCAATTAAAGAGGCCGGTGTAGTCAAATGTGGACTTATATTAGGTAAGTGTTCACTCAAAGTAATACGTTTTGCAAATAAATGACGAAATAAGTATTGATCATCTATGGGTTCAGTATACTTCCTATATGTCACACATCATTTATCATGTGTAATATGTATTCGATGATAAGTAAAACAATTAATGTGCAACTTATTTTACTTTATCTTAGCAATCAAACAGATTCTGCTTTTCATATTTACCGTTAAAAAAAGTTTTGAAATTTTTTACTTCCCTTATGTTTCCCTTCCATCAAATTGTCATCAAACGCGTGATTTAATATCATCAGAAACGAGCTAAATATGACGTTTAACATATTGGAATTGTCTGCTTTTCCCTGGTGAATCTTTAAAGAAAAGTTAATTCTTGAAGCCTTCCTAATGGAACGGACAGAGGAAGGAACCGATAAAACACCTTAATGTCATCAAATAAAATATCAAGTTTGATGGAAAATAGACGGATGGTCTAAGTAGATACAGAGCCAGGTAAAGAAAAACAGGCTGACAAATGGACATAATTACAGACCAAGCCAATAAAAACTGTATTGCAAAATTACACGAGACTCTCATTTCTTGACGTCATATTTGTCTTCTGTAGGTATCGATTATACAATTAGCAACCGCCTTCAGGGACAGAAAACATTTGGCGGACGTTCTCTGCATGACATCATAGGACCAGATATGAATCCATACCAACATGTATGTATGTATGTATGTATGTATGTATGTATGTATGTATGTATGTATGTATGTATGTATGTATGTATGTGTGTGTGTGTGTGCATGACTGACTGACTGACTGACTGACTGACTTTATTTCCTCTTCAAAAGAGATTACATCAGATTAAACAAACTCAGGATAATACAAGATCATTAAATAGAACAGAAAAGTGACAAAAATACAATAGTAATACAATAGAAATACTGTGTCACTTACCGTATTGACAAAACGAAATATCTCAATACCTGCAATTATGCGAATCTGCAATCATTTGGCTATCATGGCACTGATCTTTTAACAGTTGCTTGATGATGATAATATTTCGAAAAGTTAATACGTCTATAGTGTTATGTGCTTAACATTAAGCTCGAGATAGCAACGAAAATGAAATGGATAACTTATAACAGTGTAATTCTATATGTAGTTTTTTTTATATGACACATGTATTTATGCATATATATATATATACTTGTTTGCGCGTATGCGTGCGTGCATGCGTTTATCTATGACTGACTGTAAATGACTTAGTTACCTCTTCAACAAAGATTATATCAGGTTACTAAGATACATATTATACGTATCATAAGATTATGAGACACAGTATAGACGAGAACGCAAGCATGATATATACATCGTCAACATATAGAAATCTCTAGGAAATATACATAAACAAATACACACACACACACACACACAGCAGGGAGGGCAATCAGACCTAGGGTTCCAGACAAAAAATAAACCTTCCACAGAAAACTCTCTCGTAGAAAGGTCCCGATTACCAAATAAACGCATCCTGGAGAATTTTATTCGTTACTGAACCCTGTTCCATCAATAAAACCTTAGATTGAAGATTTTAGCTGAAAAAGAAAGTATTCTACGTTAATTTTAATTTTTTTTTTGTTTATTACCTTACGACCAAGTATTTGTAAAGCCCTCCCTGTTGCTATCGTGTAATTGCACAAAATTATACCAATCAGCGTTAAAAGATTTTATCTAAACCTATTCGATATCTTGACCTGGGATCACATACATTTACCGTCACAAATCCATGAGGCGTACCTTGAGCTCGTGAAAAGAAATTTTTAAATTTGTTTATATCCATGTCGCCGCTACACCATGTTTGATGAATATTTCTTAGCGTATGAACATCGACGCCGTTAAAAACAACCAAAACATTGCAGTTGTCTCTGATTACTTTCGGTATCTGTGTATATCTTTGAGTTACATAAATGATATCTGTATTTTTATGTCGACCACGGGAAAATATTCTGGCAGGATTAGTTTGTTTATCTAACATCACGTCGTCGTAGACTACTAAATTATTGACTGACCCATCGAGATCATCAATAGAGGGAGCCTCTTCGATGTCGGTGATAAATTCAATTATATTTTCACCATTATTCATCAAGGCTGCATTTTCATTAAACTCTTTCAATACCTGATAACAACGTTGATCATCAACAGATGGTGCAACCAAATATAATTTATCCCATTTTAACCATCTCATTATCAGATTTAACAGCAATTGAGTTTTTCCACTCCCTGATGGGCCAATTATTATCATTCTAATTGAATTAGGTAATGCAGCATGATGCTTGACAGGAACAGACTTTTTTGTAGCTGAAAAATCAATTACATTCATGATATAATAAATATTATGGATTTATATTGTGTCAAATGTAAAACACGTACGCCAACGGTAGAGCTAACTACGGTTACAACTCGCAACAAGAGATCTGCCGTTACAGGTAAATGAGCAAAATGCGGCACAAAAATATTTAGATTTACCTCATCAACTAAAAAAAATGATTCCATGGAGGTGACATCACCTCAGAGTTATCATCGTTACCAGGATTCCCCTGGGCTAAATACTCTGGAGAAAAACACCTGCCAGGATATAGCTACTGTGGACCAGGTACCATACTCGATATCAGATTAAATAATCAGGATCAACCAAATTCAGGTGAGGAACCGATTAATGCGATTGATCAGGCATGTCTAGCTCATGATATAGCATATCGAAGTAAAGATATTCAACAGCGACATCTTGCTGATATAAATTTAATTCACGCAATAAATTCTATAAAAAATATAACGATTAAAGTGAGACTAGATTCGTGGCTAATTAAAAACGCAATGAAGGGTAAATTAGTTTTTGGTGCTGGTAATTAATAATGGGATCTATCTGCTATTCTCCTGCTGGATTTTGGCGGGGTAAACCAGCTATCAAAAAACTTGCAAAAGCTGCTATTAAAACCATCAACAGCTGCTGCTTGGTTATCTAAACAGGCTATATGGCAAATTTATCTACCACCACCAAAACGAATCGAGCACGCGCATTTTGATGTTAGCGTACCAAATGAGGTTCATCAGGCTGATATAATGTTTTTACCACATGATACTGTTGATGGTAAAATCTATAAATATGTGCTGATCGTAGTAGATATTGCTAGCAGATACAAAGCTGAACCATTAACTAAAAAAAACAGCCGCTGAGGTAGCTGATGCATTTGAAAAAATATATCAACGAGGACCATTAACAAATCCGATTTTATTTCAGGTTGATCCTGGACGAGAATTCCTCGGCGCGGTGACTTCATTAATGAAACAAAAAAATACAAAAATAAGACGCGGTAAGGTTAATATTCACAATGACCAGGCAATTGTTGAAAGATTCAATAAAACACTAGCTGAGCGGCTTTTTGGTTATCAGTATGCGATGGAGTTTATTCAGAATAAACGATCTAATGACTGGGTAGTTAGGATAACCGGTGTTATATCTGCGATAAATAACGAGACAACGAGAGCTATATCAATGAAACCAGTAATTGCCATGCAGAAAGATTTTATACCGATAAAGCGACGCGATTTTTCAGCTCGACCTGTTCTTGGTAGTGTCATCGTCAGATATTTATACAAACCAGGTGAGGCTGAGGGTGGCAGAAAAAGATCAACAGATCCAATCTGGAGCACAACAACACAAAATAGTATCAGTGACGAGATCATCAGGTAGACCAGCAATTTATATACTCGATTCATTAGCACCTCAACGAGGTTTTACTCGCGAAGAATTACAAGTAATACCAGCTGATACTCAATTACCGCCTCAGTCACTTAGATAATCAACTCCGCGTCGATTACACTCTAAACACGTCAGAGTAACGTTGTCGCAATTATGACCTAAATTATTATTTATTCTGTCCTCGGTAAATTGTCTGGAATCATTTTTTTTTATTTTGATAATTCCATGTCATTATGCAATTACAACCTGCACAATGACTTTTTGTTTCTCTTTCAGCAATAAAATAAATTCAACATCTAAATCAAATTCGCGTTTATTTCTTTTATCGGTTTGCTTATAACTCAACAATTTTTTTTTAATCACATACTCGTCAATTTCATCGTTAATAATCATTCTATCTAAAACAATCCATCCTAGTTGGTTTATTTTTCTGACTCTAGAAACAGCCAAATACACCAGATTAGACCTTTCTATGTAATCGTCAACAATCCAAACTCGAGTATCGGTTATGGTTAATCCCTGCGAAGAATGAATTGTCATTGCATATCCGAGCGTCCACGGAGATTTTTCTGCACTCAACATATCATTGACAAAATTAACATCAACGACGACTATATCATTCAACACAAGATTTTGCTTCCCTTGTCCTGGTATATCAACATCAATATTCTCCAATCTGGTATCGGCTGGATTGTAACATAACGGTACAGGCATCAGCGGAAATTTTTCTTGATGTAACTTAAATAATCTTTGCTGAAGTACGTCGCGTATTATTTTTCTGCTAGCTACAATCAAATCATTTGGTGTCCACGTTGATAGGAAATCTCCCATGGATGTTTTTGGAATTATTTCGCGCATCACATCACATTGAATTTTATTTGGTTGTAATCGAATTAATCTCTTAAATTCACTCAGCCGACCATCAAGAGATCTATAATCGGTGTTAACTTCCTCATAATAATCAACAAAATTCTTTAGCCATTCGTGAGGTGATTCTCCATCAATAGGATTGGGTTGACCGTGGTCGCCGCACATAATTACTGCAGTATTCTTTGTTAATAACCAATCCAAAAACATTCATAGAGTTTTAACGAATGCAGTGCAGATTTCACCCCATATAATTATTTTATTTATGTATTTTTCTCCCATTCGCGAAGCATTCCACGTACCACCAGTATACTTGAAAAAGCTATGATACGTACATGAGTTAACGCCGCGTTGTCTCATCTCTCGTGCTAATCGATGTGTTTGCGTCAACACAATTACATCAGAATTCTTAAATAAGTCGATAATTCGAGTTGTCTTACCTGATCCACCTGGTCCATTCACGTAGACTGTTTTATATCTCGACGTAGGATCATACACAGATGGTGCTGTCGAAATTTCTGATACACTATCAAAATAATAATTATCCTCGGCAATTACATCAGCGTTTTCACAAGACCATACAATATTTTCGTCTAGTACGCGCCACGTACCCCACGACCCATCGCCGGTTAATTTTTCCAACTCTGGCAGATACTTCTCATCGATATAAAATGAGTCAGTAGCTACCCTAACAACGTCATTGGGGAATCTGTTTATCATCGATAGCATATTTATACTCGCATACGCCAGCATTGACGATCTTAAATGAGTATATTGCGGTGACTCTCCTTCGAGATAGCTAACTACAGTACCTAATTTGGTTCCGTTTGATAAATAAATACTCTCTCTGTTACAAAATATACCTCTCTCAGCGGTATCAGCGATTATAAAATCTAATTCAGTTTCACAGTAGTACTAGAACGTGAAAAACACAGAAGCAAAGTGAGAAACAACAAAAGCAAAATACTACGTCAGCTAAGGCATTTGCAAAATGAAACTTCTTAAAAATACATAGTCATATAGTTATGTCTACAGAAATATCATAATTAAATATATTTAGCTTAATATGATACTGGCCTTCTTTGATCATTTGTCTGATGCTCTTCATCATAAAAAAAATGTAAGTAAATCTTGGATCTATAATTACGTGATTGACAGTAACTTTGAAACAGTAAATCAATGATTGGTATTGATGGATAGGACTATGTTTGAGATTATTGCGATAAGTATTCCTCCTGAGTGCGATTGATACGTATAAGCAATGATACGAAACTATCTTGACACACTGAAGAAATACAAATGGAAATTTAGTTCATTCTGATCCACTAATCGTTTTAATGCTAATCTAGTTTTACTAACTGCATTCATTTCTGAGACCAATCAACATGGGTTGAACAAATCAGAATTACCTTACATTTTCTATAAATAGTCGGTGTTGAGATGTTGTTTCAATGCTTCTTGTATTGTTAGTAACGGTAACCATATCAGTTACATGATCGCTACACTTGATGTTTTAATGTACGGTTGAATATGGGTGAATATTATATTTTTATTACAAAAGGAACAAGACCTCACATAACGAAAAAGTAATCTCAAAGATTAACGCTAACAGAACCAGGAATATTTCACTTCACAGCTTCGTTATTTACCTATGGTTCAATTTTAATGAACAAATTAGCTCCGACCTTTAACCTATGAGATCATATAATATTTAAAGAAGGATATTTGAATGCGTATGTTGGTGTCAAACAGTTTTATTGGCGAAATCCAAATATATCTCCAGTTGTAGGGATTCCATGCGGCGATAGTGACCGACTAGTCTTACTTCAAAACAATAAATGTGTACGAGACTGTTTTGGATTAATCTGTAGGTTTAGCTGATCAGATATCCTTCACATTTGGTGTATAGAAAGGATTCGCATACGGATTAAAGTACTCAAATAAACATACTATTTATTTGTTTACATAAACGTTCGTTTATTCGATCAAAACATATGTGTATAAACAGTGATGCTAAATATGATAAATATGTAATAGATCTTGATGACACAATGCTCAGAATAAACACACTTGAAAGTTGATTCAGCGTTTTTGCTAACATTTCGAAAGATCAATTACGAATTAGCGACTTACAGACAAAGAACCAATATAAGCTCGCTCTTCCTTGCGGTCACTTGAGATTACAAACAACCATTTTATTTTAATAGGAAACGCACCCTCAACGATACAAATAGGAATGACTAATGAGAATGTATGATTCTTTACCTGACCAAACATTTTATGGAATACTGTTTTCTCGTTTATGTAGCGAGCTTTTACAATAGCGTGTAATGTCAGAAAGAGATGGATAAAATAAATCAATGTATATAACAAGACAAATGATATTGTTTCCAGCCTGCTTGCGTCTTTGAACCATCAATACAACATTAGTGTTTTATAATTAACAACAATATACAGTGAATATTCGTCCATCGGTCTACTGTGGTGACGTCACAAGTATCACAATTATGAAAGCTGAATATTGGTATCCGTAACTGTTTCGTAACTGCTTGGTGGTCTAAAGTTCCATCCATGGTACACGAAAGCACAAAATAACATCGCGCAATTACGACCTTTGTTTTCTCATATGGTCTGAAAAATAAAATATTCCATGTTTTAATGATCATAATATATCGGATATACCTGTAGCCTAGCAGGAACTAATGCGTCGCCAATCAACAAAACTTAACTCCAGTGACCCGCCCAATAAATACATTTTCTGAGGAATGTTTGTGCCGCCACTGGGACTATTGCAGCTCAACAATTGGCGATGCTTTTGAGGGCTAAACAAACAAACCCCGATGACCTACTAAAATATGGAAAGAAGGAAAAGGGTAATAGGATACCATTTATCCTGGCTTACCATTCAGACAACCCCAAAGTATGTAAAATCATCGTGAAAAACTTGCCCATCGTGGAACCTTCGGACGCACTAAAGTTAATCCTCCCTAACAAACCTGTAGTAGCCTACCAGAGAACAAAAAACATCAAGGACATCCTAGTCAGGGCGATGCTAACGCCATTCACTAATCAAGACCAAAATAGTCAATCTGGCCCCTGTGGCGATACAATCTGCAAAACCAGTTAACATATGATTGAGACCAGGACATTTTCCAGCAAAGTGACTAGAGACAAACTAAACATACATGGTTCACTCAAAACGTGCAACACAGAGAATGTCATTTTTCTCATCACATGTAAGATCTGCATCCGTCAGTATGTCGGACAAACTGAAATGCTACACAAACGATCAACCTTTATAGATCTGATTGGATGACTAAGAAGCTGTACAGAACCCTGGTCGCAGAACACTTCTCTTCCCCATGCCACGCTTTTAGCGATATAACACTTATTACACTTGCTCAATACCTGTACTAGAGTTCCCAAACCAGGAAAGAAAAATAATTTTACTGGATACGCCGCCGAAGAATATTGAAACCAAGCGATTTAAACCAAGAAGACTAGAAATAGACAACCGTTTCCTTTTTGCAGCCGACAAATTTTCTATTAAATATTTCTATAAATTTTCTTAAAACCAATGACTATTATAACAATTAAATATTCGTGATATAAATTGCGCTTACATAAATTTACATAAAATAACATGTCGTTATGGCTCATCTATTTCCAGGTCAATACGAATAGTTTCCAGTATAATCAACAAGCTGAAATAAACTAGTTGAAACATAATAAAATTAAAAGGTTTTATTCCTGTAGAAACAGCCATGTAACATTTCGCAAACATAACCGTTTTTCTGTTTTAAACGTTTGTTCTGTCCATGTTTTGTACTTGCCTTTGAAAAAGACTCATTAAGGAGTCTAGAGCGCTCATCCTACTTAGATACAAGTTTCTCACTGTTCGGTGTCAGTTTATTGCATTTAACTCAATCCCTGCCACACGTGATCCCTGGCTGGATCAAATGCACTTGAACGGATTGTTATTCACCATATGATTTGTATTCTTTATATATATATATATATATATATATATATATATATATATATATATATATATATATATATATACGGTCAGCAACAGCAAATCTACGCACTACAATGTGCTGTTACTCGAGCTATTTATACGGGGTCTGAAACCTAAGGCTTATCGTCTTATGTATATCATTTTCTATATGGATTTCGAATTCAGAACTGTATGTCATTGAGAAATCAAAGAGACCGTTAAAACAATATTAAATATGTCCATTAATTAAAGTATATAATTGCTTACCCAAATCTTAATTGCAAGTATTGTCTATAAGAACTCCAGTTAACGGGTGATATGGCCAAATAGAGTAGATTATTCGAACGGTAGCATCATACTACACATACTAATACTACTACACATACTACTACCACAACTGTATTTCTGTAATTTGAGTCACTAGAAGTGACAGTATAAAGATTTGGATACATTTGAGACACGAAAAAAATTCGTTTTCAAACCCAGACTTTTACTACTACAAATAATGTAAATAATATTACTACCCTTCGGAAATATGTTAATGATGTTATGATAAACACAGACTTACGGATTCGATATTTAATTTCCAAGCCAGGGCCAAGGCATCGAGGCCAGAACGTGGTAACGATGGATCATCTCCGTAACGTGCTTCTCCTCAGAAACATATCCAGCGAATCCTCCACTACGTTCTATTGTATTACACTGTCTCACGGGATTGGTTGCGCAGTTCTCCATGAATAAAAACAGAGTTCCACGAACGAGTGTAAGTTGTACAAGCGAATGAGGACTTTGACCTACAAAAGACAACGTATTGAAATATAATAAAGAAATACACATTGATTGTTACTTACACCATTAGGTTCGTGTGATCGTTTCTTGTGAAACAAGAAATATATTTTGTGCTCCCTATCGGTCACAGTATAAGATCTTCTAATTCGGATCATCATCATTCCTTTGATATAACCATGGTAATAGAAACTTGTTTTGACTATTATTCCTGCTGAATTTCTTTTGCTCAATAAATGCAGAAAATATATATGTGGTCTTACCTTGCTATCGGCAGCACAAAATAGTCTATCCTTTGAGAGGAGGGATCTGCTGTAAATTACATGCAAAGCATGTCCTTATATACACACGGACTGTCACTCTATATCCTGGAATATTATATATTCTACATCCTGGTATATTCCTACGCATCTCCCACGGTGTACGTCATAGCATCGTTCAGCAAAATAATCTCGTCTTTTGTATCAACACTTACCTGTAATGCATGGGTTGAAGTTCAAGTAGAACTTTAAGATATCTACGTAGGTCAGTCGACAATGAATACCTAAAGTACACTGTCATTAATTCGTACGTAGGTATTCGCTCAGTTATAATAACAAGGTGTGTTTACTTTGGCGGCAGTATTATCCAAATGCAAAAACTTTCTTATATGCCATTGCACGTGGAGTGATAATTTAACAGCACTTTTATATCAACCTCTCTTTGCTGACATCGCAGGAAAAGTATGAATATGTTTCAGTTTCAAATGTCGCAGAATAACAATCTACTATTCATTTTGTCATCGTAAAATGTTGTAGCAAATTTTTTTCATGATTTCAAATGCTACTAAAACCCATAACAAGGTCATCAAAATGTAAAATGATTTAAAATTCATGAACTAATATCTTAAAAGTATACTGTAAGTTAATGGTGGAAAATTCGTTACTTTATATTTAGGACGATACATGTTTTCAATATGAATGGTTAAGTTCTATTAAATTATAAAGGATGTTCCCTCCCTGGGAAACTATTACTGTAGTAATTAAAAATGTAATGGTGTTATGACTTCATAAATCAGGTTAAAGTGGTGTGAGAAAATAAAACAGAACGAAAGTTACATAATGCTTCCGTAAATAACGATACAAATTTGCTTGTTTAAATTATGGTGTGCACCTGCAGATTTCATCAGTTTATATGAAGCTTTGTATTACAAAAACTATTTTGTATCCAATCGTTAAAGTTTTCTTAATGAAATGTTTGATACACTTACTGCAATGTTAGAATTCTTTTTCATTTACTACGAATACCGTTTTACATCTCCATGAAAGTTTAAATCTTAATTTTTAAGTGCTTCTCTCGAAAAGTTAGGTACGCATAATCATCTTGTCTGTCCTTTCTGCTTCATTTGTCGAATTTAACTGATGTTGCATTGCTCATATGGTTTAATGTGCAAACGCAGTAGGATCTAGATTTTGTCGTTTATTGGTGGCGTGTATACAATGTAGCTCTGACTGCAGTACTGAAATGTTCCATAACATTTCATTATTAGATATACATCTGAATCGATTTTTCGCCATATGTTGCATTACTGACCAAACTATCTGCCATATAAATGGGCCTTCATTATCTTTTAAATCAAAAGAGACTTGGATACTGAAAAGACAGTGAGTGCCCATCATTACGATCTCGTTGTATAAATCCTACTTTACTTCAGAAAATTAGGTTTCCCTAATGATATATTGAATAGGAAAGCATACGGTGATTTTACCGATAATAAATGTGCGGAATATGTGTTATCTCGAATCTAATAATCCAATGCTATTGAGTAGGTCTAGAACAATGTTTATTCTTAAAACTGGAATTCGATAACCTGCTAGTTTTAGGGGTTAATACATATTTTAAAGTACACTAGAGTCCTTGTGTAGGAAGATAAAGTGAGTAAAATAATGAAAATGGATGGTTTGGATCGAGTGAAAATAATTAAGATAGTAAAGTGACTAGAACCGCTTAATACAGCAAGGTGACTGAGAATGTTATGTATAAAGCTAATGTATGATGCATTGACTCTTTACTCAGGTACACAAACTGCAATATACGATATACGATATAACAACAGGTATCATCCTTAAATGAAAAAGAACAAATAATCTTGTATGTCGACGAATATAGATAATATGTGTAACTAGATTAAACTGAATTGGATTGGATCTAGTGAAAGCACTTGAGAAACGTATGCATCAATAGATGAAGGCATGGATGAACGTATATGATAGATGCTCAGTATAGTGTTCATCAACAGCTATGACGCTGTTCTAGATATGCTGTGAGTGTAAACATATATGCATTAACTACATGTGAACAATGAAACAACACTAGGAATCAAATTCTCAAGGTATTGGTTCATTCTTTTCATTTCGTTGTGTTTCGCTGACACAAAGTTGTATTGATATAAATCTTAACAGATACCAGCACACTGTAATGTTTTCTATTATTGGAACAAACTGATACCAATCGTCCTGCCATTGTGTTTGTCAGCCTGTCAGACTGTCTGATTGTATTAGCATTTAGGCTTTGTAATATCTGATATTCATTAAGCACTTCAGAAGTCATTTTATTCGTATGTAATGTATACACTAAGCTTAAACTTATCATTTGTACAGGTAAAAAGATTTTTAACAAAATCGGAAGTAGTCTCTGAAATAGATTGACGATAGGGATGACAAACCGGAAGCCTGAAAGAGACACAGAAATAGATAGGGAGAGAGAGCGGGAGAGAGAGAGAAACAAAGATAAAGAAGGTGACTGTGGAAAGAGAGAAAGAGAACAAACTAACAATATCAATGTATAGCCTCTGTTTGACTGTTCCATAAGAACAGTTTGACTACCCAGGGTACATAAATCTGTTTTGTTTTTTGGTGGCATTATTGCTGCTCTGACTGAATGGTAACAGTACATTATATTGCAGATTTTCCAAAAAAGATCCAATCCACAATAACATACATTTGCAAGAGAACAAATATTTTCTTTCTTGTGTTTTTATCTTCTTTATTTGCGGGTTGGGAATGCTGCTGCATAGTACACAAAAGATTATCCGTAAAATTCCAGTTTTACACATCTCCGAACTCAACATAGTTACATCCATCTGTAAATCAATGCCATGCTGATTCAGCATTTTATAAGACCATATGTTTAAAACGTTGTTAAATGTTGCACAGTTAGTCTTAAACGTACTAATTATTTCTCACAGCATTTTCACATTATAAAATGAACTAAGAGTCCACGCAATATATAATGACCCTAATTTTCAAGACTAAAGAAGGACATTATTTTTCATTCCTTGACCATGCCAATGAGGATGGGCCTGTTTCAAGATAACGGAACAGCCCTGCAGAGATAACTTCTTACAAACATTTGAGGGCTATTGAAGACGTGCAGTCGATAAGAGAAAAATTTGATATCACCGATGGAAAAGTGACTATTCATATGGCATTTGTTGTACCTCCATGGGAAGAAGACGATGACTGCACTTGATCTGCTTACCGTTAAGTGCACCTAGCACGATGGACATAACAGCAGATTTACGAATGAAAGGGAGTACGTGATGGGAAATATCTATGCTGGGACACAATTGGTAGCTGACCAGATTTTAAACAACGTGTGTGACGGATAGAGAGAGTAACATGAACTTTGTCCTATTTGATTGGTTGTTACTTGTTTTGTTTTACCTTTTTCATATAAATGAACATTAAATGTAAATACGTTGCATATGAAGTGATTTTAGAAAGGAGTGAACTTTAATTTTAAACAGTAGTTTACTAGAACCAAGAACTAAATAACTCGTAAATAGGTCTGTTTCATGTCCAAATGTTTATGTATTAAATGGATAGTGCTTAGACCAAAGCACAGGCCAGAGAGCCCATGTCTATACTTGAATAAATGTTTTGAACCCATGCAACAGACTTTTCTTTTTCGAGTCTCTATTCTATCTGTGAGTCTTTCTTTAGAACATTTCTGTCTTCTTTTCTGTGTGTTTGGATGTGTATTTGTTTGTTTCTGTATGTCTATGTTTGTCCCTATCAACCCTTTGTCCCTACAAATACATTTCACCCTATAAAACGTTTTGACCCTATAAACACATGACGTCACCAATTTTCAATTCCCATTGATCTCCAGGTGACATTCCCATGTTAAATTCCCATTGTCGCCAAAGTGCAAACCCCCTATTTTAACATTAAAGTTCCATTGTGGCCAAAATGCCCCACTTAACTACTGACAACTGCCTCGCTAAGATATCTACATTAAGAGGTTAGTGTTAGGATTCGTCGGCCTGGTGTCAGGATAATGTGACTGGGTGGGACATGATGCTACATTTCTGCAGCATGATGCCCCAGTGCTAGACATCACTATAAACTGCCACACTGCAGACATCGTAGCGATATGACTAAAAAAAATTTATAGATATGTTAAACATCCAAATCTCATACACACTTAAATATGTGTATCGGTAAATCGAATACATTCTCCAAACAATGAAATCTTACTACTACTACTACTACTACTACTGCTATAAACTGAGTGACATGATGTGTTAGAATTAAGTAAGCTGGGTATAACTAAGCCACGAAAAAAATAGTTTTCGACCTAAAAGTTAGACTACTACAAAATAATATTAATGCTCTTACGTATTCGATATATAATTTCCGAACCAGGGCCAATGCTTCTTGGCCACGACATGGTTATCATGGCCAATGCATTTTGGCCACGACATGGTAATCATGGTCAGTGCATCTTGGCCACGACATGGTAATCATGGTCAGTGCATCTTGGCCACGACATGGTAATCATGGCCAATGATCTTTTCCACGACAAGGTAATCATGGTAAATGCATCTTGGCCACGACATGGTAATCATGGTCAATGCATCTTGGCCACGACATGGTAATCATGGTCAATGCATCTTGGTCACGACATGGTAATCATGGCCAATGATCTTTTCCACGACAAGGTAATCATGGTCAATGCATCTTGCCACGACATGTTAATCATGGTCAGTGCAACTTGGCCACGACATGGTAATCATGGTCAGTGCATCTTGGCCACGACATGGTAATCATGGCCAATGATCTTTTCCACGACAAGGTAATCATGGTAAATGCATCTTGGCCACGACATGGTAATCATGGTCAATGCATCTTGGCCACGACATGGTAATCATGGTCAATGCATCTTGGTCACGACATGGTAATCATGGCCAATGATCTTTTCCACGACAAGGTAATCATGGTCAATGCATCTTGGCCACGACATGGTAATCATGGTCAGTGCATCTTGGCCACGACATGGTAATCATGGCCAATGATATTTTCCACGACATGGTTATCATGGTCAATGCATCCTGGCCACGACATGGTTATCATGGATAATGCATCTTGGCCACGACATGGTAATCATTGTCAGTGCATCTTGGCCACGACATGGTAATCATAGTCAGTGCATCTTGGCCACGACATGGTAATCATAGTCAGTGCATCTTGGCCACGACATGGTAATCATGGCCAATGCGTCTTGGCCACGACATGGTAATCATAGTCAGTGCATCTTGGGCACGACATGGTAATCATGGTCAATGCATCTTGGCCACGACATGGTAATCATGGTCAGTGCATCTTGGCCACGACATGGTAATCATGGCCAATGATCTTTTCCACGACAAGGTAATCATGGTCAATGCATCTTGGCCACGACATGGTAATCATGGTCAGTGCATCTTGGCCACGACATGGTAATCATGGCCAATGATCTTTTCCACGACATGGTTATCATGGTCAATACATCTTGGCCACGAGATGGTTATCATGGCCAATGCATCTTGGCCACGACATGGTAATCATTGTCAGTGCATCTTGGCCACGACATGGTAATCATAGTCAGTGCATCTTGGCCACGACATGGTAATCATAGTCAGTGCATCTTGGCCGCGACATGGTAATCATGGCCAATGCATCTTGGCCACGACATGGTAATCATAGTCAGTGCATCTTGGCCACGACATGGTTATCATGGTCAGTGCATCTTGGCCACGACATGGTAATCATGGCCAATGATCTTTTCCACGACAAGGTAATCATGGTCAATGCATCTTGGCCACGACATGGTAATCATGACTAATGCATCCTGGCCACGATAAGATAATCATGGTGATACTTTTCACTGCAAACTTCATGTCCATCCGCAAGATATTCAGCACAGGCTCCATTCGAGTCTAATGCATTAAAGTGCTTCAGATAATTAATCGGTTGCGCAGGTCTCCATGAAGAAAACAGAGCTCCACCACATTGTACAAGCTCTATCAACTATGGGGAACTTCAGCTACAAAAGACATCATACTACTGTATGAAACATAATTGTAATCCATTAGCTTTTGTATTTTATCTCTTGTAGATGGTAAAATAGCGACATTGAGTTGATGTTTCTTATTATATAAAAATGAATATATTGATTACATAACACATAATATCTTAGCCAACGTCCAGTGTGGCAAACAAATTACTCTTAATTAGTTTTTGAAGTTACGGTATTCTTTTTATCTTGTTTCATTTTCTCAATAATCAGCTGTATCTGATGTATATATATATATATATATATATATATATATATATATATATATATATATATATATATATATATATATATATATATATATATCATGGCATAGGAATTGTTGTGCACAGTGCGAAACGTAATATTTTTTTGTGTTAACGGTTCAAATAATTCATTTATTCAAACGTAAATAGATGACTTGCTTGAAACGTGACAGTTAAAAGTCTAAAAATTAATTAGAAAAAGAAGATACCTCGCAGTTAGATGGACGGTAGGAATGACAACCTGAATTCAGAAGGTCATTGAGGGAGAGTACAGTGTAAAAGAGGAAAAGACAAAAAATGAGAGAAGAAACCCAACAAAAATAGCTAACAAGTATGCTTATTCAGTTCTTTGAAAACAAATTTACTATCTAGATTTGTATACACAAATGTATAATCTTATTGTTGTAACTGAATATTAACAATGCCTTACATCGTCAGATAAAATTGTATATCTTTGAAAGGAAACAAATATTTTTCTTCATTATTTTGATTGGAAGTCTACCTATTAGAAATATGAGCATTTTAAATTTCCGTTTTAACGACTCCTCAAAGTCCATTAAACTCTCTCCAGCTTTAATTTAAATGTTTCTCAGCTGGCATTATACACAGCCCACATATCTTAATTCTTGTTCAATGTTGCGCAGTTACGTGTCACGACGCGTTAACTTTACTGTTTTATCTGCCACATGTTTAAACAGATCAAAACACGCACACAGCTGTCCATGCAAGAAAACATCACCAAGTGTACTTCAAAATATGTACCGTAAAGACTGTTTATGCGGTTACACAGTGTACTTCATCATTTTTGAAGTATGTACTTTCTATGCGGAATATGATTTTTATTACCTTATAAAAGACAAATGTTAGATCCAAAATCTGATCTTTATATCAAAACAAAGAACATTAAACTATGACTGATTGCCTGATGTTATTTCCACTTCAAAGAGAAAATACATAGAGTTCATCAAAATCAGAAAAAGATACAAGACCTTGAAACACAAAAAGTGACATATTGAAACACAAAAGGAGCTAGAGGCTGCGTCAACTAAAGACATTTTAAAATGAAACTTCTCAAAGTACATGCAGTCACATAAATATGTCTGCGGACATACCAGAACAAAATATCATTTAACTTAGTATGCCACTGACCGTCCTTCACCATTTGCTTCAAAACGCTAATCATGCAAAGAATATAAGTACAAAATTAGTAAGCAGAATTTCAGTTTTTTTTGAAATAGTAAATCCAATCGTTGTGATTATTGCTATAATTATTCATAAGTGATACAATTATACTTAACAAGCATGACTTTATAAAATATCGAGAATTGAAAAATGTATACAAATGGTTCCAATTTGTGTCTTTCTTACTACACAACAAATAAATTCACGTAAGTGTGTATGTATGTTACACGTATGTACCCATGTGCATCTGTGTGCGTGCGTGTGTGTATCTATGAGTGCATGCATGCATGTATGTATGTATGTATGCATGTATGCATGCATGCATGGATGCATGCATTTATGTGTGTGTATATATGTATGTATGTATGCACGGACGTATGCATGCGTGTGTGTGTATAAATGTATGTATGCATGGATGTATGCATGTATGCATGTATGTATGTATGTATGAATGTATGCATGCATGTATGTATATATGTATGTGTATGTATGTATGTATGTGTGTATGCATGTATGTATGTATGTATGTATGTATGTATGTATGTAAATAGGTATGTATGCATGGATGGATGTAATGATGGATGGATGGATGCATGCATGCATATGTATGTATGTATATATGTATGTACGTACGTACGTGCATACGCACGCACGCACGCAGGCTTGCACGCACGCACACATGTATGTATGTATGTATGTATGTATATGTATGTATGTATGTATGTATGCACAATAGCATAAGTTCAAACTAGCCGAAAACTTTCAACATCGGCGTTATGCTTCTAGATTTGAAACAAATCTAATGTTTCGCTGTTCATGTTTAGTACCATGATGCATTTTTCACGATAGATCGACAAGATTTTCACAAAACATAGAGACCTCAGACTTTATATAAATATTTAGATTTGAGAAGTAGATTGTGTGCTGTTCTGGTTTTAGTAACAGCGACTATATTAGAGTACTGTTTGCCATTATTTGAGATTCCAAAGCGCAGTTTCATAAAAGCGATTGCTTGAAGATTATTTCTTGAAGTAATAATAATTATCACAATCTGATTGTGTCTAAACCTTTATTACACAAAGAACCAATGCTTCACAAAAACAAATAATTAGGCCAATGTTAAATGTGACAGAAGCCCTACCTTATCACTTCACCGTTTCGTCATTTGCACCAGTTAAAAAAAAATGTTTCTCACGAGATTTAAATTATGGGATTATATGCTAATTATGCTGTGAACACCACATGCTGTCAAGAATTTCCTTCGGATGTGAAAAATGCATGTATAAAAAAGCGGTTGGGGCGCATAAACTGCTATTAACTGCCATTGACTTATCTGGTCAAGTTGATAATATTGTTATGCTTTGTTTTAATATAGGTATAAAAAATATGGACCTTTTTGACCTAACTTGTGTATTTGATTTTTTATGATTTTTTATACTAGGTCGCTGATTGTGGCATTAAATGTGTACATAAAAACTGGCCCCTGCCCCCAAAGACAAAACCAGTTACTCCATTGCATTAATGAGATATAATACTGCTGGAACTAGACAGAGGTAAGAGTCATCTAGTCAAAACAGACACATTTTCAGCAATGTGTACCACATTTTAAAAAAATCATCAAAAATACAAAATATGATCTAGATCTGAAATAACATAATCTCACATGTTGCCAAGGGGCTCAACTTTTTTTAAAGCCTACCAGAAAGTATAACTCTTACATAATGCACCAATCACAGCTTATTGTGTTATTTATTTCAGAATGAGAATTTCCCTACACCTTATGCTCCGCCTACTTGTCGTTGTACAGTTGGTACTGTTATACCATACATATATCGCTTGGCATCCGTCCGTCTACGAGAGACGATGGCATAACTCCAAAGTACGCTTTTGCTTATCCTTCTTTTTAGCTCACTTTTCAGCTTGCTTTATTCTTCTCTTTTCCTCTGCGTTTTGAACTCCCTGCCTGACAGCTAGACGCCAGCTGGAACGGTTGTTTGCACACCTCTCCCAGTCGTTGACATTGATGTTTGCTGTCTTCATATCCTTCTTGCAAACATCTTTGTAGCGCAGATGTGGTCGTCCAGTTGGTCGTGCACCTTCTGCTAACTCCCCATATAACAGGTCCTTGGGAATGCGACCTGGGTCCATTCTCATGACATGGCCGAGCCAGCGAAGGCGCCTCTCGCTGAGTATGGAGAACATGCTGTTCATGTTGGCGCGTTCTAGAACCTCTGTGTTGGGTACTTTGTCCTGCCACTGGATGTGCAGAATGCGCCGCAGACATCTCAGGTGGAAGCTGTTGAGTTTCCTCTCGTGTCTTGCATAGGTGGTCCATGTTTCGCTGCTGTAGAGAAGTGAGCTGAGCACGCACGCTTGGTAGACACGCAGTTTGGTCTTCTCTGTGAGGTTGGGGTTGTTCCAGACCCTCTGGTTAAGTCTGGCCATCACTGCTGCTGCCTTGGCAATCCTGCCGCCCACCTCAGAATCAATGGAGAGTGAGCTGGAGATGTTAGACCCGAGGTATGTGAAGTTCTCGACAACTTTCAAATTGTACCCATCGATGGAGACAGAGGGAGGGGAGTCTGTGTCCTGTGCCATGACATTTGTTTTATTCAAACTGATGGTCAGTCCAAATTCCTTACATGCATGGGAGAGGCAGCATACCAGCTGATGAAGTCCATCTTCCGTGTGTGATGTCAAGGCTGCATCGTCGGCAAAGACCAATTCACGGATGAGTACCTCTGTGACTTTAGTCTTAGCACGGAGACGGGCGATGTTGAACAGCTTGCCGTCAGCCCTGGTATGGATGTACACTCCCTCGCTGCAGTCCTTGAATGCGTACTGGAGAAGCATGGAGAAGAAGATGGCAAAAAGCGTCGGTGCAAGGACACAGCCTTGTTTGACTCCGCTAACGACTGGGAATGCTTCAGATGTTGCGCCATTGAAGCACACTGTGCTGTGCATGTTCTCATGGAACGACATAATGACAGCAAGCAGACGTGGGGGGCAGCCGATCTTCTGCAGGAGTCTGAAGAGTCCACTCCGACTAACCATGTCAAACGCCTTCGTCAGGTCTATGAAGGCAATGTAGAGGGGCATCCGCTGCTCGCGACACTTCTCCTGCAGCTGACGTAGTGAGAAGATCATGTCTACAGTTGACCTGCCGGCTCGAAATCCACACTGGGATTCTGGGTAGACGCGGGAGGCTAGGATCTGCAAGCGTGCCAAGGCAACACGGGCGAAGGCCTTTCCGACGATGCTGAGGAGGGAGATGCCCCGATAGTTGTTGCAGTCGCTACGGTCTCCTTTGTTTTTGTACAAAGTGACGATGTTGGCATCACGCATGTCCTGTGGGATGTATCCCTGTTCCCAGCAAAGGCAGAGGAGTGTGTGTAGGGGCTGGAGCAGTGCTGGTTTTCCGCTCTTGAGGACTTCAGGTGGAATGCCGTCGCTTCCAGGAGCCTTCCCACAGGCAAGGCAATCGATGGCTTTTCCGAGCTCTTCCAGGGTGGGCTGTGTGTCTAGCTCCTCCATGACAGGCAGGTCTGGAATGGCGTCCAGGGCAGTTCCAGTGACATTGTTTTGGGTTGCATATAGCTCAAGATAGTGCTCAACCCATCGCTGCAGTTGTTTCCCCTGGTCTGTGATGACTTCGCCCGTATTGGACTTGAGGGGGGCGGTCTTGTAGCTGGGGGGGGGGCCTGTCGCTTTTTTGATACCCTCATACATTCCTCTTGTATCCCCGGTGTCAGCAGCTGTCTGTATACTGTTGCAAAGGTTCAGCCAGTAGGTGTTGGCACAGCGGCGGGCGGTCTTCTGGGCATTATTAATTGCAATCCTGAGGGCTTGTAGTGTTCTGGGGCTAGGTGCAGCCTTGTATGCCAGAAGGGCTTTCCTCTTTGCCTCAGTCACGGGCTCCATCTCCTCCCAGTTTGCCTCATACCAGTCGACATTCTTTCGCTCCCTCTTCCCGTAAGCTGTGATGGCTGATTTGTACACAGAGTCACGGATATGGGACCACTTGGAATCAATGGTGTCATCAGGTGTCACTTTGGTGAGGGCTTCCTTCAGTTTGCTGATGAACTGCTGTCTTTTCTCTGGGTTGCTTGCACAGTAGGTGTTGATACGTGGGTGACCCTTCTTCTTGGCGTGGTGCAGCTTCTTGGGTAATATTCGCACCTTGCTGGCCACGAGGGAATGGTCCGTGTCACAATCGGCACTGTGGTAGCTGCGGGTAAGGAGGACACTGGCCAGTTCTGCACGCCTGGTGATGACGAGGTCTAGCTGGTGCCAGTGGCGTGAACGTGGGTGTCTCCACGACACCTGGTGGATCTCCTTGCATTTGAAGAAAGTGTTTGTCACATATAGGCTGTGGGAGCAGCACATCTCCAGCAGTCGCTGACCATTCTCGTTGATCTTGCCCCTTCCGTAAAAGCCGAGACAGGTGGACCAGGCCTCATGGTCAGCTCCCACTCTAGCATTGAAGTCTCCTAGTAAGTAAAGGCTTTCATTGTTGGGGATACTGGATATTGCCTGATCCAGAGCCTCATAAAACTTGTCTTTCTCCTCGTAGGTGGAGTAGAGGGTTGGGGCGTACACACTGAAGATGTTGACCGGGCCTAAGGATGTTGACAGCCGGAGGGCAAGGATTCTCTCAGTACCTGATGATGGAGGTTCAATGAAGGCGATTAGCGTGTTCTTGACGGCAAAGCCTACACCATGCTGCCTAGGTTCATCCAAGGGCTTCCCCTGCCAAAAGAATGTGTAATTGGCTTCCCTGATGGTGCCGCTGTCAGCCAGTCGGGTCTCCTGGAGGCAGGCAATGTCGATGTTCAGTCGGGAGAGTTCTCTGTCAATGACGGCAGTCTTCCGTGCATCGTCGATCTGCTGTAGGTCAGTGGTCAATCCAGGACACATGGTCCTGATGTTCCAGGTTGCAAAACGAAGAGTTGGAGTCTTTTTATTTCTTCTTTTAGTCTTTCCTGGTGCAGAGTTTTGTGGCCCACTTGTCGAGATGGTTCTCTAAGCTCCACGCATCCAGTGAAGCAGGCAGGCCATGGCGGGCAGCACCTTACTGACTGGGGGCTGCCCAGCTTGAGGCGGGCGGTAGCTGTCCAGTGAGACCTGATGATCTCTCCCACCGTCAGAAGTAACCCCTGGCGCCAAGCTCTACGCCAATCGAGCTTTGACTTAGAACCGGTAAACTGCTACTTCTCGTGTTGTGCCGACGCCGTACGACGACGCTGGAGTGTCCTCTCCAGTGGAGCTATGAAGCCTGGGCAGGGTGGTATGGAGAATCAGCTGTTGCCCATGCAGCAGATCCCCCCTCTCCACGCAGCTGGTGTGCACAAGGGAACGACGAATGCCGATACAGCTTGGCACCAACGGCGTCGCAGGAGTTGCCGGAATGACGTTGAAGTCAATGTCATACCGCCTTAGGGACTCCATCTCCGGATTTTCTGTCGGGGTTTACTCCCTTAGCCTTTCCCATGAGTGGGTATAGCCACAAGGCAGCAGAGGTTTGGAATCGGAGTTTTCCTTCTCCTAGATGAGCAACCATCCAAGGTTTACGAGTCCCATCTACCCGAAGCAACTGGTTTTAAGGCGCCAGTGGGCCGCCTTCACCCCTTCTCCTGTTAGTAGAAAACATGGTCTGCCGGGCTTCAAATCTAAGCCACTCGCGAAGGCCAGGAGCTGGATTTTAGTTGACAGAAGCAGTAAGAGACGCAGGCCGATTGGGGCATTTTGGAGGATTGGGGCGCTTGTCTCCCACTCCCACCCCGGGCAATGTCAACCTTAGACCACAACATACATATATATATATATATATATATATATATATATATATATATATATATATATATATATATATATATATATATATATATACAAATTATTTATTATTCACTTAATCAGAAATTAATTAGCACACTGTGTCATGATCAGTATTCATTTCCACAGGTTCTTGTTCTGAAATATAAAATGTTGCATCTGTTTCATTGCATGTATAAGTAGCGTAGCAATAAATTCTATCGATCCTGCCCCTTGTAAAACTTAATTCTGCTATTCGTGTTACATACATGGTTAGCACTCATATTTTATTCAGTCACTTATTGGCTTCCAGGTCATTTCAATTCAGTCTATGTTTATCCAGCACTTACGAGTGTAAAATGTGGAATTTCAATATATCACTGACTATAATAATAATAATAATAATAATAAAAACAATAATACAATTTTGTGACTTGTCTTTCTTAAATTTTCTTATTAATTTGTACTAAGACCATCATGTTTAGAAGAAAGTTTTTGCTTGTTTGTATTTTGATGTGATGCATCATTTAAATATAAGTATACATATAAGTATACATCTGGCTTTTTATTCATGCAATCAGCATGTTTATGACCTTACTGTACATTACTCTAAAGGTATTCCCCATCCTCTTTACTTCACAAAATCCAACACGATCACGGAGATTAATTAATTTTAGCGATTTGAATGCTCAGTGATAACCATGGTGTATATTCTGGTAAATGCTGTGTCAATCACTCCATCGGTAGAGGGCGTCTTTGTAAAGACGATAACGATATCTCACTACGCCAGAACAGCAAAAACTGCATGTTGAAGTAAGTTATATTTTAACATGACAAGATGGTTGAATTATCCCCTAAAAGTTGATATCCCATTCAATGCCAAAATCAACAATACCCGACAAGTCCCAGAGAGTGAATGAATATTATTCAGAAATATCTGTTCAAATAAATGTGATCAGTCAGGTTCAATATAATTATATGTAAAAGAAGAAATCGCTATTAAAATCTGTGTTCATCCCAAGCACTCCAACAGTACGGTACGCTTTTCTCTATATCAAGCAAATCTAACTCATTTTTCAGACATTGCATGATATACCCATTTACTGGTATATTGTTATATTTTTACTGTATAATCAAAAGCAGTAAGTGGATGATTCATTATATTATTTTCTTATGGAGATACACCTTATGTGAGTATATGCCACTGTTAAGTAAAAGCAAGATTTCTTACTTTCAACACAATTTTGAATCATGATTGGCTGAAGAGGTGCAACACGATTTCTGGGTCCGCAATCGCCATGAACTGTAGTTTCACAGTACGAATGTAACAAAAACAACAAGTATTACATCTATTACCCTGAGTACATTGTGTCATTGAGTAACGAAATATAGACATTAGTCTCTGTTTTACATGACCACCTTTCTGTATAAGAATATATTGAACTCAACATAACATTATAATTCGCTAGTACTAATGATGCAATGTAGTTTAATGCGTTTTGATTTTATTGGATTTCATCACCATCAGAATAATGAACCAGACAGGATCCGTCATTTAGATCTACGCCAACACAAACACAGACCGACGTGGCAGACGAACTATCATCCATAAGAAAATTAGAAAAGCAATTGCGATTACAACAAGTACCATATTTCTGTGCCATTTAAATATATTTGTCATTATTCCACCTCTATCCATTTTAAACTGATACTCGAATAAATGCATATTTCCTTTTACAGTTGCTAATATTGGTACACTTTCGTAAACCAGACTTGTCAGTAAAACAACATGCTACACTCCTCGAGCATTATTTTGCCGCGACTGCTAATTACTGGATATAGTCTTATTTATATCCCGTTTTATATTAATTTTGAACTCAACAATCAATACGTGATTAAAATATCAAAGAATCTATTCCATATTATTTAATGTTTTAATTGAATGCTATATCGGTAAACCATACTACTCACACCGTTATTTTAACCCACCATACTTATAGAGGAATCATTTTTGTTTGATGAACGTAATGAACATGAGTAATGCAGTTAAATAGGTATATGTCCAGAAATGTAGATTCTCCAAAACACTGGCATCTTACTTCTAACGCTATCATTACTTTTACTACTACTACAACTACTACTACTACCACTACTTCTACTACTACCCTCTTTCCGTAAATTGTATCACATGATGCAACTTTATTGTACGTTTGGTAACTTTGAAACATGAAGACATTTCGTTTTCAAGCTCAGACTAGGACTATAAAGCTGCCATTGCTACTCTTCTGTAATCTCAGTCACTGATTCAATAGTAAATACCTACTTACTGACCTGATATTTAATTTCCAAGCCAGGGCTAAGTCATCGAATCCATAGCGTGGTAACGAGGAATTTTCTTCTTCGCAACCTCCATTTCCGGATCAGTGTACCTAGCGCATGATGCACTCGAGTCTGTTGGATGAGACTATCTCGTATACGATTTGTAGTACTCCATGAATAAAAGAGAGAGTTCCAGGTAATGTTGCAAGTTATACCAGCTTAGGAATTGATAGTTGATAATGTTCTGGCGCACAGCCCATTTGTCAAATTTCAGGGACAAAAGACAAACTTTTATATTTGAGAAAGAATTGTACAACGATGAGTAATATACACTATTACGTAAATGTTTCTTTTCTTAAACGTTTTGCATGCCCCCGTTGCTTCAAAACATGGGGCCTCAATTCCGAATATATTCAGCACCCTCTCTGTCCCTCTGGCGATTTTATTCCATTCATTCAATATAATTTGTATCCTCCACGCTTTATTCGGACTGTAAACGGTATAAGAACCGATCCCCGTTTCTGTCCTGACAACATCCAAATGTTTTTATATATTTGAAAACCAGTATACGGTCTTATAACATTGACAACAAAACCAATTACTTGCAAGTTTTGATAAAAGTTTGATCCAATGATGTGTGTGCTTGTGATTGTATTGAGTCTTTTATATGCGTTGGTATGGATGCACAGAATGTGAAATATTCTCCGATAGAACGTTATTATCATCAACTGAAATATTTGCTATACGAAAGGAAGGAGATTCAATTCCTTGTCAATAAATCAGATACGTAGGAAAGAAAGTGCAACCAGATATAACCAAAACGTTGTCATATAACTGACGGCTACAAAATATACGCAGTGCTAACAAAGCAACAAACGTGACAAAGGACGACGTATAACATTTATTTTTTGCTGACATATCGCGTCATTCAACGTATTAGATTTTATTGCGTGAATGCCAAATATATTCAGAGTTATAACTTCTCTTCTTCTTGAACTATGAACAACACCAACCAATATATAAATTAAATAAGCTGATAATATTCTAGCGCACAGCCCGTTTGTCATATATGACTTTTATACATCATTTCACAACTTTAAATTTTTCATTTGGTATTTGTCTTTCTAGAGTGACGAATACACAAGACGTAGAAACGACATGCCTTATTTATCCTTTTTCCTCGATTCATGGATATCGAAGATTTTCTCTTATAAGTAAATGATGGAACTGTTTTGGAAATGTTTTACAATATGCAGTCTTATTGTACCATATATCACGATCGTTTTCGTGTGATAATATACGTAAATCATTAACCTAAAACATCACCGGCGATGCCTAAGGACGCATAATGGTTACCGCGCTATATGCCACAATAATTTCGTTTCATCTCTGTGATGGCCTTTTTCCAAATATCTATATTCATTTCCTAAAAGTATAGTAATACATATATTTGCTGCATATTCATGATACATGTTTTTATATAAACAGAAAATAACAACATTCTCTTACCTTGTTATTTTAGCACGAAATCTTCTACCCTTTGAGAGTTTGGATGTGGTGAAAATTGCCTGCAGTGCATGTCCTTTTATACGCACGAATAGTCGTTAGATCTTCTGGTGTTTTACCACGAATGTACCTCAGTGTATTACATAACGCTGTTCACTAGCACCATAATAAACTGGCTTTGCGTATTGCCCATTATATGTAATACATAGCTTAAAGTAGACTGAAGTCTATACATATTTACTCATTTTCAATAAATGTGTGCAGTTGGTGTTGCTGCAATTACTCAAACTTCAAAGCGCTGTTCGATTTCTTATACTGTAATAAAATTCTTCACTTCGCATATGCACTCCTAAATGAACAAGAGTTTTCAGCACACCCCATGTTTGTTAACATATCAATAGCCTTGAATACCTGTTAAATTGAAATGTTGGATAATGACACCAATAAAAGCTTTAGTTCCTATATAAATCTTTTACAATGATATATTTTAGCGAGAGTTGGTATGCTTTAAAATCTTACTGAAACCGATAAAGTGGTCTTTACATTGAAAATTTTACATTCATTAACTTCCTTGCGAGAAATATGTTGTGGTAAATGCGTGTGGCCAGAACTAGTGAATCATTCAGTACTTTACATTTAGTAAAGAAATAGAGGATATTTTTGTCATACGTTGATATCTGATATATTTCATCGTGTGGTACCAAAACGCGATATGTTAACGAGCGGTGTAGCCACAAGTTAAAGTATACCGTTTTTGGTACCACAAGATAAAACATATTCGTCATTAACGTAGAAACAGAATCTTTTCCTTTCATTTTATAGCAAACCTGCTCCGAATTTGATGTTTACAAGAATAAACTCATACGTAAACTCTCTCGGCAGAACACTCACCCCCACCACATTTTCGTAATCCGCAAAATTTTCGTAAGTTGATCCTACATAATGAGTCAATAAGTAGGACGATTCAGATTAATATTTCGTTGTTTTATTATGGTTCGCACATGTACATTTCGCCATCATCATGGAATCTTACTATTTGAAACTTAAATTACCTATTTCTTTTCTCCAGTTGGTGAAACGTCCGTTACTGAAATCTTTTTCGCATTCAGTCACGAAACTATATTATGCTTTGCTACTTGATCTCTGTCTCATCTACGTATAGAGCCGTGTCCGATCTGCATTATTCCAAATGGTCGCAATAAAGTAACTGTCGAATTTTCAATTTAATGTAAGCATTTTTCTAGAATATCTAAGTATATTTAATCATCTTTCATATGTTTATCTCCCGAGTAGATCAAAATGTAACATTTTATATCTTTTCAAGAAAACAAGTTTCTTTATTATATTTTCAGGAAAGCCTACCTAGTACATGAATGATTAATTTTAAATTTGCTATTTGACGAATAGGCAAAGCTCACTCACCCATTTGGAGCTCTAAGTCAATACTTTTCTTACCTGGAATTCTAGAAGACCCATATCTCTTCAATCGTTTCTACTGTTGAACAGTTACTCGTTACGAGACAATACGTTTCAATTATTTGTTCCACAAGCTTTAACAGAAAAAGCACGCACATAGGCGTTCATGCAATACAAGATGTTCTTGATAATTTAGACAAAAGAATGTTATTCTTTTCATTTCATAACAGATGCAAATCAAGGTTGATAACGTTTCAAGATCGAATAATCACCATGCAATTAACAATTAAATGCCATGTCAAGTACAAACATTTGTATTCCATCTTATTCCTTAAGCAAAACTACTCCAGAAGTTACTATCATGTAGTGATCAATATCACCAAAATATTTCACGAGTAGCTTTTTAAAGTGATCATACATTTCATCCCTAGCAATTTGTAGCTTATGTTAAATATGATCTTAGATCAGAAAAAACGTGCATTTTACAAAGAAAATATTACAATTGACTTAATAATAAATGCAGACAATACAAATATTCACCTCACTGCAATCATGTCACCATCACGCATCAGAAACAGCCCATTGGACTGACTGTTTATCACCACTACTCTACTCATACTGTATTGTTTCTACTACTATTTTAACTGACCAATAGGAAAGTTACATATTAATTGTTCTATAATTAGACCAAAGCAAGACGAATCGTATTCACAGTAACCTAGTTGCTCAGTGTGAACAAAACAAATTGAGCAGGTTATTCTGGTTCAAGATTGCCTACATGGCATAATATGGGCAAATCAAGAATAACACAATTGCTCATTTAATGTGTTCCAGGCATAAAAGAAAAAATATAGAACACATATAATCCACACAAGACGAATATTTGTCATTTCGCATACAAAAGCTAGAATTTTCATGCTAAGAGAAAACTATGCAAATAAAAATGAAAAACAAACCATTACTGGGATGACATTATAAACAGATGCCTATCAAATAAACAATGTCTACCCCGTGTCCCATTTCACTTAATTTTGAATAGATGAGACCTATGTATTTACTAAATTCAGGCACACATACATCACCGAGAAAGGTAATATCTCTGATATTATCAGGTAAACAATATTTGAGCACAGACGTTTAGAGTTATAATATGAAACTCTTCAACACAAGGAGCAATTTCAAAATTTGAGGTCAACATTTATTAAGTTGGAACAGGAAAGGTTTTGTTTAATTTAAAAAATATAACTATTGTTTACTATTTATTAGGTAAGATATACCTTGCAAGAATAAAAGTGGCAGATGGACTGAAAAAGATAATGAAAGTAGAACAAATATATACATAAATTTTCCGACTAATAAAGGCGGTTTTGGTGAATGGCTTGATGGACCTTTCTTGAGGTAGCAATCAATGGCATCAAGTCCAAGACAACATGGTCAGTCTTCTTGGGAAACAGTCGAAAAGTGGGTTAGTAGAGTCACACCACTAGCGGGAGCGGGTGGACATGATATCGAGTCTGAAAAGCTTCAGGGACGAACAACAGATGGGCATATAATGTATCTCCCTTATTACAGTTATTTTTATGTGATTGTCGATAGAAACATACAAACAAATGAACAATGATAGCACATTGGAAAATATTTTTAAGTCGTTTAGTAACGAAAATAACAAGCTATTAAGGCTCGAATATGTTAAGCAATTGGAAATAGCTACATGGTGATAGCAAAACGCCTGACGTATGTTAACGCACAAGATCATTGATGCCAAGGCGCGCAACGGGAGAACAAAAAAAACTGATTTTAGGGCGGCCCAGACATTGCGGGAGAAAATTGTACGGTTTTGATAAAAAATCATTTTTTGAGTGTACAGTACACATAAAGTCGGTCGACATCAAAGGCAAAGTTGTCAACATCGGATGGAAATTAAATCATCAATCTCTCTTCGCCCAATTCTATCTGCTTTCAGAGATTCACCTTGATGACGTGCTAATTTTGGCTACCGCACACAAACTCAAAGTGAGTGGAATTGGCTTAAGTCACAATGAGCTTAGAGATAGTTTGAATCCTGAAAAAGATGATAGATATCGAATACGGATGCCCGATTCATATTTATGTTTCCCATCAGATTTATTATGAGTGTTCCATTACTTGCCTGTTCGTTCACTGATTGGTATAGGATGATCGGAACATCAAGGAGTTCAAAAATAACAATGTTTCACAAAAGTGACACGTAAACAAAAGAAAACTTGTAATCTGAAATAGACGCCATACATGATACGGAGAATTTTAATTACCCACTGGGCGCATCTTCTGATGCAGAAGTTGTTTACATTGATAGTTATGCATACGATCATCAACAAAAATAGCATAGGAATGAACGCAGCAAAACTAGCTATGAGCTGCCTTAAACACGTTTGGTTAATTCAGCACAATGATATGCCCTTATTCTTGGCAGTAATAATAATCATCCCATGTACTCGTTAAATCCCTTAGCCGAAGTACTCGTTCGATAAACTAGCTCAAGTACGCATTTAAAACCATAGCTCAAGTATTCACTCAATAGCCTAGCCCAAGTACTCGTTCAATACACTAGCCCAAGTACGCGTTATATCCTCTAGCCCAAGTACTCATCCAACACACTGGCCCAGGCTATAAATACCACTACAACTAAGTCGGCAGATCATGCATCAGCATTGATTGTACGTGTCACACCAAGAATCCAAATCAGATGTGTCAACAACAAAATAACAAGAGCAAAGAAAATTCACATTTCTGAGCGCAAATGGAACTGCGATTCGCAACAGACTCAGATCTATTGTAGCAATGTGTACATGTACACAGTACATACAATGCTAGCTATTCGATTTGTATTGAACTACTAACACATTGAAAGCATCTTGTGATAATACAAAAAATGAATAGTAATCGTGCAGACAATCCAAATGATATTAGAACGCGCTTCTTTGAATGATTGTGGATTGAAAAGGTGATAGAAGTTTCCCAAAGCATGTGATGTTATTCAATATTCTAGCATATGTGTGCTCTTCAGTCCAACCAATATAATGTAGAAGGCATTTTTTGTCAGGTCATATGTATATTACTCAAGCAAGGAGACCAAAATATCTTAAAAATTGTTATAGTTTGCGGGTGTAAGTAAAAATGAACTCCACGGTTCTATTACGTATATACATCCATATAGTGACTTTAAAATGTGAAACAAGTATCAAAGTTAATTTTTACTGACATTAAAGTTGACATTTTTGGTATTGATTACTTACCTGCTGCAAATTGTGAAAATGTAATAAAACAGCCATTTAATCATGCTAAAGTGTGTGGTAGGTGTGTTTCTAACACAACATACTGTGAATGTTGTGGTAGGTTTATATCTAATAATAAACAATACAGTTTAACGTGTGTGGTAGGTGTATATCTAAATCAACGTCCTGTTTAAAGTGGATGGTAGGTGTAGATCTAAATCAACGTCCTGTTTAAAGTGGATGGTAGGTGTATATCTACACCAACGTCCTGTTTAATGTGGATAGTGGGTGTGCATCTAATAAAACATAATGTTTTTAATGTGTGGTAGGCATATATCTAAGCGAACGTGATGTTTAATGTGCGTGGTATATGTAGATCTAAAAAATATATATGTCACGAAATACATTGCATTAGCTGTAAACGAACATCCACACTGGCTGACTAGGAAACAATATATCCAAACATCAGAAGAGGTTATATTTAATGCTATCGAAATAGTTGAATTTTAATGAAATGACTGGAGTTTTTAGTGCAAGTAACATTAGAGGCACCGGCTAGATCACACGTCTTTAATTTCTGATCCTACGCAAATGCCAACAGGTTGAGCTTGATAAATATTGTATCGTACCTATAGGTTTTAATGGTACATTCTATTGAATGCGGTCATTATTCTTCCCTGGATAGGAAATGTCATTAAACACTTATTTATTTTATGGGAGAGTATACACTGGTATCTCTTATCTGCTATTTCCTGTCCGTGACATTCCAGAAATGTGCTCCACTAAATATGCTTGCGTCTGTTTATGCTTCGACAAAGATCTTTTTATTTTAATCCAAAGGAAATAAATTGCTTTAATAGCAGTTGTGGTCTTAACTTTGATTGGCACAGACTGCTCTATGACCTTACTATACATCTGGCAGATATATTGATCTAAAATTACTAAGCATTCAACATCCCATTTGTGAAAAGTTATGAATTTAAAAGTTTTAACTTTGTGTGGCAACTTCAATGTCTCCACGCATGTTTATGAAATCTAGAGCAATACATTTGTTTGCCCATTTTCCGATTATTAAGCCATATTTTAATGATATTAGAGAAGCATTTGAAATAAAGAAGCAAAGCTTATATCACAGCAGTTTGAGTCTTTCACTTTACTCTTTTGCAGAACCTTTCTTCCACCCCTATAAAGTGATAAGGGGTGGGGTTCCACAATTCGTCATTTCGTTTATCATGCGTCTTCCTGCTATATACAATGTTTCACAAGAAAATATTTCAGAATGTATGTGTAATTATAACAATGTTATATCTGATCATTTGTCCACTCCCAGACTCACAAGGGATGAGGGTCAACGATGACATTTCACTTGCCCGTATCAGAGATCAATAATTACACTCTTTTTTGGACTTACATTTGAAACTGTACGAGACACAGACGGAAAGTCTAACAGACAGACGGAAATACAGACGAAGGGTATTACATAACATATATGCTGTTTAAAAATCCCCATGATAGTAGATACATAAAGAGCTTCATGTGCATTAGCAAGCGTTCTCCAGCATTATGAACTTAAAATGACAGGAGTTATCGCTTCACAATTGGACTAAGTGAAACTAAGACTCTTGCAATGAACATTTTAGTTTGGAATACATTTTTAAAAAATAATTTAGGAAAAACGTTAAATGATAATTGGAAAAAAGGCTGGAATAACGACTTAGTAATGGTACAGTTGAAAGAAAGCGCATCTAATCTCTGTTGCAAAACGAGAAACTAAAAAGGAAAAGAAAGTCATCGGGTGTAACCTGTATTTATATTCATCTTCAATGAAAACAATTTGGACTTTGACTGAAATTGAAAATACATTTCTCGAATTAATAATATCTCCTAGCTGGCGTCCATTTGCTTTAAATATGCCGTATACGTTACGCCCAAAAAATATGAGTACGTATCATCGAAATTGTATCAAAACATTTCTAAAGTATTTGCAATATAGTATTGGAGGATCTGTTTGAAGGCTATCTGAATAGTTAGCAAACGTTTTAACCTTTGACCTTTGAAGCAAGTGAACCAGATTTGATCCATCCCTTTTCTAAATGTAGAATTCATCAATGGCATCTCAGGTATTGTAGTAGTAAGCTTAATCTTCATATTAGTTTGAAGCAGATGTCTGATGAAAATGTTTTGTATCTTTGTGGATGTACTTGAAGCTACAAAAGGTGCATTAACTTTTCATGTCTATGCAAAACGAAAATGAATTTGTATAATGTGGTCTTTAATATTTAAATTATATTCATGAGAATTTCAAATCACCCCAAAATTGAAAAAGATTCTCTTGCTAATATTGTTTTAATTTAATTTAATTTAATTTAAGGCATAAATGGCAAACTGCCATGGAGATCTAGCGATCTCCTATAAGCTGCAAATCAGAGTAAGGCCTGGTCGTCAGCACAAAACAATCCCATCATCCATATATCAAGTTACATTAATTACATGTTCCAATTTTCTACACTACGATATAAAAATGTAAGTATATTTTTAAATACAAGGACTACAAATGAGAAACATCGATCGAAAACATTTTTCTTTATTTTGAACACTAGGCAAACAAGGCAGAGCTTCGTAGCGTAACCTCGTGATTCAAGATAAAATATCTTTTAATTTCTATGAAAGCATTGTGCTTATCAATATCCAGCAGGAATGGTTCAATACAAGGTCGCTATCCTGAGAATGGATTTCATAGTACGATTTATGTTGAAGAAAGGGAACCAATCTAGACATATGTTAGGATAAAATAGAGGAATATATGTCAGTTCGGTGGACAATGAGTGGGTGACAAAGTACAATTTTAGAAGAGAATCGCTCTTAAGACATATTCTGTTTGCAGCTGAACAAATAGGACAATGTTTTTTTTTTTGTGCAATTCCAGTTCTTTCACAGGCTTGGCTTTGAAAACCCATTACTGAAATAAACACCAGACACCTCATGTGACACCATTTTAAAACACATGTAGATCAAAGGAATGTCGCGGCGCATAGGATTTTCTGTAGAAAAAAAAGATTCCCATTAAGGACATGTATATACTGATAACTCAGCCATTTAAAATTTATGAAAGTTTCAATTACATGTTTCTTCACCAGGAGTTTAGTACTTTGAATCATTTAGAACGTATGAATTATACTGTGCGGTTTCGGTGATCACACACACCACCATACCTCTCTAACTATATATAAACATACCCTTTAGTCGACAAAAACATAATTAACCCTCTTTTCTCAAGCACAGGTATGTTCCTCACATTCATCCGACCAGTATAAGTTTTGCCCTACAAGTCATTCTGAGCAAGTCTGACACTGTCTACACATCAATATCAATTTCATATAATTCAACGTTTATACTATAGAAATAAAAAGACTTTCGCCCCTTCTCAAAGGTAGAAGAGACCACTGGTTTCATATACTTGGGAAATGTATTTCCATTCATTAAAGATAATGCCAAATTTGCGGACTTACGCTGTGTTCCATCGCTTAAAATGTTAATATGGTCAGAACGCAGATACTGTGTTATATAGTAATACAACAAACTTCACGAAATCTACTGTCATTCATACAGACTACAGATCTTTAACGTCACTGTAATACTATTTCAGCATCCCTTGTACCTATTATTTGCAGCATCGAAAGAAGTACAAGATATCAATGTTCTTAACTAAAACATAGCATTTGACATTATTTTGCAGTTTGCGTGTGCTTTGTTTATTAAATATTTGTGGACAACTCTCAGACCCATTCAATCACATATAGCTAATTAGATACACCCATTGATTTGTGACTACCAAATAATAGTATTTCTTTTTACCACCTAAGCTAATTCATACATGGAGTATTTTCCCTTAAAACTATGTTGTAAGCAGAATTATATCTTCTGATTACTATGATAGACTTGAATTGCATGCGCTCAATGTTGTGTATTTTGGCTCAGCCTCCATCCTCTCTCATTCCCCTTTGCGGGATATAATTCCGTTGGTAAATTTCTTTGCGTTGTATCACTTACACTAAGACGATGCCCATTTCCCTATGTTTCATTATTTCAAATAGATAGATAGATAGATAGATAGATATATAGATAGATAGATAGATAGATAGATAGATAGATAGATAGATAGATAGATAGATAGATGGATAGATAGATAGATAGATAGATAGATAGATATATAGATAGATAGATGGATAGATAGATAGATAGATAGATAGATAGATAGATAGATAGATGGTCAGCAAAAATAGTATTTTTTATAAATTGATGCTAGTATCAGAAGTAGTGCCGCAATAATGAGGAAGAGAGCAGATCGCAAATATGTTTTGTTCCCACTCTATACAAAGCTGCATTTTGTATCAATGGATACGTTCTTTCATTTTTGAAACAAATAATAATGCTTAAATGCATTAGTATCAAATTAAAGATATCCAGTTAGTTACTCTAATACAATTTCAACCCGATTATAATGTCAGACGACTCCAAGTGGCATGCTTAACACGATGCTGTTTTTCACTCTTTTTACAAAGATCTTAGGAAATAAAAAAAAATTTCAATGTTTAATGCTAAATCATCATGCTTAAAAAACGTGTTCTGTACTAAATGACTATTTGTAGATCTTTTTATAATTTTGGAAGTTTGATTAGAAGGGAACAGTAGCTGTCAATTAAATGTCACGCTGGGGCAGATAATATATAGTTTAAACATTTAACAGTTTTCTTTTTTTGCTACAAAACATGATGCCAAAAGTTACGATTGCTTTATTTGCAACCTGTTTTTTAGAATAAATGTGTGATTTTCAAAATCGATTGTATTGATCGAGGGATAGGAACATAGAACTCATTTGCATTTAGTTTCTGAAAGTATACGAAGACGTAGATACGCTATCATCGTTATTTGATATAATTACTGTTCAGACCAGAATATTTAGCTTTCTCCTAAACATTTCTCAATGTATCAGTTTCTACAGTAAGTCGAAAACTTCAGAAGGTTGAAAAAGAAAAGACAAAATTATTCCTCATTTCATTATTGTAGTATGCAACAAAAATAACGTATTGATTTATTTAGTCTCGGTGCGTGCTTTGCTTATATATGAATGCATCTAGGATGATCAGATATTTAAATAATTTGTCCATTATGGGTTGTTCTTGGTATGCTATTTAAGTTATCGCTATAATAATCCAGTTCCTTTCATACTTCATTTATTTTTCTATAATTACTTTTATTTAAATTCCATTGCATTAGTTTTAAACTTAAGTACACTAGACCGTATGATGTATATTAAGCATACAAAACTAATCCGCACAAGTTAAGTTGAATATTCTTGCAATATATCCATTGGAATGAAATTTCCGGAAAATTTACTGCAGTGAACTTATCGAAACCGCTAAATTACACATGTTTTCGCTGTTATCTTCTTCAAAAGCAAAGACGTTAAACTCAATAAACATATCCTTTGATGTTAAGGTTTTTACGCTACGATCTGTTGAACTAATGTAACTCTTCTCTGTATAGCTTAACAAATGTAAGAAGAAAAATGAAATATGAGAAGCGTCGTAGGGGACGGTAATTGCATATAACAATAGATACTTGATTCAATTAGTATAATGATAGATTCTACCTGTCATGATGATATTACAGTGACGTTATTAAATGGACACCTTTAATCTGATATTAAATGACCTTAAATCATCAATGCAATTTCCCCACCGAAATCAATTAGTCTGTACTTTTGCAAGCGTACTTGAATTTTGTTTTAAAAACATATTACAGACCTTTCACTAGTACGACAGGTCAGGTCTAGAAAGGGTTCTCTGTAGGATATATACGTTTAGAGCGAAGATGGGATTTGTTTGTGAAACCTGAAATACCCATTCATTTGTGTGACCATTATGTTTAAATTATCATACCTTCCAGCTGAGTGTGCGCATTGGTGATCAGCGTAAGGATTCAAAAGCGTTGATAATCCCTCTCGTTTTTGTCTCCAAGCTATTCAGTTTTAAAGCTTAATTTGCATATGATCTTTGCCCTACATATACATAAATATAAGGCTATAACTGAACAGTTTATGATGTGTGTTATGCGATATTGATTTGTTCAGTCTCTTTACAAAGTGAAGAATTTGTACTTTACAGTTCATACAAACTTGTGGCAAGTTGTTCTTCCTATTCAGGTTTCTGTACGGTAAACATGTAACATACATTCTAAATTAGCTCATTGTTCATATTTGTATGATACTGCAAAAGGAAGCAAGTAAGACTTTGGTGCTAATCAATATTATCTTGTGAAAAACACATTTATTCAGACCGAGTATGTGGATGTTTTCGCTTATTCTTTTACCTATTTGACGCAAATTAAATTACAAAGGAATCGTAGGACAGGAAGCAATATATCCACTAGTAATAAAGTTCATGAAGTGAAAATAATTAGAGTGAGCTATTCATCTTTCATGACAGGTTTGCACAACCTCCCCTAAGGCGCAGGCCGGATAGGAATTTATATAGCATGATGTAAATACAACCAGACAAACTAGGTCAAGAACCGTAGGTTGCAAATACCTGTAATTTGAGATTGTTATACAGGTTGGGGTTAGACTATACAGTGAACGCAAATTTATAAATTAGATGTTTATTTATAGGCTATTGAAAAATGATTAAATGTGACAACAAACTCATGCCCTTAATTAAATAATGGATTTAAGAAAATGACGCACGTCGGGTCCAACAACTGTTACAAGTAAAATGATGCCGTTCCTAACTTTACTCATAACATACAACTTCGACAAGCAATGAACCAAAAATTATCAAATGGAAATTTAAACAAATATGACTGACTTATAGATCTATTGCTATGGAGGACCAATGTATAGAAATTAAACAAAAACTAAACAATAATTAATCTACCACTTAGGGTTATCACGTTATGGATTTACACAACAATCAATAGGTAAAGATTATTTACCAAGGATATATTTAGTATGGAATAAACACAAAAACGGATTATATTTGGTCTTCATGTACAATGTATAAAAATATATATTTTCAGACAAAATACTGATGTTGAATACATCTCGATTATTACTTGAATAGTGAATATTGATAACTTCAAAAACGGAACATAAATCTTGGCCTCCAGTTGATAGCTTCAGTCTGTCAGCTCTGTCAGATCATCAAGATGCCCAACATCATGGCTCGCCCTTTCGAGCCTGCCGAAGGATTCCTCAAGAGCAGCAAACTCATTGGTCCCGTAGGTTTGATCCCTCAACACGAGGAAACCATCGCCTTTCTCTGAGCCAAAATCATTACCAACAGTATCACACAGGTTATTCAAAACCCAACGAGTCCAACAATTCTGCATCCAAGATATCAACTCTACTGCCGTATTCACAATTTCAAAATCACACCTCCTACTTCCGACCCCTAGTCACCTATCTAAATTATGACATCTAAGATCAGAAATTCCCTCCAAATTCAAACAGCTAAACACATTAGTACATCCGTGTAGTACATGAGGCATGGGCCTGCACAAATGCAATGATGTATGCTACGCATGCGCACGATTGAAGCTACTTGCAGCCTATTAAATCCTTTAATCAGAACTATTGTACAAGATTTGTATAAGAATAACCATGTTAATATATGAATCGGTGTCTAACGAGAAAAACATTACAGAACAAAAAAAAACTCTATCATTTTCTCTTTTTTTAATGCATGCAACATTTAAATGATTTAATTCGTCTGTTTAATTAGAAAAGGAATATCGTTTATAATATACATATAAGAAGACGTTCACGTCTTATTAATGGTAGACCAGACTACTGGATTCATATACTTGGGAAATGTCCTCTTGGCATCCGTCCGTCTACGAGAGACGATGGCATAGCTCCAAAGTACGCTTTTGCTTATCCTTCTTTTTAGCTCTCTTTTTAGCTTGCTTTATTCTTCTCTTTTCCTCTGCGTTTTGAACTCCCTGCCTGACAGCTAGACGCCAGCTGGAACGGTTGTTTGCACAGCTCTCCCAGTCGTTGACATTGATGTTTGCTGTCTTCATATCCTTCTTGCAAACATCTTTGTAACGCAGATGTGGTCCTGCAATTGGTCGTGCACCTTCTGCTAACTCCCCATATAACAGGTCCTTGGGAATGCGACCTGGGTCCATTCTCTTGACATGGCCGAGCCAGCGAAGGCGCCTCTCGCTGAGTATGGAGAACATGGGAAATACATTGGGAAGAATGGTCAGAAAGCAGATACTGTGTTATATATTAATACAACAAACTTCACGAAATCTACTGTCATTCATACAGACTACAGATCTTTAACGTCACTGTCATACGATTTCAGCACTCATTGTACTTATTATGGGCGGCAACAAAAGAAGTACCAGATATCAATGTTCTTATCTAAAACATCGCATTTGACATAACTTTGCAGTTTCCGTGTGCCTTTGTATTAAGTATTTGTGGATAACTCTCAGCCCCATCCAATCACGTATAGGGCATTAGATATACCCTTTGATTTTGTGACTACCAAAGACTATTATTTCTTTTACTCCCAAAGCTAATTCATACGTGGAGTATTTTCCGTTAAAACTATTTTGGAAGCAGAATTATATCTTCTGATTACAATAACGACCTTTGCTACGATATTGCCAATTTCCCTATCTTTTATTATCACAGTCGATCAAATCCTCTCACAGAATTTGATATTTAGGTTCAGGCATCCACCTTCACCACACACCAGCTGCCCCATTCCACAGCTGCCGTTGGCCACAGAAAAGCTGGTGTGTGAGTTTCCTTGCCTTTCGTCTCATTATAATTATTGTATATGTTGAGAACTGGATAGGAAATAAATCTGAAAGTATAATTACAATCAACCATTTTCGTATCAGATAATCTAGAAACTATAAGTAAGAACACAATGGAACGACAACAAGCACACACGCATATATAACAATGAGTCCGTTTGAATGTAGATACACATCCACGGATATATTAAACCTACCTCAGCGACATAAATTGTATCTTGTTGTTGAATAATATAGAATCAGACCAATATATAAATAATACATTGCAACAAGAGAATGATACGTTTTACACAATTCATCTCGTCAAGATTTAGGCCCGAATTCATAATCTAACTACTCTCTGTTTAATAGTGATTCCCGTCTGTGTGGAAACAGTCTTCTAGTTTGTTTTCTAACAGTGAATACTCATTTGTTTTATATATTTAAATTTTTTAAGGCAAGTATGAAACTACATAAAATATATTTGAACTTCATTAAGTTACACATATAAATACCTGCAGAGGATAGATAGATAGATAGATAGATAGATAGATAGATAGATAGATAGATAGATAGATATAGATACGTAGATAGATAGAAAGATGATCATGCCATATAGTATTTTTGATAAATTGGTACTAGTATGAGAAGTAGTGTCGCAATGATGGGGGAGAGAGCAGATCGTAAATATATTTTTTCTCACTCCTTAGAAAGCTGCATTTTTATCAATGAATACGATCTTTCTTTTCTTGCATAGGTAATAAAGACGCTTATATTCATTAGTATCAAATTAAAGACATCAAATTATTTACTGTAATACAATTTCCGCCCGATTAGGATGCCAGACGACTCCAAGCTGCATGCTTAGCACGATGCTGTTTTTCACCCTTTTCACAAACACCTTTGGAAATAAACTTGAAACAATGTTGCATTTCCAAGTTTAATGCTAAATCGTTCTACTTAAAAAAAATTCCGTACTAAATGCCTTTTTAAGATCTGTTTTTAATTTTGGAATTTTAATTAGAATGGAACAGTAGCTGTCAATTAAATGTCCCGCTGGGCCAGATAATATACAGTTTACACATTTAACAGTTTACAATTATAATTCAGTTTTTGTACAAAACATGGTACCAATAGTTGTTATTCTTTTATTTACAACCTATCGTTTAGAATAAATATATGATTTTAAATGTCGATTGTTCTGATCGAGCGATAGGAATACAGGACTTATTTGCCTTCAATGTCTGAAAGTATACGAAGACGTAGATACGCTATCATTGTTCTTTCACATAATTACTTTTCAGTCCAGAATGTTTAGATTTCGCTAAAACGTGTTTAGATATGTCAGTTTCTCCTGTTTGTAAAGGCACACTTGAGAAGGTTGAAAAGGAAAAAGCAACATTTTCCCTCATTTCGTTATTGAAGAATGCAACAAAGATAATTTATTGATTTATTTAGTCTCGGTGCGTGCTTTGCTTATATATGAATGCATCTAGGATGCTCAGATATTTAAATAATTTGTCCATTATGGGTTGTTCTTCATATGCTATTTAAGTTATTGCTATAATAATCCAGTTCCTTTCATACTTCATTTATTTTTCTATAATTACTTTTATTTAAACTCCATTGCATTAGTTATAAACCTAAGTGCAAAAGAGCGTATGATGTATATTAGGCATTAAGAAAAACTAATCCGCACAGATTAAGTTGAATATTCTTGCAATAAATCCATTGGAATCAAATATCCGGAAAATTTACTGCAATCTACTAATCGAAACCGGCTAAAGTACACATGTTTTCGCTGTTATCTTCTTCAAACGCAAACAGGTTGAACTCAATAAACATTTATTTTTTATGTTAAGGTATTTGCGCTACGATCTTTTGAACTAATGTAACTCGTCCATACAGCTTAATAAAAGAAAGGCGAAAAATAAAATACGAGCAGTTTTGTAAGGGGAGGTAATTTCACACAACAATAGCTACTTGATTCAATTAGTATAATGATAGTTTCTACCTGTCATGATCCTTTTACAGTAAAGTTCGTAAAAGGCTGCATTTAATCTGATATTAAATTACCTTGAATCATCAATATAATTTCTCTACGGAAACAATTAGTCTGTACTTTTGCAAGCGTACTTGAATTTCGTTTTAGAAACCGGTTATAAATTACCGGCATTTCACTAGTACGACAGGTCAGGCTTAGAAAGGGTTCTCTGTAGGAGATATACGCTTAGAACGAAGATGGGACTTGTTTGTGAAACCTGAAATGCCCATTCATTTGTGTGACCGTTATGTTTAAATTATCATACCTTCCAGCTGAGTGTGCGCAATGGTGATCAGCGTAAGGATTCAAAAGCGTTGATAATCCCTCTCGTTTTTGTCTCCAAGCTATTCAGTTTTAAAGCTTGATTTTCATATGATCTTTGCCCTACATATACATAAAATATAAGGTTATATGTGAACAGTTTATGATGTGTGTGATGCGATATTGATTTGTTCAGTCTCTTTACAAAGTGAAGAATTTGTACTTTACAGTTCATAAATAATTGTGGCAAGTTGTTCTTTCTGTTTAGTTTTATGTACGGTAGACATGTAATATTCATTCTAAAAGTAGCTGATTATTCATATTTGTATGATACTGCAAAAGGAAGCAAGTAAGACTTTGGTGCTAATTAATAGTATTTTTAAAAACACACGACAATGATTTGGAACGAATTTGTGGATGTTTTGGTTTATTCGTTTACCTATTTGACGCAAATTAAACTACAAATGAATCGTAGGACATGGAGCAATATTTCCACTACCTTTAAAGTTCATGAAGTGAAAATAATTAGAGTGAGTTATCAATATTTTATGACATGTATGGACAAGCTCCGCTAAGGCGCAGGCCAGATAGAAAATTATATAACCGCGCCATACGACGTAAATACAACCAGATAAAACCAGGTCGAAACCGTAAGTTGTACATACCTATAATTTGAGATTGTTATACAGGTTGGGGTTAGATTATACAGTAATTGTAAACTTATAAATTAGATGTTTATTTATGCCTATAATATTTACTATACAAAAGGAAGGAGATTCAATTCTTTGTCAACAAATAAGACACGCAGGAAAGAAAAGTACAAAGAGATGTAACCAGTACCCTTTCATATAACTGACGGCTATAAATTATACTCAGTGCTAACAAAAAAGCTATAACAAACGTGACAAAGGATGACGTATAACATTTATTTTTGCCGACATTTCGAGTCATTCAACGTAATAGATTTAATAACTTGAACGCCAAATATATTCTGAGTTTTAACTTCTCATGTTCTTGAACTATGAACAACACCAGCCAATATATAAATTAAAAAAACTGATAATATTCTAGCGCACATCCCATTTGTCAAATATGACTTTGATACGTCATTTCACAACTTATGTGTTTCGTTTGTATTTGTCTTTCTAGTGTGCATTCTCGCGTGATGAATACAACAGACATAGATTCGACATGTAATATTCATCATTTTTCCTCGATTCATGGATATCGAAGAATTTCTCTTATAATTAAATGAAGGGACTGTTTTGAAATGATTATTTTGGTGTGGTAACATACGTAAATCATTAACCTAAAACATCACCGGAGATGCGTAGGGACGCTAAATGGTTACAGTGCTATTTATCACCATTTATTTTGTTGTTCTGAAAATCCACCTGTCCTATATCTGTTCCAGAAACTTCACAACACAGCGGCTCGGATCATACTTAGAGTACCACGATCAGAGAACACCTCCCCGCTGCTCTGTAACCTACACTGGCTATCCATTCGATCCGGAATCAAACATAAAATTTGTTCTCTGTGCTACGTTTCACTGTCGGACTCTAGTCCAACATACCTACCTGACCTCACCCATGTGTACACACCAGCAAGATACTTACGCTCCTCTTCTGACAATCGTATACTCATTATTCCCACTATGAAAACAATGTCATATGAACAGCGTTCTTTTGCATACCAGGGAGCAGCAAAGTGGAATGAATTGCCCACTGAACTTAGACTCAGAGACACAGTGATCACAGTCAAGAGGGCTCTCAAAACTCACCTATTTCGACTGCAAGAACAAACTAAAAGACCTAATAATGTTTCCTACCTTAAATATTCTCAGCATGTTATGTTTTCTAAGTTCATGGTGTTTGTTTTTGTAGTCACATTAGTATATGTTTTTTATCTTATAGGTGTTTTTTAATGTTGTAAAGAGCTTAGAGCTTAAAAAGATTAGGCGCTATACAAAGTCATCATTATTATTATTATTATTAATATTATATGTAATAAGCAGTTAGGTATAATTAATTATCCATTATGCCACACTAATTTTGTTTCATCTATGTAATGCCCTTGTTCCAAATATATATATTCCTTTTCTAAAAGTCAAGTAATACATATATTTTCTGCGTATTCATGATGCATGTTTTCATATAAACATAAAATAATTCTCTTACCATGTTATTTTAGCACGAAATCTTCTACCCTTTGATAATCTGGATGTGGCGAAAATTGCCTGGAGTGCATTCCCTTTGATAATCTGGATGCAGTGAAAATTGCCAGGAGTTCATACCCTTTGATACTTTGGATGTACTGAAAATTGCCTGGAGTGCATACTCTTTCATACGCATGAACAATCGTTAGATCTCCTGGTGTTTTACTACGAATGTACCTAATTGTATTACATAACTCTGTTCACCAGCACCATAATGTACTGGCTGTGTATTGTGCATTACCCATTATATGTAATACATCGCTTAAAATAGACTGAAGTCTCTACATATTTACTCATTTTTAATAAACGTATGCAGTTAATGTCGCTTCAGTTACTCAAACTTCAAAGCGCTTTTCGATTTCTTATGCTATAATACAATTCTTCAATTCGTATTTGCACTCCTAAATCAACAAGGGTTTTCAGCACACCCCATGTTTGCTAAACCTGTTAAATTGAAATGTTTCATAGTGACGCCAATAAAAGCCTTAGTTCCTATATAAATCTTATACAATTATATATTTTAGCGAGAGTTGGTATGATTTCAAATCTTACTGAAACCCATAAAGTGATCTTTAAATTGAAAATTTAACAGTCATTAACTTCCATGCAAGAATTATCTTGTAGTAAATGCGTGTGGCCAGAACTAGTGAATCATTCAATTCTTTACATTTCGCAAATAAATACAAGATATTTTCTTTTCCCACGTTAATATCGGACAGATTTCATCGTGTGGTACCAAAATGCGATATGTTAACGAGCGGTGTAGCCACAAGTGAAAGTATATCGCTTTTGGCACCACAAGATAAAACATATTCGTCATTAACGTAGGAACGGAACCTTTTCCTTTTATTATATACCAAACCTGATCCGGAGTTGATGCTTACAAGAATAAACTAATACGTAAACCTCACCCTCACAACCTTTTCGTAAATCCACAAAACTTTCATAAGTTGATCCTATCAATATTTGTGACTTAAAAACATGGTGGGATTGGGATGAACTAATATGTTGCAGGAAATTGAATTTTTGTCATTTCATTAACTATTTTATCCTATCTGAAGACAATGCAAGTCCGGTTCAGCAATGCGTCATGGGGTGTTTTATCGTTGTTGTCAAGGAAGTAACCGAACGCGACTTCAGTGAGACTCGAACGACGTCTGGTCAAATTCCTTTAGTATTGCTCAAAATTCCATATTTCTAACGTAAGGCAGATTATATTTATTTGTGCTAGATGTTCTTGCTGCAGGTACAAGTTTTGTAGGCACAAACAATCAAGTCTTGAATGGCATCATGGGAAATCATCTAAACATATATTTTTCACATGTGAATATAAAAGAATGAAACAATATGAAACCTATAACGCCAATAAGACTATATTTCACACTTAAATATATAATACAATCTCTTAATTGACGAATTTGTATTATTATATTAACTTATGTATGACTTGTTTTGCTAGAAATGACGACGGTTTTCAGTACACATTTCATAAATGTCATCACAAATCATGCAAATCAGATGCGTAAAGAAAAATATGAAACGTTTATTACGTAATGAGTCAATGAGTAGGACGATCCAGATTAATATTTCGTTATTTGATTATGGTTTGCACATGAACATTTCGCCATCATCATGGAATCTTACTATTTCAAACTTGCCATTTCAACATGTACCACATATAATGACACTATATTGTGCTTTGGTGCTTGATTTCTATCTCATCTACGCATAGAGCCGTTTCAGATCTGCATTATTACAAATGGTCGCAATAAAGTATCTGTCGAATTTTCAATTTAATTTAAGTATTTTTCTAAAATATCTAAGTATACTTAATCATCGTTCATATGTTTTTCTCCCGAGTAGATCAAAATGTAATATTTTAAATATTCAAGAAAACATGTTTCTTTATTATATTTTCAGTGAATCTTACCTAGTACATGAATGATTAGCTTTAAATTTGGTATTTGAGGAATACGCAAAGTTCACTCACCAATTTGATGTTCTAAGACAATACATTTCTTACCTGGAATTGTACAAGACTCGTATCTCTTAAATCGTTTTTATTGTTGAACAGTTACGCGTAACGAGACGATAAGATTTAGTTATTTATGCAACAAGGGTGAACAGAAAAAGCAGGCACGAATGCGTTCATGTCATAAAAGATGCTCTTGATACGTTGAACAAAAGAATGTTATTCTTTTAATTTCATAAAAGATGCAAATCGAGGCTGATAACGTTTCAAAGATAGAATAATGATTATATATATATATATATATATATATATATATATATATATATATATATATATATATATATATATATATATATATGTATGTATGTATGTATGTATGTATGTATGTATGTATGTATACTATGTGTGTCTCGTACCGCTAACGATACAAGGACTGATCCTGTTCGGGCTTGAACGGTCATATCACTTATTCTTTGCTCAACGTACAGTAAACAAGTCCACGTTTTATAGTAAAATTAGCTTTATTAAGCTAGTGACTTCTTATAGAATAAGGAATGACAATCTTATATTTCCCTTTTCTTTTACTTTTCGTCTACAATAAAATACAATTAATCAACCTATATCACACAATACCTTCCACATCACAGTACTTATTTCTGCATGTACATATTAATTCATCTCCCAGTACGTTGAGTAATAATGACTTACAACCTTTTATATTTATTGTTATCTGTATTGAGACAGTGAACTGAATAAATTAAACAATAACTTAACATTACAGTTGGAAATCAATCAGCGTTTAGAGCAGCATAAGGAAAATAGAGATGCAGGCACATACGGTCCAGTTAAATATAAGCAGATTAATACCTACTAAGTGTAAAAGCTTATCAGCGTACTTTAGTTCCATTGGAACATTTGTTCTTTACAACAAGATCATAAAATATTCATATATTACTTAAGAGATACTAGAAATAATAACTGCCATGTATATATATATATATATATATATATATATATATATATATATATATATATATATATATATATATATATATATATATATCTGTGTGTGTGTGTGTATGTGTGTGTGTGTGTGTGTATATATATATATATAATATACATACATTTGGTATTTTGTTATACACTTACATTGCAATTTACGGACAAGAATATTGAGTATTGAGCGATCATCTACATAAGGAACAAAGGTATTTTGCCCGCTACCATTTCTGAGCTGCGCAAATACATTACGCAGCTCTTAAGATCGCCATGCAATTAAATGCTATGTGAAATACAAACATTTTTATTCCTGAAGCGAAATTACTTCAGAAGATACTATCATGTAGTGATCAATATCACCAAAATATTTCACGATTTAAAGGGATCATACATTTCATCCCTAATAGTTTATAGCTTAAGTTAAAATATAATCTAATATTACAACTGACTTAATAATAAATGCAGACAATAAAATATTCACCTCACTGCAATCCTCTCACCATCGCACACCGGAAACAGTCTATTGGAACGACTGTTTATCACCTCCACTCTACTCATACTGTATTGTTTCTACTACTATTTTAACTGATCAATAGGAAATTTACATATTAATTGTCCTATAATTAGAACAAAGCAAGACAAATCGTAGTCACAGTAACCTAGTTGTTCAGTGTGAACACAACAAATTAAACAGATTGCCTACATGGCATAATATGTGCAAAGCAAGAATAAAACTGTTGCTCATTTAATGTGTTCCAGGCATCAAAGAGGAAATATAGAACACATATAATCCACACAATACGAATATTTGTCATTTCGCATACAAAAGGTAGAATTTTCATGCTAAGAGAAAACTATGCAAATGAAAATGAAAAACAAACCATTACTGGGATGACATTATAAACAGATGCCTATCAAATAAACAATGTCTACCCCGTGTCCCATTTCACTTAATTTTGAAAAGATGAGATCATTGTATTTACTAAATTCATGCACACATATATCACCGAGAAAGGTAATATCTCTGATATTATCAGGTAAACAATATTTGAGCACAGACGTTTAGAGTTATAATATGAAACTCTTTAACACAAGGAGCAATTTCAAAATTTGAGGTCAACAGTTATTAAGTTGGAACAGCAAAGGTTTTGTTTAATTTAAAAAATATAATTTCGTTTACTATTTATTAGGTAAGATATACCTTGAAAGAATAAAAGTGGTCGATTGACTGAAAAGATAATGAAAGTAGAACAAATATATACACAAATTTTCCGACTAATAAAGGCGGTTTTGGTGAATGGCTTGATGGACCTTTCTTGAGGTAGCAATCAATGGCATCAAGTCCAAGACAACATGGTCAGTCTTCTTGGGAAACAGTCGAAAAGTGAGTTAGTAGAGTCACACCACTAGCGGGAGCGGGTGGAAATGATATCGAGTCTAAAAACTTCAGGGACGAACAACAGATGGGCATATAATGTATCTCCCTTATTACAGTTATTTTTATGTGATTGTCGATAGAAGCATATAAACAAATGAATAATGATAGCACATTGGAAAATATTTTTAAGTCGTTTAGTAACGAAAAAAAACAAGCTATTAAGGCTCGAATATGTTAAGCAATTGGAAATAGCTACATAATGATAACAAAACGCCTGACGTATGTTAACGTACAAGATCATTGATGCCAAGGCGCGCAACGGGAGAAAAAAAAACTGATTTTAGGGCGGCCCAGACATTGCGGGAGAAAATTGTACGGTTTTGATACAAATCATTTTTGAGTGTACAGTACACATAAAGTCGGTCGACATCAAAGGTAAAGTTGTCAACATCGGATGAAAATTAAATCTTCAATCTCTCGTCGCCCAATTATATCTGCATTCAGAGATTCACCTTGATGACGTGCTAATTTTGGCTACCGCACACAAACTCAAAGAGAGTGGAATTGGCTTAAGTCACGATGAGCTTAGAGATATTTTGAATCCTGGAAAAGATGATAGATGTCGAATACGGATGCCCGATTCGCATTTATGTTTCCCATCAGATTTATTATGAATGTTCCATTACTTGTCTGTTCGTTCACTGATTGGTATAAGATGATCGGAACATCAAGGAGTTCAAAAATAACAATGATGTTTCACAAAAGTGACACGTAAACAAAAGAAAACTTGTAGATGAGCTGGTACCGCGTAAATCTGAAATGGACTCCATACATGATACGGAGAATTTTAATTACCCACTGGGCGCATCTTCTGAAGCAGAAGTTGTTTACATTGATAGTTATGCATACGATCAACAACAAAAATAACATAGGAATGAACGCAGCAAAACTATTTATGAGTCGCCTTAAACACGTTTGGTTAATTCAGCACAATGATATGCCCTTATTCTTGGCAATAATAATAATCATCCCATGTACTCGTTAAATCCCTTAGCCGAAGTACTCGTTCGATAAACTAGCTCAAGTACGCATTTAAAACCATAGCTCAAGTATTCACTCAATAGCCTAGCCCAAGTATTCATTCAATACACTAGCCCAAGTACGCGTTATATCCTCTAGCCCAAGTAGTCATGCAACAGACTGGCCCAGGCAATGAATGCCACTACAACCAAGTCGGCAGATCACGCATCAGCATTGATTGTACGTGTCATACCAAGGATCCTAGTCAGATGTGTCAAAAACGATAATAACAAGAACAAAGAAAATTCACTTTTCTGAGCGCGAATGGAACTGAGATTCGCAACAGACTCATATCTATTATAGCAATGTGTACATGTACACAGTACATACAATGATAGCTATTCGATTTGTATTGAACTACTAACACATTGAAAGCATCTTGTGATAATACAAAAATGAATAGTAATCGTGCAGACAATCCAAATGATATTAGAACGCGCTTCTTTGAATGATTGTGGATTGAAAAGGTGATAGAAGTTTCCCGAATCTTGTGATGTTATTCAATATTCTAGCATATGTGTGCTCTTCAGTCCAAATAATATAATGTAGAAATGATTTTTTGTCAGGTCATATGTATATTCCTCAAGCAAGGAGACCAAAAATATCTTAAAAATTGTTATAGTTTGCGGGTGTAAGTAAAAATGAACTCCATGGTTCTGTTACATATATACATCTATATAGTGACTTTAAAATGTGAAACAAGTATCACGGTTAATTTTTTCTGACATTCAAGTTGACATTTTTGGCATTGATTATTTACCTGCTGAAAATTGTGAAAATGTAATAAAACAGCCATTTAATCATGTAAAAGTGTGTGGTAGGTGTGTTTCTAACACAACATACGGTGAATGTTGTGGTACGTTTATATCTGATAATAAACAATACAGTTTAACTTAAGTGGTAGGTGTATATCTACATCAACGTCCTGTTTAATGTGGATGGTAGGTGTATATCTACACCAACGTCCTGTTTAATGTGGATGGTAGGTGTGCATCTCATAAAACATAATGTTTAATGTGTGGTAGGCATATATCTAAGCGAACGTGATGTTTAATGTGCGTGGTATATGTATATCTAAAATATCTATATTTCATGACATACATTGCATTAGCTGTAAACGAACATCCACACTGACTGACTAGGAAACAATATATCCAAACATCAGAAGAGGTTATATTTAATGCTATCGAAATAGTTGAATTTTAATGAAATGACTGGAGTTTTTAGTGCAAGTAACATTAGAGGCACCGGCTAGATCACACGTCTTTAATGTCTGATCCTACGCAAATGCCAACAGGTTGAGCTTGATAAATATTGTATCGTGTCTATAGGTTTTAAGGGTGCATTCTTTTGAATGCGGTCATCATTCTTCCCTGGATAGGAAATGTCATTAAACACTTATTTTATGGGAGAGTATACACCGGTATCTCGTATCTGCTATTACATGCCCGTGACATTCTAAACAATGCACTCCACTAAATATGCTTGCGTCTGTTTATGCTTCGACAAAGATTTTTTTCTTTTAATCGAAAGGAAATAAATTGCTTTAATAGCAGTTGTGGTCTTAGATTTAAATGGCACAGACTGCTCTATGACTTTACTATACATCTGGCAGATATATTAATCTAAAATTACTAAGTATTCAACATCCCATTTCTGAAAAGGTTATGAATTTAAAAGTTTTAACTTTGTGTGGCAACTTCAATGTCTCCATGCATGTTTGTGAAATCTAGAGCAATACACTTGTTTGCCCATTTTCCGATCATTAAGCCATATTTTTAATGATATATGAGAAGCATTTGATAGAAAGAAGCAAAGCTTATATCACAGCAGTTTGAGTCTTTCACTTTACTCTTTTGCAGAACCTTTCTTCCACCCCTATAAAGTGATAACGGGTGGGGATACACAATTCGTCATTTAGTTTATTATGCGTCTTCCTGCTATAACTGTATATATAATGTTTCACAAGAAAATATTTCAGAATGTATGTGTAATTATAACAATGTTATATCTGATAATTGGTCCACTCCCAGACTCACAAGGGATGAGGGTCAACGATGACATTTCACTTGCCCGTATTAGAGATCAATAATTACACTCTTTTTTGGACTTACATTCGAAACTGTACAAGACACAGACGGAAAGTCTAACAGACAGACGGAAATACAGACGAAGGGTATTACATAACATATATGCTGTTTACATATCCTCATGATAGTAGATACATAAAGAGCTTCATGTGCATTAGCAAGCGTTCTCCAGCATTATGAACTTAAAATGACAGGAGCTATCGCTTCACAATTGGACCAAGTGAAACTAAGACTCTTGCAATGAACATGTTAGTTTCGAATACATTTTTAAAAAAAATAATTTAGGAAAAACGTTAATAATAATTGGAATAAAGGCTCGAATAACGACTTAGTAATGGTACAGTTGAAAGAAAGCGCACTTAAAATATGTTACAAAACGAGAAACTAAGAAGGAAAGGAAAGTCATCGGGTGTAACCTGTATTTATATTCAACTTCAATGAAAACAATTTGGACTTTGACTGAAATTGAAAATACATTTCTCGAATTAATAATATCTCCTAGCTGGCGTCCATTTGCTTTAAATATGCCGTATACGTTACGCCCAAAAAATATGAGTACGTATCATCGAAATTGTATCAAAACATTCCTAAAGTATTTGCAATATAGTATTGGAGGATCTGTTTGAAGTGTATCTGAATAGTTAGCAAACGTTTTACCCTTTCACCTTTGAAGCATGTGAACCGGATTTGATCGATTCCTTTTCTAAATGTAGATTTCATTAATGGCATCTCAGGTATTGTAGTAGTAAGCTTAATCTTCATATCTGTTTGACGCAGATGTCTGATGAAAATGTTTTATTGTCTTTCTGGATGTACTTGAAGCTACAAAAGGTGCACTAACTTTTCATGTCTATGCAAAACGAAAATGAATTTTTATAGTGTGGTCTTTAATATTTAAATTATATTCATGAGAATTTCAAATCACCCCAAAATTGAAAAAGATTCTCTTGCTAATATTGTTTTAATTTAATTTAATGTAATTTAAGGCATAAATGGCAAACTGCCATGGAGATCTAGCGATCTCCTATAAGCTTCAAATCAGAGTAAGGCCTGGTCGTCAGCACAAAACAATCCCATCATCCATATATCAAGTTACATTAATTACATGTTCCAATTTTCTACACTACGATATAAAAATGTAAGTATATTTTAAATACAAGGACTACAAATGAGAAACATCGATCGAAAACATTTTTCTTTATTTTGAACCCTAGGCAAACGACGCAGAGCTTCGTAGCGTTACCTCGTGATTCAAGATAAAGTATCTTTCAATTTCTTTCAAATAGAAGATAGGCATTGTGCTTATCAATATCCAGCAGGAATGGTTCAATATAAGGTCGTTATCCTGAGAATGGATTTCATAGTATGATTTATGTTGAAGAAAGGGAACCAATCTAGAAATATGCTAGGATAAAATAGAGGAATATCTGTCAGTTCGGTGGACAATGAGAGGGTGACAAAGTACAATTTTAGAAGAAAATCGCTCCTAAGAATTATTCTGTTTGCAGCTGAACAAATAGAGACAATGTTTTTAACTGCAATTCCAGTTCTTTCACAGACATGGCTTTGAAAACCCATTACTGAAATAAACACCAGACACCTCATGTGACACCGTTTTTAAACACATGTAGACCAAAGGAATGTCGCGGCTCATAGGATTTTCTGTAGAAAAAAAAAAGATTCCCATTAAGGACATGTATATACTGCTAACTCAGCCATTTAAAATTATGGAAGTTTCAATTACATGTTTCTTCACCAGGAGCTTAGTACTTTGAATCCTTTAGAACGTATGAACTATACTGTGTGGTTTCGGTGATCACACACCCCACCATACCTCTCTAATTATATATAACCATACCCTTTAGTTGACAAAAACAGGTAATTAACCCTCTTTTCTCAAGCACAGGAATGTTCCGCACATTCATCCAACCAGTATAAGGTTTGCCTCGCAAGTCATTCTGAACAAGTCTGACACTGTCTACACATCAGTATCTAAACATTTTAGATGAACACTTGAATTTCATATTTCATATAATTCAACGTTTATACTATAGAAATAAAAAGACTTTCGCCCCTTCTCAAAAGTAGAGTAGAGCACTGGTTTCATATACTTGGGAAATGTAGTTCCATTCATTAAAGATAATGCCAACTTTGCGGACTTACGCTGTGTTCCATCGCTTAAAATGTTAATATGGTCAGAACGCAGATTCTCTGTTATATATTAATACAACAAACTTCACTAAATCTACTGTCATTCATACAGACTATAGATCTTTAACGTCACTGTCATTCTATTTCAGCACTCATTGTACCTATTATTTGCAGCATCAAAAGAAGTACCAGATAATAATGTTCTTAATTAAAACATAGCATTTGATATCATTTTGCAGTTTGCGTGTGCTTTGTTTATTAAATATTTGTGGACAACTCTCAGACCCATTCAATCACATATAGCTAATTAGATATACCCATTGATCTGTGACTACCAAATAATAGTGTTTCTTTTTACCACCAATGCTAATTCATATATGGAGTATTTTCCTTTAAAACTATGTTGTAAGCAGAATTATATCTTCCGATTACTATGATAGACTTGAATTGCATGCGCTCAATATTGTGTATTTTGGCTCAGCCTCCATCCTCTCCCAATCCCCTTTTAGGCATATAATTCCGTTGGTAAGTTTCTTTGCGTTGCATCGCTTACACTAAGACGATGCCCATTTCCCTATGTTTCATTATCTCAGATAGATAGATAGATATATAGATAGATAGATAGATATATAGATATATAGATAGATAGATAGATAGATAGATAGATAGATAGATGGTCAGCAAAAATAGTATTTTTTATAAATTGATGCTAGTATCAGAAGTAGTGCCGCAATAATGAGGAAGAGAGCAGATCGCAGATATGTTTTGTTCCCACCCTATACAAAGCTGCATTTTGTATCAATGAATACGTTCTTTCATTTTTTAAACAAATAACAATGCTTAAATGCATTAATATCGAATTAAAGATATCCAATTAGTTACTCTACCACAATTTCCGCTCGATTATAATGTCAGACGACTCCAGGTGGCAGGCTTAACACGATGCTGTTTTTCACTCTTTTTACAAACATCTTAAAAAATAAAAAAAATTTCAATGTCACATTTCCAAATTTAATGCTAAATCCTCCTGCTTAAAAAACGTGTTTTGTACTAAATGCCTATTTGTAGATGTTTTTATAATTTTAGAATTTTGATTACAAGGGAAAAGTTTACACATTTAACAGTTTTCAGTTATATTTCCTTTCTGTTGTTGTACAAAACATGATGCCAAAAGTTATGATTGCTTTATTTATCTTTTTTAGAATAAACGTGTGATTTTCAAAGTCGATTGTACTGATCGAGGGATAGGAACATAGAACTCATTTGCATTTAGTTTCTGAAAGTATACGAAGACGTAGATACGCTATCATCGTTATTTGATATAATTACTGTTCAGACCAGAATATTTAGCTTTCTCCTAAACATTTCTCAATGTATCAGTTTCTACAGTGAGTAAGTCGAAAACTTCAGAAGGTTGAAAAAGAAAAGACAACATTATTCCTCATTTCATTATTGTAGTATGCAACAAAAATAACGTATTGATTTATTTAGTCTCGGTGCGTGCTTTGCTTATATATGAATGCATCTAGGATGATCAGATATTTAAATAATTTGTCCATTATGGGTTGTTCTTGGTATGCTATTTAAGTTATCGCTATAATAATCCAGTTCCTTTCATATTTCATTTATTTTTCTATAATTACTTTTATTTAAACTCCATTGCATTAGTTTTAAACTTAAGTACACTAGACCGTATGATGTATATTAAGCATACAAAACTAATCCGCACAAGTTAAGTTGAATATTCTTGCAATATATCCATTGGAATGAAATTTCCGGAAAATTTACTGCAGTGAACTTATCGAAACCGCTAAATTACACATGTTTTCGCTGTTATCTTCTTCAAAAGCAAAGATGTTAAACTCAATAAACATATCCTTTGATGTTACGGTTTTTACGCTACGATCTGTTGAACTAATGTAACTCTTCTCTGTATAGCTTAACAAAGGTAAGAAGAAAAATGAAATATGAGAAGCGTCGTAAGGGACGGTAATTGCATATAACAATAGATACTTGATTCAATTAGTATAATGATAGATCCTACCTGTCATGATGATATTACAGTGACGTTATTAAATGGACACCTTTAATCTGATATTAAATGACCTTAAATCATCAATGCAATTTCCCCACCGAAATCAATTAGTCTGTACTTTTGCAAGCGTACTTGAATTTTATTTTAAAAACATATTACAGACCTTTCACTAGTACGACAGGTCAGGCCTAGAAAGGGTTCTCTGTAGGAGATAAACGCTTAGAACGAAGATGGGACTTGTTTGTAAGACCTGAAATACCCATTCATTTGTGTGACCGTTATGTTTAAATTACCATCCCTCCCAGCTGAGTGTGGGAAATGGTGATCAGCGTAAGGATTCAAAAGCGTTGATAATCCCTCTCGTTTTCGTCTCCAAGCTATTCAGTTTTAAAGCTTGATTTGCATATGATCTTTCCCCTATGTATATATATATGTACAATATAAGGTTATAACGGAACAGTTTATGATGTGTTTCATGTGATATTGATTTGTTCAGTCTCTTTACAAAGTGAAGAATTTGTACTTTACAGCTCATACAAAATTGTGGCAAGTTGTACTTCCTATTCAGGTTGATACACGGTAGACATGTAATATTCATTCTAAAAGTAGCTGATTGTTCATATTTGTATGATACTGCAAAAGGAAGCAAGGAAGACTTTGGTGCTAATCAATAGTATTTTCTTAAAAACACACGACAATGATTCGGAACGAATTTGTGGACATTTTGGCTTATTCGTTTACCTATTTGACGCAAATTAAACTACAAATGAATCGGAGGACATGGAGCAACATTTCCACTGCCTTTAAAGTTCATGAAGTGAAAATAATTAGAGTGAGTTATCAATATTTTATGACATATATGGACAAGCTCTCCTAAGGCGCAGGCCGGATAGTAAATTATATAGCCGCGCCTTACGATGTAAATACAACCAGATAAAACCAGGTCGAAACCGTAGGTTGTACATACCTGTAATTTGAGATTGTTATACAGGTTGGGGTTAGACTATACAGTAAATGTAAACTTATAAATTAGATGTTTATTTATAGGCCATTGAGAAAGGATTAAATTTGACACCAAACTCATGCCCTTAATCAAATAATGGATTTAACAAAACGATGCACGTCGGGTCCAACAACTGTTACAAATAAAATGATGCTGTTCCAAACTTTACTCATCACAAACAACTTAGACAAGCAATGAACCAAAAACTTATCAAATGGAAATTTCAACAAATATGACTGACTTATTACTATGGGAGATCAATGTATAGAAATTAAATACAAACTAAACAATATTCAATGATCCACTTAGAATGATCACCTTATGGATTTTCACAACAATGAATAGGTAACGACTATTTACCAAGAATAAATTTAGTTTGGAATGTGCACAAAAGCGGATAATGTTTTTGGTCTACAAGTACAATGTATAAAAATATATATTTTCAGACAAATAGTGATGCTGAATACATCTCGATTTTTTACTTGAATAGTGATATTGATAAATTATAAAACGGAACAAAGATAGTGGATTCCAATTGATAACTTCAGTCTGTAAGCTCTGTCAGATGATCAAATTGCCCAACAGCATGGCTCGCCCTTTCCAGACTGGCGAAGGATTCAACAAGAGCCCGTTGTTCGCTGCAGACTCATTGGTTCCGAACTTATGATCCATAACCAAGAGAAAACCATCGTCTTTCTTTGAGCAATAATCATTACCGACAGTAGCACATAGGTTATTAACAACCCACCGAGGCTAACAATTCTGAATCCAAGTTACCAACTTTCCTGCCAAAATTACACCTCCTAATTCCGACCCATATTCACGTCTCCAAATTCTGACATCTAAGATCAGAAATCCCCTCCAAATTCAGACAGCTCAAAAAAACATGACTAAAACCGTGTAGAACATGAGCCCTGGTCATGCACAGATGCAATGATTATATAATGTTGAGTCATACATGCCTCTTTATTTGCCGTCATGGTTTATATCTCAGTAGTCCAGGACGATAGAGAACGGTTCATTTTTTAATGGCTATTCACATGTCCTAGAAAAAAGATACTTCTCAAGTATTGCTACTATTTGTGTTGTTATGTTTGTGTATGTCTTTGTCGTCCACGAAAACATCCAATTTACATATCACGAATCACCTGTGTGATTGTATGTTTTGTTGGGTATAGCGTTCCTATGAACACTACCTACCATTATCCTACACGCTCTTATGAAATAGCAATTGTGCGTGTGTAATTATAATGTGCGTTAAGCATTCATGCCCATTGAGTTGGACATTAAGTGTGGAGGTTCGAATTTGACTCATTGCATTCGGCAAGTTGGTTAGTTATAAAACTGTATGTCCTGGACAGTAATCATGATCTTCCGTTATGTTGGAACACCATTATCATTCTAGAGAATATATTCAGTCTAAGCATATCGATACACCAGGTACTCAAAACGCATAAGTTCTCCTATAAAGGGTGCTCACTGCAACATTGGAGGTGAAGAAGCATCTATGTTATCCTCATATTCTCTATACACTTGTTATATTGTCACCACGTGAACCAGTTGATTGAAGACGGATGTATGGTAAGAATCTATGAAAATAGTTCCACGCATCTTTACAATATTGCTTGCTTTGTTGTGATGATTCCCTGAACCGAACTAAAATCATTCTCACTAGTGATGGCGTCGATTCACTTTGTTCCACTTCAACCCTTGAGGTCATTAACTATCAGAAATCGTGTTTGAATATTCGTATCCCCTGAACATAAATAATTCCTGGTCATCGCAAGCAAAATGAAAAAAAAAGGCAATGGGAGAGCTCACTGTGCGACCGGACAGACATTATCCACGATGTTCGCATTCATTGGCTTGAAATTAAACGTTCATTGAAATGTATAGATTATATTAAATTATGTGCGATATGTGCCGTTGCCTAATGTAACCGCGAGAAAAGAAAAATAGCGAAACTGAGAAATATTAGTGGGATGTGATATAATCTACATCCGTTCTCTCTGGATTCAGAAACATATCGAGGGTCGCAACGTAAGGTTGATGAGAACAAACTTAAGTCTGAAGATCAGAACGAATTTATCTTGAACACCAAGTGCAGATTGAGAGTTATCAAAGTGCTTAAATTATAAGACAATGGGGTTATTGGCGAACAAATCCTAATTGCTTCAGTTGATCCTCTTTGTCTTAAAACCAACCAATTAACATGCACATATACATAACATATAAGGTTATAACAAAATAGTTTATGATGTGTGTCATGCTAAATTGATTTATTCAGTCTCTTTACAAAGTGAAGAATTTGTACTTTACAGTTCATAAATAATTGTGGCAAGTTTTTCTTCTATTCAGGATGATGTACGGTAGACATGTAATATTCATTCTAAAAGTAGCTGATTGTTCATATTTGTATGACTATGACACTGCAAAAGGAAGCAAGTAAGACTTTGGTGCTAATCAATAGCATTTTCTTAAAAACACACGACAATGATTCGGAACGAATTTGTGGATGTTTTCGCTTATTTGTTTACCTATTTGACGCAAATTAAACTACAAATGAATCGTTGGATATGGAGCAATATTTCCACTACCTTTAAAGTTCACGAAGTGAAAATAATTAGAGTGAGTTATCAATATTTTTTGACATGTGTGGACAAGCTCCCCTAAGGCGCAGACCGGATAGTAAATTATATAGCCGAGCCTTACGATGTAAATACAACCAGATAAAACCAGGTCGAAACCGTAGGTTGTACATACCTGAAATTTGAGATTGTTATGCAGGTTGGGGTTAGACTATACAGTAAATGTAAACTTATAAATTAGATGTTTATTTATAGGCTATTGAAAAATGATTAAATTTGACACCACACTCATGCTCTTAATCAAATAATGGATTTAACAAAATGATGCACGTCGGGTCCAACAACTGTTACAAGTAAAATGATGCCGTTCCTAACTTTACTCATAACATACAACTTAGACAAGCAATTAAAGAAACATTATGAAACTGAAATTTAAACAAATATGACTGACTTATTACTATGGGCGATCAATGTATAGAAATTAAATACAAACTAAACAATATTTAATCAACCACTTAGAATGATCACCTTATGGATGTTCACAACAATGAATAGGTAACGATTATTTACCAAGGATAAATTTAGTTTGGAATGTGCACAAAAACGGACAATGTTTTTGGTCTACAAGTAAAATGTATAAAAATATATATTTTCAGACAAATAGTGATGCTGAATGCATCTCGAATTTTTACTCGAATAGTGATATTGTTAATCTCTAAAACGGAACAAAAATCGTGGCCTTCAATTGGTGGCTTCAGTCTGTCAGCTCTGTCAGATGATCAAATTGCCCAACATCATGGCTCGCCCTTTTCAGACTGGCGAAGGATTCAATAAGAGCCCCTTGCTTGCTGCAGACTCATTGGTTCCGAAGTTATGATCCATTAACACGAGAAAACCATCGTCTTTCTCTGAGCAATAATCATTACCGACAGTAGCACATAGGTTATTAACAACCCACCGAGGCTAACAATTCTGAATCCATGTTACCAACTCTCCTGCCAAAATTACATCTCCTAATTCCGACCCATATTCACGTCTCCAAATTCTGACATCTAAGATCAGAAATCCCCTCCAAATTCAGACAGCTAAAAACATGACTAAAACCGTGTAGTACATGACGCCTGCTCATGCACAAATGCAATGGTTATATTATGGTGAGTCATACATGCATCTTTATTTGCCGTCATGGTTTATATCCCAGGAGTCCAGGACGATAGAGAACGGTTCATTTTTTAATGGCTATTCAAATGTCCTAGAAAAAAGATACTTCTCAAGTATTGCTACTATTTGTGTTGTTATGTTTGTGTATGTCTTTGTCGTCCACGAAAACATCCAATTTACATATCACGAATCACCTGTGTGATTGTATGTTTTGTTGGGTATAGCGTTCCTATGATCACTACCTACCATTATCCTACACGCTCTTATGAAATAGCAATTGTGCGTGTGTAATTATAATGTGCGTTAAGCATTCATGCCCATTGAGTTGGACATTAAGTGTGGAGATTCGAATTTGACTCACTACATTCGGCAAGTTGGTTAGTTATAAAACTGTATGTCCTGGACAGTAATCATGATCTTCCGTTATACTGGAACACCATTATCATTCTAGAGAATATATTCAGTCTAAGCATATCGATGCACCAGGTACTCAAAACGCATAAGTTCTCCTATAAAGGGTGCTCACTGCAACATTGGAGGTGAAAAAGCATCTATGTTATCCTCATATTCTCTATACACTTGTTATATTGTCACCACGTGAACCAGTTGGTTGAAGACGGATGTATGGTAGGAATCTATGAAAATAGTTCCACGCATCTTTACAATATTGCTTGCTTTGTTGTGATGATTCCCTGAACCGAACTAAAATCATTCTCATTGGCGATGGCGTCGATTCACTTTGTTCCACTTCAACCCTTGGGGTCATTAACTATCAGAAATCGTGTTTGAATATTCGTGTCCCCTGCACATAAATAGTTCCTGGCCATCGCAAGCAAAATGAAAAAAAGGCAATGGGAGAGCTCACTGTGCGACCCGACAGACAATATCCACGATGTTCGCATTCATTGGCTTGAAATTAAACGTTCATTGAAATGTATAGATTATATTAAATTACGTGCGATATGTGCCGTTGCCTAATATAACCGCGAGAAAAGAAAAACAGCGAAACTGAGAAATATTAGTGGGATGTGATATAATCTACATCCGTTCTCTCTGGATTCAAAAACATATCGAGGGTCGCAACGTAAGGTTGATGAGAACAAATTTAAGTCTGAAGATCAGAACGAATTTATCTTGAACACCAAGTGCAGATTGAGAGCTATCAAAGTGCTTAAATTATAAGACAATGGGGTTATTGGCGAACAAATCCTAATTGCTTCAGGTGATCCTTTTTGTCTTAGAACCAACCAATTAATATGCACATATACATAACATATAAGGTTATAACGGAACCGTTTATCGTGTGTGTCATGCGAAATTGATTTATTCAGTCTCTGTACAAAGTGAAGAATTTGTACATTACAGTTCATAAATAATTGTGGCAAGTTGTTCTTCTATTCAGGATGATGTACGGTAGACATGTAATATTCATTCTAAAAGTAGCTGATTGTTCATATTTGTATGACTATGACACTGCAAAAGGAAGCAAGTAAGACTTTGGTGCTAATCAATAGTATTTTCTTAAAAACACACGACAATGATTCGGAACGAATTTGTGGATGTTTTCGCTTATTCGCTTACCTATTTGACGCAAATTAAACTACAAATGAATCGTTGGATATGGAGCAATATTTCCACTACCTTTAAAGTTCACGAAGTGAAAATAATTAGAGTGAGTTATCAATATTTTTTGACATGTATGGACAAGCTCCTCTAAAGCGCAGACCGGATAGTAAATTATATAGCCGAGCCTTACGATGTAAATACAACCAGATAAAACCAGGTCGAAACCGTAGGTTGTACATACCTGTAATTTGAGATTGTTATACAGGTTGGGGTTAGACTATACAGTAAATGTAAACTTATAAATTAGATGTTTATTTATAGGCTATTGAAAAATGATTAAATTTGACATCACACTCATGCCCTTAATCAAATAATGGATTTAACAAAACGATGCACGTCGGGTCCAACAACTGTTACAAGTAAAATGATGCCGTTCCTAACTTTACTCATAACATACAACTTAGACAAGCAATTAAAGAAACATTATGAAACTGAAATTTAAACAAATATGACTGACTTATTACTATGGGCGATCAATGTATAGAAATTAAATACAAACTAAACAATATTTAATCAACCACTTAGAATGATCACCTTATGGATTTTCACAACAATGAATAGGTAACGATTATTTACCAAGGATAAAATTAGTTTGGAATGTGCACAAAAACGGACAATGTTTTTGATCTACAAGTAAAATGTATAAAAATATATATTTTCAGACAAATAGTGATGCTGAATGCATCTCGATTTTTTACTCGAATAGTGATATTGTTAATCTCTAAAACGGAACAAAAATCGTGGCCTTCAATTGGTGGCTTCAGTCTGTCAGCTCTGTCAGATGATCAAATTGCCCAACAGCATGGCTCGCCCTTTCCAGACTGGCGAAGGATTCAACAAGAGCCCGTTGTTCGCTGCAGACTCATTAGTTGCGAAGTTATCATCCATAAATACGAGAAAACCATCGTCTTTCTCTGAGCAATAATCATTACCGACAGTAGCACATAGGTTATTAACAACCCACCGAGGCTAACAATTCTGAATCCATGTTACCAACTCTCCTGCCAAAATTACATCTCCTAATTCCGACCCATATTCACGTCTCCAAATTCTGACATCTAAGATCAGAAATCCCCTCCAAATTCAGACAGCTAAAAACATGACTAAAACCGTGTAGTACATGACGCCTGCTCATGCACAAATGCAATGGTTATATTATGGTGAGTCATACATGCATCTTTATTTGCCGTCATGGTTTATATCCCAGGAGTCCAGGACGATAGAGAACGGTTCATTTTTTAATGGCTATTCAAATGTCCTAGAAAAAAGATACTTCTCAAGTATTGCTACTATTTGTGTTGTTATGTTTGTGTATGTCTTTGTCGTCCACGAAAACATCCAATTTACATATCACGAATCACCTGTGTGATTGTATGTTTTGTTGGGTATAGCGTTCCTATGATCACTACCTACCATTATCCTACACGCTCTTATGAAATAGCAATTGTGCGTGTGTAATTATAATGTGCGTTAAGCATTCATGCCCATTGAGTTGGACATTAAGTGTGGAGATTCGAATTTGACTCACTACATTCGGCAAGTTGGTTAGTTATAAAACTGTATGTCCTGGACAGTAATCATGATCTTCCGTTATACTGGAACACCATTATCATTCTAGAGAATATATTCAGTCTAAGCATATCGATGCACCAGGTACTCAAAACGCATAAGTTCTCCTATAAAGGGTGCTCACTGCAACATTGGAGGTGAAAAAGCATCTATGTTATCCTCATATTCTCTATACACTTGTTATATTGTCACCACGTGAACCAGTTGGTTGAAGACGGATGTATGGTAGGAATCTATGAAAATAGTTCCACGCATCTTTACAATATTGCTTGCTTTGTTGTGATGATTCCCTGAACCGAACTAAAATCATTCTCATTGGCGATGGCGTCGATTCACTTTGTTCCACTTCAACCCTTGGGGTCATTAACTATCAGAAATCGTGTTTGAATATTCGTGTCCCCTGCACATAAATAGTTCCTGGCCATCGCAAGCAAAATGAAAAAAAGGCAATGGGAGAGCTCACTGTGCGACCCGACAGACAATATCCACGATGTTCGCATTCATTGGCTTGAAATTAAACGTTCATTGAAATGTATAGATTATATTAAATTACGTGCGATATGTGCCGTTGCCTAATATAACCGCGAGAAAAGAAAAACAGCGAAACTGAGAAATATTAGTGGGATGTGATATAATCTACATCCGTTCTCTCTGGATTCAAAAACATATCGAGGGTCGCAACGTAAGGTTGATGAGAACAAATTTAAGTCTGAAGATCAGAACGAATTTATCTTGAACACCAAGTGCAGATTGAGAGCTATCAAAGTGCTTAAATTATAAGACAATGGGGTTATTGGCGAACAAATCCTAATTGCTTCAGGTGATCCTTTTTGTCTTAGAACCAACCAATTAATATGCACATATACATAACATATAAGGTTATAACGGAACCGTTTATCGTGTGTGTCATGCGAAATTGATTTATTCAGTCTCTGTACAAAGTGAAGAATTTGTACATTACAGTTCATAAATAATTGTGGCAAGTTGTTCTTCTATTCAGGATGATGTACGGTAGACATGTAATATTCATTCTAAAAGTAGCTGATTGTTCATATTTGTATGACTATGACACTGCAAAAGGAAGCAAGTAAGACTTTGGTGCTAATCAATAGTATTTTCTTAAAAACACACGACAATGATTCGGAACGAATTTGTGGATGTTTTCGCTTATTCGCTTACCTATTTGACGCAAATTAAACTACAAATGAATCGTTGGATATGGAGCAATATTTCCACTACCTTTAAAGTTCACGAAGTGAAAATAATTAGAGTGAGTTATCAATATTTTTTGACATGTATGGACAAGCTCCTCTAAAGCGCAGACCGGATAGTAAATTATATAGCCGAGCCTTACGATGTAAATACAACCAGATAAAACCAGGTCGAAACCGTAGGTTGTACATACCTGTAATTTGAGATTGTTATACAGGTTGGGGTTAGACTATACAGTAAATGTAAACTTATAAATTAGATGTTTATTTATAGGCTATTGAAAAATGATTAAATTTGACATCACACTCATGCCCTTAATCAAATAATGGATTTAACAAAACGATGCACGTCGGGTCCAACAACTGTTACAAGTAAAATGATGCCGTTCCTAACTTTACTCATAACATACAACTTAGACAAGCAATTAAAGAAACATTATGAAACTGAAATTTAAACAAATATGACTGACTTATTACTATGGGCGATCAATGTATAGAAATTAAATACAAACTAAACAATATTTAATCAACCACTTAGAATGATCACCTTATGGATTTTCACAACAATGAATAGGTAACGATTATTTACCAAGGATAAAATTAGTTTGGAATGTGCACAAAAACGGACAATGTTTTTGATCTACAAGTAAAATGTATAAAAATATATATTTTCAGACAAATAGTGATGCTGAATGCATCTCGATTTTTTACTCGAATAGTGATATTGTTAATCTCTAAAACGGAACAAAAATCGTGGCCTTCAATTGGTGGCTTCAGTCTGTCAGCTCTGTCAGATGATCAAATTGCCCAACAGCATGGCTCGCCCTTTCCAGACTGGCGAAGGATTCAACAAGAGCCCGTTGTTCGCTGCAGACTCATTAGTTGCGAAGTTATCATCCATAAATACGAGAAAACCATCGTCTTTCTCTGAGCAATAATCATTACCGACAGTAGCACATAGGTTATTAACAACCCACCGAGGCTAACAATTCTGAATCCATGTTACCAACTCTCCTGCCAAAATTACATCTCCTAATTCCGACCCATATTCACGTCTCCAAATTCTGACATCTAAGATCAGAAATCCCCTCCAAATTCAGACAGCTAAAAACATGACTAAAACCGTGTAGTACATGACGCCTGCTCATGCACAAATGCAATGGTTATATTATGGTGAGTCATACATGCATCTTTATTTGCCGTCATGGTTTATATCCCAGGAGTCCAGGACGATAGAGAACGGTTCATTTTTTAATGGCTATTCAAATGTCCTAGAAAAAAGATACTTCTCAAGTATTGCTACTATTTGTGTTGTTATGTTTGTGTATGTCTTTGTCGTCCACGAAAACATCCAATTTACATATCACGAATCACCTGTGTGATTGTATGTTTTGTTGGGTATAGCGTTCCTATGATCACTACCTACCATTATCCTACACGCTCTTATGAAATAGCAATTGTGCGTGTGTAATTATAATGTGCGTTAAGCATTCATGCCCATTGAGTTGGACATTAAGTGTGGAGATTCGAATTTGACTCACTACATTCGGCAAGTTGGTTAGTTATAAAACTGTATGTCCTGGACAGTAATCATGATCTTCCGTTATACTGGAACACCATTATCATTCTAGAGAATATATTCAGTCTAAGCATATCGATGCACCAGGTACTCAAAACGCATAAGTTCTCCTATAAAGGGTGCTCACTGCAACATTGGAGGTGAAAAAGCATCTATGTTATCCTCATATTCTCTATACACTTGTTATATTGTCACCACGTGAACCAGTTGGTTGAAGACGGATGTATGGTAGGAATCTATGAAAATAGTTCCACGCATCTTTACAATATTGCTTGCTTTGTTGTGATGATTCCCTGAACCGAACTAAAATCATTCTCATTGGCGATGGCGTCGATTCACTTTGTTCCACTTCAACCCTTGGGGTCATTAACTATCAGAAATCGTGTTTGAATATTCGTGTCCCCTGCACATAAATAGTTCCTGGCCATCGCAAGCAAAATGAAAAAAAGGCAATGGGAGAGCTCACTGTGCGACCCGACAGACAATATCCACGATGTTCGCATTCATTGGCTTGAAATTAAACGTTCATTGAAATGTATAGATTATATTAAATTATGTGCGATATGTGCCGTTGCCTAATATAACCGCGAGAAAAGAAAAACAGCGAAACTGAGAAATATTAGTGGGATGTGATATAATCTACATCCGTTCTCTCTGGATTCAAAAACATATCGAGGGTCGCAACGTAAGGTTGATGAGAACAAATTTAAGTCTGAAGATCAGAACGAATTTATCTTGAACACCAAGTGCAGATTGAGAGCTATCAAAGTGCTTAAATTATAAGACAATGGGGTTATTGGCGAACAAATCCTAATTGCTTCAGGTGATCCTTTTTGTCTTAGAACCAACCAATTAATATGCACATATACATAACATATAAGGTTATAACGGAACCGTTTATCGTGTGTGTCATGCGAAATTGATTTATTCAGTCTCTGTACAAAGTGAAGAATTTGTACATTACAGTTCATAAATAATTGTGGCAAGTTGTTCTTCTATTCAGGATGATGTACGGTAGACATGTAATATTCATTCTAAAAGTAGCTGATTGTTCATATTTGTATGACTATGACACTGCAAAAGGAAGCAAGTAAGACTTTGGTGCTAATCAATAGTATTTTCTTAAAAACACACGACAATGATTCGGAACGAATTTGTGGATGTTTTCGCTTATTCGCTTACCTATTTGACGCAAATTAAACTACAAATGAATCGTTGGATATGGAGCAATATTTCCACTACCTTTAAAGTTCACGAAGTGAAAATAATTAGAGTGAGTTATCAATATTTTTTGACATGTATGGACAAGCTCCTCTAAAGCGCAGACCGGATAGTAAATTATATAGCCGAGCCTTACGATGTAAATACAACCAGATAAAACCAGGTCGAAACCGTAGGTTGTACATACCTGTAATTTGAGATTGTTATACAGGTTGGGGTTAGACTATACAGTAAATGTAAACTTATAAATTAGATGTTTATTTATAGGCTATTGAAAAATGATTAAATTTGACATCACACTCATGCCCTTAATCAAATAATGGATTTAACAAAACGATGCACGTCGGGTCCAACAACTGTTACAAGTAAAATGATGCCGTTCCTAACTTTACTCATAACATACAACTTAGACAAGCAATTAAAGAAACATTATGAAACTGAAATTTAAACAAATATGACTGACTTATTACTATGGGCGATCAATGTATAGAAATTAAATACAAACTAAACAATATTTAATCAACCACTTAGAATGATCACCTTATGGATTTTCACAACAATGAATAGGTAACGATTATTTACCAAGGATAAAATTAGTTTGGAATGTGCACAAAAACGGACAATGTTTTTGATCTACAAGTAAAATGTATAAAAATATATATTTTCAGACAAATAGTGATGCTGAATGCATCTCGATTTTTTACTCGAATAGTGATATTGTTAATCTCTAAAACGGAACAAAAATCGTGGCCTTCAATTGGTGGCTTCAGTCTGTCAGCTCTGTCAGATGATCAAATTGCCCAACAGCATGGCTCGCCCTTTCCAGACTGGCGAAGGATTCAACAAGAGCCCGTTGTTCGCTGCAGACTCATTAGTTGCGAAGTTATCATCCATAAATACGAGAAAACCATCGTCTTTCTCTGAGCAATAATCATTACCGACAGTAGCACATAGGTTATTAACAACCCACCGAGGCTAACAATTCTGAATCCATGTTACCAACTCTCCTGCCAAAATTACATCTCCTAATTCCGACCCATATTCACGTCTCCAAATTCTGACATCTAAGATCAGAAATCCCCTCCAAATTCAGACAGCTAAAAACATGACTAAAATCGTGTAGTACATGACGCCTGCTCATGCACAAATGCAATGGTTATATTATGGTGAGTCATACATGCCTCTTTATTTGCCGTCATGGTTTATATCTCAGTAGTCCAGGACGATAGAGAACGGTTCATTTTTTAATGGCTATTCAAATGTCCTAGAAAAAAGATACTTCTCAAGTATTGCTACTATTTGTGTTGTTATGTTTGTGTATGTCTTTGTCGTCCACGAAAACATCCAATTTACATATCACGAATCACCTGTGTGATTGTATGTTTTGTTGGGTATAGCGTTCCTATGATCACTACCTACCATTATCCTACACGCTCTTATGAAATAGCAATTGTGCGTGTGTAATTATAATGTGCGTTAAGCATTCATGCCCATTGAGTTGGACATTAAGTGTGGAGATTCGAATTTGACTCACTACATTCGGCAAGTTGGTTAGTTATAAAACTGTATGTCCTGGACAGTAATCATGATCTTCCGTTATACTGGAACACCATTATCATTCTAGAGAATATATTCAGTCTAAGCATATCGATGCACCAGGTACTCAAAACGCATAAGTTCTCCTATAAAGGGTGCTCACTGCAACATTGGAGGTGAAAAAGCATCTATGTTATCCTCATATTCTCTATACACTTGTTATATTGTCACCACGTGAACCAGTTGGTTGAAGACGGATGTATGGTAGGAATCTATGAAAATAGTTCCACGCATCTTTACAATATTGCTTGCTTTGTTGTGATGATTCCCTGAACCGAACTAAAATCATTCTCATTGGCGATGGCGTCGATTCACTTTGTTCCACTTCAACCCTTGGGGTCATTAACTATCAGAAATCGTGTTTGAATATTCGTGTCCCCTGCACATAAATAGTTCCTGGCCATCGCAAGCAAAATGAAAAAAAGGCAATGGGAGAGCTCACTGTGCGACCCGACAGACAATATCCACGATGTTCGCATTCATTGGCTTGAAATTAAACGTTCATTGAAATGTATAGATTATATTAAATTACGTGCGATATGTGCCGTTGCCTAATATAACCGCGAGAAAAGAAAAACAGCGAAACTGAGAAATATTAGTGGGATGTGATATAATCTACATCCGTTCTCTCTGGATTCAAAAACATATCGAGGGTCGCAACGTAAGGTTGATGAGAACAAATTTAAGTCTGAAGATCAGAACGAATTTATCTTGAACACCAAGTGCAGATTGAGAGCTATCAAAGTGCTTAAATTATAAGACAATGGGGTTATTGGCGAACAAATCCTAATTGCTTCAGGTGATCCTTTTTGTCTTAGAACCAACCAATTAATATGCACATATACATAACATATAAGGTTATAACGGAACCGTTTATCGTGTGTGTCATGCGAAATTGATTTATTCAGTCTCTGTACAAAGTGAAGAATTTGTACATTACAGTTCATAAATAATTGTGGCAAGTTGTTCTTCTATTCAGGATGATGTACGGTAGACATGTAATATTCATTCTAAAAGTAGCTGATTGTTCATATTTGTATGACTATGACACTGCAAAAGGAAGCAAGTAAGACTTTGGTGCTAATCAATAGTATTTTCTTAAAAACACACGACAATGATTCGGAACGAATTTGTGGATGTTTTCGCTTATTCGCTTACCTATTTGACGCAAATTAAACTACAAATGAATCGTTGGATATGGAGCAATATTTCCACTACCTTTAAAGTTCACGAAGTGAAAATAATTAGAGTGAGTTATCAATATTTTTTGACATGTATGGACAAGCTCCTCTAAAGCGCAGACCGGATAGTAAATTATATAGCCGAGCCTTACGATGTAAATACAACCAGATAAAACCAGGTCGAAACCGTAGGTTGTACATACCTGTAATTTGAGATTGTTATACAGGTTGGGGTTAGACTATACAGTAAATGTAAACTTATAAATTAGATGTTTATTTATAGGCTATTGAAAAATGATTAAATTTGACATCACACTCATGCCCTTAATCAAATAATGGATTTAACAAAACGATGCACGTCGGGTCCAACAACTGTTACAAGTAAAATGATGCCGTTCCTAACTTTACTCATAACATACAACTTAGACAAGCAATTAAAGAAACATTATGAAACTGAAATTTAAACAAATATGACTGACTTATTACTATGGGCGATCAATGTATAGAAATTAAATACAAACTAAACAATATTTAATCAACCACTTAGAATGATCACCTTATGGATTTTCACAACAATGAATAGGTAACGATTATTTACCAAGGATAAAATTAGTTTGGAATGTGCACAAAAACGGACAATGTTTTTGATCTACAAGTAAAATGTATAAAAATATATATTTTCAGACAAATAGTGATGCTGAATGCATCTCGATTTTTTACTCGAATAGTGATATTGTTAATCTCTAAAACGGAACAAAAATCGTGGCCTTCAATTGGTGGCTTCAGTCTGTCAGCTCTGTCAGATGATCAAATTGCCCAACAGCATGGCTCGCCCTTTCCAGACTGGCGAAGGATTCAACAAGAGCCCGTTGTTCGCTGCAGACTCATTAGTTGCGAAGTTATCATCCATAAATACGAGAAAACCATCGTCTTTCTCTGAGCAATAATCATTACCGACAGTAGCACATAGGTTATTAACAACCCACCGAGGCTAACAATTCTGAATCCATGTTACCAACTCTCCTGCCAAAATTACATCTCCTAATTCCGACCCATATTCACGTCTCCAAATTCTGACATCTAAGATCAGAAATCCCCTCCAAATTCAGACAGCTAAAAACATGACTAAAACCGTGTAGTACATGACGCCTGCTCATGCACAAATGCAATGGTTATATTATGGTGAGTCATACATGCATCTTTATTTGCCGTCATGGTTTATATCCCAGGAGTCCAGGACGATAGAGAACGGTTCATTTTTTAATGGCTATTCAAATGTCCTAGAAAAAAGATACTTCTCAAGTATTGCTACTATTTGTGTTGTTATGTTTGTGTATGTCTTTGTCGTCCACGAAAACATCCAATTTACATATCACGAATCACCTGTGTGATTGTATGTTTTGTTGGGTATAGCGTTCCTATGATCACTACCTACCATTATCCTACACGCTCTTATGAAATAGCAATTGTGCGTGTGTAATTATAATGTGCGTTAAGCATTCATGCCCATTGAGTTGGACATTAAGTGTGGAGATTCGAATTTGACTCACTACATTCGGCAAGTTGGTTAGTTATAAAACTGTATGTCCTGGACAGTAATCATGATCTTCCGTTATACTGGAACACCATTATCATTCTAGAGAATATATTCAGTCTAAGCATATCGATGCACCAGGTACTCAAAACGCATAAGTTCTCCTATAAAGGGTGCTCACTGCAACATTGGAGGTGAAAAAGCATCTATGTTATCCTCATATTCTCTATACACTTGTTATATTGTCACCACGTGAACCAGTTGGTTGAAGACGGATGTATGGTAGGAATCTATGAAAATAGTTCCACGCATCTTTACAATATTGCTTGCTTTGTTGTGATGATTCCCTGAACCGAACTAAAATCATTCTCATTGGCGATGGCGTCGATTCACTTTGTTCCACTTCAACCCTTGGGGTCATTAACTATCAGAAATCGTGTTTGAATATTCGTGTCCCCTGCACATAAATAGTTCCTGGCCATCGCAAGCAAAATGAAAAAAAGGCAATGGGAGAGCTCACTGTGCGACCCGACAGACAATATCCACGATGTTCGCATTCATTGGCTTGAAATTAAACGTTCATTGAAATGTATAGATTATATTAAATTACGTGCGATATGTGCCGTTGCCTAATATAACCGCGAGAAAAGAAAAACAGCGAAACTGAGAAATATTAGTGGGATGTGATATAATCTACATCCGTTCTCTCTGGATTCAAAAACATATCGAGGGTCGCAACGTAAGGTTGATGAGAACAAATTTAAGTCTGAAGATCAGAACGAATTTATCTTGAACACCAAGTGCAGATTGAGAGCTATCAAAGTGCTTAAATTATAAGACAATGGGGTTATTGGCGAACAAATCCTAATTGCTTCAGGTGATCCTTTTTGTCTTAGAACCAACCAATTAATATGCACATATACATAACATATAAGGTTATAACGGAACCGTTTATCGTGTGTGTCATGCGAAATTGATTTATTCAGTCTCTGTACAAAGTGAAGAATTTGTACATTACAGTTCATAAATAATTGTGGCAAGTTGTTCTTCTATTCAGGATGATGTACGGTAGACATGTAATATTCATTCTAAAAGTAGCTGATTGTTCATATTTGTATGACTATGACACTGCAAAAGGAAGCAAGTAAGACTTTGGTGCTAATCAATAGTATTTTCTTAAAAACACACGACAATGATTCGGAACGAATTTGTGGATGTTTTCGCTTATTCGCTTACCTATTTGACGCAAATTAAACTACAAATGAATCGTTGGATATGGAGCAATATTTCCACTACCTTTAAAGTTCACGAAGTGAAAATAATTAGAGTGAGTTATCAATATTTTTTGACATGTATGGACAAGCTCCTCTAAAGCGCAGACCGGATAGTAAATTATATAGCCGAGCCTTACGATGTAAATACAACCAGATAAAACCAGGTCGAAACCGTAGGTTGTACATACCTGTAATTTGAGATTGTTATACAGGTTGGGGTTAGACTATACAGTAAATGTAAACTTATAAATTAGATGTTTATTTATAGGCTATTGAAAAATGATTAAATTTGACATCACACTCATGCCCTTAATCAAATAATGGATTTAACAAAACGATGCACGTCGGGTCCAACAACTGTAACAAGTAAAATGATGCCGTTCCTAACTTTACTCATAACATACAACTTAGACAAGCAATTAAAGAAACATTATGAAACTGAAATTTAAACAAATATGACTGACTTATTACTATGGGCGATCAATGTATAGAAATTAAATACAAACTAAACAATATTTAATCAACCACTTAGAATGATCACCTTATGGATTTTCACAACAATGAATAGGTAACGATTATTTACCAAGGATAAAATTAGTTTGGAATGTGCACAAAAACGGACAATGTTTTTGATCTACAAGTAAAATGTATAAAAATATATATTTTCAGACAAATAGTGATGCTGAATGCATCTCGATTTTTTACTCGAATAGTGATATTGTTAATCTCTAAAACGGAACAAAAATCGTGGCCTTCAATTGGTGGCTTCAGTCTGTCAGCTCTGTCAGATGATCAAATTGCCCAACAGCATGGCTCGCCCTTTCCAGACTGGCGAAGGATTCAACAAGAGCCCGTTGTTCGCTGCAGACTCATTAGTTGCGAAGTTATCATCCATAAATACGAGAAAACCATCGTCTTTCTCTGAGCAATAATCATTACCGACAGTAGCACATAGGTTATTAACAACCCACCGAGGCTAACAATTCTGAATCCATGTTACCAACTCTCCTGCCAAAATTACATCTCCTAATTCCGACCCATATTCACGTCTCCAAATTCTGACATCTAAGATCAGAAATCCCCTCCAAATTCAGACAGCTAAAAACATGACTAAAATCGTGTAGTACATGACGCCTGCTCATGCACAAATGCAATGGTTATATTATGGTGAGTCATACATGCCTCTTTATTTGCCGTCATGGTTTATATCTCAGTAGTCCAGGACGATAGAGAACGGTTCATTTTTTAATGGCTATTCACATGTCCTAGAAAAAAGATACTTCTCAAGTATTGCTACTATTTGTGTTGTTATGTTTGTGTATGTCTTTGTCGTCCACGAAAACATCCAATTTACATATCACGAATCACCTGTGTGATTGTATGTTTTGTTGGGTATAGCGTTCCTATGATCACTACCTACCATTATCCTACACGCTCTTATGAAATAGCAATTGTGCGTGTGTAATTATAATGTGCATTAAGCATTCATGCCCTCTGAGTTGGACATTAAGTGTGGAGATTCGAATTTGACTCACTACATTCGGCAAGTTGGTTAGTTATAAAACTGTATGTCCTGGACAGTAATCATGATCTTCCGTTATGTTGGAACACCATTATCATTCTAGAGAATATATTCAGTCTAAGCATATCGATACACCAGGTACTCAAAACGCATAAGTTCTCCTATAAAGGGTGCTCACTGCAACATTGGAGGTGAAGAAGCATCTATGTTATCCTCATATTCTCTATGCACTTGTTATATTGTCACCACGTGAACCAGTTGGTTGAAGACGAATGTATGGTAGGAATCTATGAAAATAGTTCCACGCATCTTTACAATATTGCTTGCTTTGTTGTGATGATTCCCTGAACCGAACTAAAATCATTCTCACTAGTGATGGCGTCGATTCACTTTGTTCCACTTCAACCCATGGGGTCATTAACTATCAGAAATCGTGTTTGAATATTCGTGTCCCCTGAACATAAATAATTCCTGGCCATCGCAAGCAAAATGAAAAAAAAAGGCAATGGGAGAGCTCACTGTGCGACCCGACAGACAATATCCACGATGTTCGCATTCATTGGCTTGAAATTAAACGTTCATTGAAATGTATAGATTATATTAAATTATGTGCGATATGTGCCGTTGCCTGTTGTAACCGCGAGAAAAGAAAAACAGCGAAACTGAGAAATATTAGTGGGATGTGATATAATCTACATCCGTTCTCTCTGGATTCAAAAACATATCGATGGTCGCAACGTAAGGTTGATGAGAACAAATTTAAGTCTGAAGATCAAAACGAATTTATTTTCAATATCAAGTGGAGATTGAGAGTTATCAAAGTGCTTAAATTATAAGACAATGGGGTTATTGGCGAACAAATCCTAATTGCTTCAAGTGATCCTTTTCGTCTTAGAACCAACCAATTAACATGCACATATACATTATTCTGGGATCTTGATGGAGCAATCAAAAGCATAGTAGTCTAGACAAAAAGCATATGTAACGATAGAAAAGTTCTCAAATTGAAATGCAAAAATAAAACGTGTACAAAGGATCTACATAGTAAGGTTCAAATATTCTCTGGTACTATACAAGTTTAACCACATTACGAAAACTAGTTAGACAAAGAAGGCGCTTCTTAGCCCGACCCGTTTTCATCGTTGTGAAATGGAAAGCAAATCCATACATTCTTGGCGGGAAGGATCTATGTACTGCCTCTAGGATTCCATTTGTATCTACTGAACAGCACAGCGGATTTAGGAAGGTCAGTTTCTAATGTTGAAATTTTTTTACAAGTCTGCCAGATTGTTTTTATGCTGATTCCTGCGTTTACTCTTGCATCTTGTTATTCTCATTGATGTTGATTATGTTACATGTCTTATGTAAGGCTGTCATTGGATGAGTATCTGACCCATGATTAGCATCAATGACTGCGACCAGCAAAAAAGCCCGCCTTAACAAGGTCTCAAATTATTTTTCTTACGTTTATTAGTTTAAATTCATAGTTGAATTCCTTATAACGAGAAGCTGTGTGAATGCCATAAAATAGAATAAATGACTTCATGTTAGTTTTCCCTTTCGACTAGTTCTTCTGGCAGGTTTAGTACCAAATTAATGCAACTTTGAATCCCAGTGCATCCCTTAAAGTATCACAAATATCAAGTACAGGAGCTACTGTTATTTTATTTTTACCCATTAGTGCTTCACTCAACATTCTATATTCGAGCCCATGTTAGTGCAGAAATAGACATAAGAATCTCTTTTCCGACATTCAGATTGATGTATCAACAGTCAAAGTGTTTTTTTTTTCTTCAAGATTTTGTTTCATTTGAATATGTTCCAATCGCGGTTTCCAAAACTCATGGTGAACTTGAGACAATTCGTTTCAGCTGGTTCAAACCTCCCTCACAACGGAACATAAGGTCGGTCTATTTTTTCCTCTACCTCCCTCCTCCGTGTCGAAAGAATCTCTTGGAGCAGTCTCCTAACCTCCTTGATTATGGAAATTCGTAAGGCGCTACCTCATTACACTAGAAGATTTCAGCTCTAATTGTGACTGTTCTGCAAATTTAGACAATCAAGACTCCTAGATTCTTTACACATTTTCAACCTCAATCAGTCAATTAGCCAACCCAGATATAAACATAGTCCAATATTAGACTGAATTCTCCATAAACGTGATGATAATATTATACAGTCTTCATTTGGGTTCCACGAACATGCAACAACAGTTCATATTTGCGTTATATGCCACCTATGAGTTCCCATTTCGTCATTTCTCTTTGCTACTTCGCGCTGCATAAAGGTAACGCCGTTAAATAGAAAGGATTTTGTTTTCCGCCAAACTCGCTTTTCATATGCAGCTTTAGAAACTAGAAACATCTTTGGTTCTAGAAGCCTGTTAGAAATATAGTTCACGCAGCAAACTCAGGCTTCTCTAGTACTGAGATCACTGAAGGTTCGAGATTGCCTTTGTCCTGGCAGATCATCGGATCTGTTTTCTTCCATAACAAAGATCAATCAAGTGGAGATAAGCTTGACAAAATAATCTCCACTGACTCATCGTTACCATACCTTTGTGATATATAACTACACTGCAATCTTTAATAGCATTCGAACATGAATCTATGGATTTGGTACTTATAATTGTGATGAAGAGGTTCCCAAAGTCACGTGAACTCGATCCGATTACTACACTAATACTGCCAGAGTGCTAAGAATTAATATTGTTTTCACTAACAGACAATATCGATACTTCTCTCTCATCCAGGTTATATCCCATCATCATCAAACGTGCCATTTTTAACCCTCTGTTGCAAAAACCGACACTAGACACTAATAATTTAAAAAAAAACAATCGATCTTTTTCTAATCTCTTACTAATGTCACAAATCTTACAAAATGTTGTTATAACCCAAATTGTACCTCATCAGAATTCAGATAGTATATTAAGCAATTGATAGTTTGAATGCGTCCCTTACCATAATGTTTATGCTGAAGTATGCAAGGGAAGAAATAAACATATTATATAGGGGTGTCGGAGATGAATGGTAAATATTGCATGGCATTGACAAAATCAGTCTTGAGTGAACTGCTTAAAATCAATTTCGACGTGATCTTTCTAAATCGTGAACATAACTTTGCTTGACATCTGGAAACACATTCTCTACATCGGTAAGAAATCAAGTCCACAAAACACCCATCATGCAATTAATTTTGCAATCCGAGAATATTGTGATATTGTCCAAATTTTGGCCAGTGCACATAAACTCAAGGAGAGTGGGTATGATATAAATGGCGATAAGCTGAGAGATATCTTGAATGCTGAAAAGTATGCAAGATGTCGAATATGAAACCAGATTTACCAATGGTCACCAGACCAGACTGATTATGATGCTCGAGTAATTGCCTACTTATTCGCTGATTGATATAATGTTATGAAAACATGTAGGATCTCACAAGACCATCATGTTTCACGAAGAAGACTGAGAACACAAGAAGCCAGGTTGAGTAGTAGTTGGTGCGGCATGATCCTGAAATGGAAGATATGCAAGTTGATCGGACTTTGAATGATGCATCTCCAGATGCTAAAAATCTTGTACAGTGTGGTGATGCATATGGTCACCAACAAGTCAAATATATGAATGAACGCTGCCAAACTAGTGATGAGCCCTAAACAATTGTGGTTGCTTCAACATAATGATGTGCTCTTGCTCTTTGCAATAATTCTGAACAGCTCAAGTATTCTTTCAATACCCTAGCACAAGCACTCGTTCAATACCAAAGTTTATACGATTAATACGGTCAAAAATAAGTTGTTAGATCACCTTTCATAATCGAGTGCACAGGTCTCACACGCAAACATTGTCAGATGTGCCAAGAATGATTATAACAAGAATAAAGAAATTTAATGTCTGTAAGCGCGGACGAAACATGCGATTTGAAACGAAATCAGACTTTCCATAGAATTGTTGCACTTGCAAACAATGCAGATAATGATACAAATTTGAATAAGTATAGAAATACATTAAAAGTACCCTGCAATCACGAAATATTGAATATAAATGTTACCAAAATTCAATACATATTAAACTTGAATCCTTGAATGTTTTTTTTTTATTGAAACGATGATGACAGTTTCCCGAGTGTTGTGATCTTGTTAAAATGCATGACGATTTAGTGTGCTTGAAACACCCTTTATGAATTCGACGTGATCGGTTCGCCAGGTTATATGCATATTCATCAAGCAAGGAGCAAAAAATATCTTAGAAAATTTGATGGTATTTGGGTGTTTATAAAATTATTTGCATGCTTCTATTATGTATATACATTCAAACTGTGACCATATAAAGTCTTCAACATTATCAAATTTAATTGCTAATGATGAAAAAGACCTCATTTTAGATGTTGATTATTACCTCCTGCCAATTGTATATATCTTGTAAAACATCGATAAATCATGTCGATGAGTATGGAAGGTCTATATTTAACAAACTGTCCTGTTAAATGTGTATGGTAGTCATATATCTAAGAAAACATCCTGTTTAATCGTTATTGTAGATATATATCTTTAAAAAAAAACATCTTATTTAAGGTGTGTACTAGTTTTGTGTACTAAAATAGCTTGCTTAATATATTGGGTACGTGTATATTACATCCTGTTTATTGTGTTTGGTAGGTGTATATCGAACAAAACATACTGTTTAATGTTTTTGGTATGACTATATCTAACAATACGTACTGTTTAATGTTTTTGGTATTACTGTATCTAACAATAAATACTGTTTAATGTTTTTGGTATGACTATATCTAACAATACATTCTGTTTAATGTTTTTGGTATAACTATATCTAACAATATGTACTGTTTAATGTGTGTGGCTGGTGTATAACACAACATACGTAAATCTTATATATTCGGCATTTGAAAATAAAAAGGCTGTAGGCTTTTATCTATGCACTGATCAAGCATACAACAAATGGCAGTGTTTTGCTTTTAACATATTTCATGCAAATGCATTAAACAATCAGCTATTAATGCAGCTAAGATGATTATTTCTAAAATAATCTGTTTAACCATCTCGCCACTATACTAATTAAGATTCTTACGCATTGTTATGACATGAACACAAACATAACTTGGATATTTAATATTCTGGATATAGTTCCATTTGCATGAAATAACTCGAATGTTTAGTGCAAGTGAACTTTTGGGTAGCAAACTAGTGACACATGTTTGCATTTTAATGTTTGTATAAGTGTTAGAGGATGCGGTTAGCATTCTTCCTCATCATATTAAATCTCATTGAGAAACCTAATGCAGGATTGTCCATAAATGGTTCTTGTGGTATCCAAATGCATCAGGAATTCTGCACCCTATTTGAGCAAAGGTTACCAATTAAAACGTTTTATGTTTTTTCAACTTACATGCATTTATCAACGTCTGTGAAATCTAAAGCGAAATGTTTTCCCACTTTGTAAATTTTAGCCATACCTTGAACGCTATCTGAGAAGAATCTGATATAAAGAAACAACGTTTTCAATCATATACATGCAGTGGTGATGGGTTAGGGTTACACAGTTCGCCACATAGTATGGGTAGCCTCCTCCTGATATAACTGACTGCATAATTTTTGGTAAGAAAACTTTCAAAATGTAGTTGAAATAATTGTATATTGGACCATTGACCCACTTCCAGGGACGCCAGGGATGAGAGTGAACTATGACATTTTTCTCGCACATGGTTGCACAAAGTATAGCATAACAGAATTCCAGTTTTAGAATTTCCATCCAAAAGATTAAGAGGAGATATGGTAGAGGAGAGAGATACCCAATCGCACTCACGAACGGACAGAAAGACAAACAAATGGTACCATAATAAACTCAAGGCGGTTGCAAAATGTTAATGATAATAGATGGGTAAACAACGTCTTGTTAAATATGCACGCGCATCCCTACAACACAAAATTAAAATGACAGAATCCTCATTTTCACAACTGAACTAAGTGAACCTAAGTTATGCAGTGACAATGCTGCTACGATAATATTTAGAAAAAAGAAATAGAATAGACCTTGAAAACAGATTAGACTCAAAAGGTAACCAAATACCGCATATCACGACTTTATTATGGCGCAATTAAATATTAGTATCTGCTCTCACAATTGATAGTAGTATCTGCTCTCGCAGTTGAATAGTAATATCTGCTCTCTCAATTGAATAGTAGTATCTGCTCTCGCAATTGAATAGTGGTATCTGCTCTCGCAATTGAATAGTAATATTTGCTCTCGCAATTGAATAGTGGTATCTGCTCTCGCAATTGAATAGTAATATCTGCTCTCGCAATTGAATAGTAGTATCTGCTCTCGCAATTGAATAGTAATATCTGCTCTCGCAATTGAATAGTAGTATCTGCTCTCGCAATTGAATAGTATTATCTGCTCTCGCAATTGAATAGTAATATCTGTTCTCCTTAAACAAAGGAAGAAAATAAAAGCAGATAAGGCTTACACAGCATATATATTAATCTTCAATGAGAAAAGTTAGGACTTAAAGTGAGTTTGAAAATAAATTCTTCGGATCTGTAATATCTCCTTGTTGGTGTTCATTTCTATTAAATGTGTCGTGCACGTGACGCCCAATAGATATTGATACGTGGCATTGAAACTGATTGATCGATAAATACGTTTGCATAATGTTATTGGAGGGTCTTTTGGAAATGTATCAGACTAATTATGTTTTACCCTATGATCTTTCAATCGCGTGAAATTGATTTATTCCATCCATGTTCGAAATGGAGAATCAAAATCGCTGCAATATCAGGAATTACTATGACAGGCTTAATCTTCGTCCTATAGCGTGTGAAATTGTATTGCGAAGGTAAATCTAATATCTAAAAATTGTTCACTGTACACATTTGCATATTATTTCAAAGAGACGGTTGTGTAACTTTTTGTTCACTGATCTGTCGAAGAAATGCTTGATAATTATTAAAATGTAACGTTGAAGTGCTTGCTATTTCTTCAGCTATGCAGCATACATTAAATCAGAGGATATAAAGGTATCTTTGGTGATCAATACAAATGTTTACATTTATACAACTTCATTTTTTTTTATAATGCCAACATGAATGCATGTGTGCCGGGGAATGTACTCGAAGCGATACAAAGTGTACTAATTTTGAATGTGTATGAAGTACGGATATGAAGTTTAACGCTGTAGTCTTTACTATTTAAAATCTATTTATGAAATTTCGGAATTCTTCCCAAACTAACAAAAGTTATCTTGATTGTATTATTTTGATTTAGCTTTGAAGCAATCAGCTATACCAAAATGAGACATAAAACAGAATCAGGTCTAGTTGTGTACTCTCGAGCCCAGAACAATCATATTTCCACACTTTCATTCGACTAGTGTGTTTTTTGCCTCGCAAGTACTTTTCTGAACTATGATTAGACACTATCTACGCATCATTAGTGTAACGTTTTTTTATAAAATGTCTTGATTTTCGTATTTCACATAATTCATCGTTCGAAATATAAAAAAAGAGTTTCCCATTTTGTTAAAATTATAGCAGACCCTTAGTGTCACAGTGTTGGTGGAAATGTATTGCCCCTAATTAAAGATGATGCCCAAGTTGCTAAAGTAGGCTGTGAATTATGTTGCATAGGTTACAATGTACATGAGGTCAGAAGGCCAGTTTTGTGTTATATATAATAGAATGAATTACACGAAACCAAGTTTCATTTGAATAGACTATATATGTATATATCAAAATTAATCACTCCCAACAAAGCTTGTTAACTTCAGCAGACAGTTTGATCACTCATTGAACGTATTATTAGCAGCGTTAAAAGAAATACTAAAGATCGATTGTTCTTTATTAAAATATCGTATTGAACATTTTTCTGTAATTTCGATATGCTTTATATATTAAATAGTTGGGGACAACACACATCCCAGTGGAATTATATACAGAACATTAGAGATACCCAGATTGTGTGAATATTAAGGACCAGTATTTCTTTATTCCCTAACCTAATTAGGCAGTAAGTACTACTTTTCCGAAAAACTGTTTTCAAATTACCTTAATTTAGTTTCAGTCCACTACTTATTATGTCCCACCTGATCTAAGCCTCCTCCCAACAAGGTTATTTTGTCTATGCCACCTCTCCAGTTTTCCCCATTCTTTTCCGATATAAAAGCCCGCTGGCGAGGTTCCTTTTGTTTCATTGCTTACAATAATATCTTGCCAAACCGCTAATTGTTCTTATTTCAGTTGATTTAACAAGTTGGACATTTAGGTTCTAATCTCCACCCCGTCCAGCAGCCCCCTTTAGATTTAAAAAGAACAGTGAGTTTTTAGATAAATGTTGTCTACATGACAAAATAGTCATTACAGTTTCTCTGAGCATTAGAACAAGAGAACAAGGTTCGATTCTACTCGTCAATGAACATATAGCAATTGAAAAAGATCATACTTACCTACCTATTATACAGAACCACTTAAATTTCGTAATCTCAGATAAAAACTCCAGAGAATCTTCTATCTAGTCCATTTTCAAAAATGGAGATAGGAAACATCTCTAGTAGAATATGAAATAGAAATGTAGCTTCGCGGCACAATATAGTTTCGTCCTAGAATAAATAATACTTCAGTAAAGAACCATTTAACTATGGGAGAAAAGGTTTGTAATATAAATTTAAGATAGAAATTCCATGAAACTGGTAACTATTTACATGTGTACAGCATAACACAAAATAAGCAAATTTATATTGTCGCACTATAATTCACTGAACCATTAGGTTACCTACCTTTCGTTTTATGTGTATACACCCATTTGACACGATCTGTAAAACAAATATAATAAAGATTTTAATTAGTGTGGTCATTGTTTTCAAGCTAGGCACGTCCATGATGATGTAATGGAGCATTTTCCGTCCTAAATTTACAATAAAGGAACTTTATCTTGCCCCTACTGAAAACAAGTATTACGCGATGCTTTCATATGGAAGTTCGTATATTTTTTAGGCAGCTTCAAATTGGAGCTCTCTATGGGTTCAGGTAATATTTTTAAATCATCCCATCTTTAACTAGAAGAGTTACATTGAGATACGTAACGTAAACCTAGATATCTTTTGGTGACAGTAACGAGCATTTAAAATGCAAATAAATTCAAGTTTACTGCTATTTCAGCAACTAAAGCATGCACGGAATGTACAAATAGTACTGAATATATTACCACAATATTAAAAACGAAAGCCGCTTTAAGTATGAATGTTATTGCCGAGACCGTTAGTAAAAATGGTAGTTTACCTTCCTACGCATGAACTTCAGTGTCCTTCAAAATAGGTACGATTAAGACTGTTTTTAAAGTTACACGGTGGATTGTGATTTAATAACGCTATACCGAGAAAAGTTACATAAAAATCTGACTTTTATTAATCCACGATATTTTTTAGTATTTTGTCAGTTATAAGTACATGCTTACAACAAATATTTTTTTCTTTTTTTTTTTTTTTTTTTTTTTAATAGATACACTAATCTACTATGAAGTAATAGAAGTACCCCCTAACCTAAACATCAATAATAGCATCGAAATAATGTCAGTAATGATAAATATAGGAACCACAAACATTCAAATAATAAATGCATACGACCCAGGGGGTACCTTCTGCCCTACCAACCTAATCTCACTAAAGGCAATCACTAATAACAACAACAACAATCTAATGATCTGTGGCAACTTCAAAGCACACAGTGAATTATGGGGAGGTAAAAAGAAAGATCAAAGAGGAAAAATGGTTGAAAAATGGATAACTGAGAACAATCTGGTCATCTTAAATGACGGGTCGAACACTAGATTAAACCCTGAGGATGGCACTCTCTCAGCCATAGACCTAACCATCACTACGCCAAAATTGGCTCAAATCACAAATTGGTGGGTGGATCAGAAAGATACGTTAGGAAGTGACCATTTTCCCATCACAATCAATATTCAAACAAAAACTCAACACATTCCTAACGAAACCCCACCGAAATGGAGGTACCAACAGGCAGACTGGGACCAATTCCAATTATTACTAGCTAGAGTAAATCCAGATGACTTAGAAAGCCCAAGTATTGACATGTATTATGATAACATAACAGACACAATTATAGAAGCAGCTAACCGATGCATGCCAAAGACAACTAATATCCAAAATAAAAACCCTGTACCATGGTGGACTAAACAGTGCACTATAGCACATAAAGACAAAAAAAGGGCCTTAAATAACTATAAACGCACCAAATATTCTATCTACTTCCAGCAATATAAAGATAAAGAAAAAGCACTAAAACAAACTATAAAAACTGCTAAAATTAATCTATGGCAAACCTTTTGCTCTAAACTGAGTCTAAAATCAAACTCAAAACAAATATGGGACAAGATAAAAGCCATAAAAGGGAAAGCAACTACCTCAGCCCCAAAAATTAACAATACCATAACAAATAAAGATAAGGCAGACCTCCTAGCGAAGCATTTCTCGAACATGAGTAGCAACAATAATCACACCAAAAACTTTCAAGAACACAAAAAACTAATGGAGGGAACCCAACCTCAAATGCTTCAAGACCAAGGAACAAAAGAATCTCACCTAAATAGCGACATCACAGTACATGAATGGAAGATAGCCCTACGATCCAAAAACGAAACATCCCCTGGTAAGGATCAGTTAGGTTACATTATCTACAAAAAACTACCTATCAATATAACAATAGCCATAATCAAACTCTTTAATAGGATACGGGATAAAGGCCAACTACCCACCAATGGAAACAGGCCATAGTAATACCAATCCCTAAGCTAGGTAAAGATCCCAACAACATAAATTCGTACCGACCCATCTCCCTTACAAACAATATTTGCAAAATAATGGAGACAGTAATCGCAAATAGGTTAAAACACCATCTAGAAACCAATAACCTACTCTCCATAAATCAATGTGGCTTTCGGAACAAACGGTCCACAACTGACCAACTTCTCAGATTGGAAACAGACATCAAACTCGCTTTTAACGCACATAGGAAAACCGATCACAACCTCATAGCGGTTTTTTTAGACCTAGGAAAAGCGTTCGACCTAGTATGGACCAGTGGACTAATGGCCAAATTAAACCAATTTGGAATAACTGGACGCTTGTTCAACTGGATTGGCGATTTCCACACAGGCCGGAAAATTACCACAAGAATAGGCAACACCCATTCGGAAGAATTTTCACTTGAAAATGGAACACCGCAAGGCAGTGTAATAAGTCCGTTACTATTTAACCTAATGGTAAACGACCTTGACCTCAGTGTAGCCTCCACAAAAATAAACTTGTCACAATTTCCAGATGATAGTGGCATATGGAGGAATGGAAATCCTGCCAATAACACAGTAGTTAAAGAAATCCAGCAGAGCCCAGACAACATAGGGAGATGGGTGGACAAATGGGGTTTCAAAATATCTCATGAAAAAACTGTGGCAATCATATTCACCCCCAAACGAAATAACAACCTAGTCTATCCAAACTTCTATATACAAAATCAATTAATCAAATACGTAACAGTAGTAAAATTCCTAGGAATGTTCTTTGACAACCACCTCACATGGAAACAGCACATTGAACAACTGACCCAGAATTGTAACAAAGATCTCAATTTACTCAGGAACATCACAGGGACTTACTGGGGATCCAACCAGGAAACCCTCCTCACGATATATAAAAGCCTAATTAGGTCAAAACTGGATTACGGTTGCCAAGCATATAACTCGGCTAAGCAGCCTGTACTACAAAAACTTGACACTATCCAGAGAAAAGCCTTGCTATTATGCACAGGAACACTCCCCTCAACATCATTAGAAGAACTACAAACACTAACAGGAGAACTACCCTTAAAATTACGTAGGCAAGAACTGCTCCTCCGATATTCCATTCGATTAGATACCCACCCAGACAACCATCTCACCAAAATAGCTATAAATAAGTGTAAAGTTGTCTTCAAACCCAAAATCATACCTATCACACCGTGTGGCAAAGTAATCCTTGAACTAAGAGAAAAGATACCTCTACTAAAAGAACATGTAACAAACAATACAGACCAGAACAAATCACCATGGTTACAAAAACCACCAAGGATTAACATTGAAGCTACCAAATTAGGCAATAAAGAAGGACAAGAAAACTTACTAAAACCTGTACTGGTAAACGAAATCAACCAAAGATACCAGGTCTATGTTAAAATATATTCCGATAGATCAAAAACCAACAACCCACCAAGAACAGCAGCAGCAATAGTCATCCCTGAATTCAATATACAAACGGGATCCAGATTACCTGACTATTGCTCCATTTACACCACTGAATTCTGGGCTATACTTGAATCACTACAATGGATCAAAGACAACCAAATACCTAAAGCAGTCATTATAAGCGATTCCCTAAGCGTTATCAAATCGATCCAAAATCGCAATACACACTCTAGGGAACAATTCCTCGACAGAGCATGCCAATTAATCGACGATATCACCACGGCACATCAATTAGTCGAGCTCATGTTGATACCGTCGCACATTGGAAACTCTGGCAACGAAACAGCAGACAAAGTTGCAAAAACCAAACTAGGAGATCAAAACTCTATCAAGCTTAACTATAGCTCTACAGAAGCAATAAGCTTCGCACAAACATATATAGACCAAACATGGCAAGATTTTTTGAACTCCTCCACAAAAGGTAAAAAGCACCATGAAACCCAAAATACGTAGATAGGAACATACAGCTACCTAAGGGTACCTATTTAGTACAGAAAACCATAAACAGGATAATAACTGGAAAAACTAAACTAGTAAGCAGATTTAGAAGGTGTATAGGACCCAAACCAGCAACCATTAACTGCTTTAACTGTCACACCACCGAAGATCTACACCACGTATTCAATAAATGCCCAACATATCAACCCGCTCGGAAAATATTTATCAAAAACCAAAAAGAGATTGGATCACCACACACATACCCAGAGTTACTTATGGACTCTAATAAAAATAAACAAATCAGCATATAAAAATATAAATCAATTCATAGACTCAGCAGGACTTTGGAACAAAATATAATTACTATCCCCACAAAACCAAAAGACCCAGTAACTAGCTAAATAAATTTAGAAGCCACCACATAAAAAACCATAACATATCATTCAATTTTATAAAAGTATTAATAAATAATTCACTTACGAAGCACCTATAAAACACTAAGGAAACCGAAAAATCGGATGTCCTAGATGTCCTTAACGAACCGAGTAATCAGCTAGGATTCCTGTCCTAGATGTCCTTAACGAACCGTGTAATCGGCTAGGACTCCGGTCTCTTGCTAAATAAAGTATAAATAACATTCAATCTCTAAAAACATCAATTAATAAATAACTTAAAGAGGTAATATATAAAACCTTATAAATATCATAACGTAGGAAACACACCCTAAACACCTCGACTAGTAATACCATAATAACCATGAAAATCTCTCTTCATACATGATATCTACTAAGAACCTCTATAAACAGCATAGAACATCCCCCTCCTTTTACAGCATTTTGAAGAAGAAAAAAAAAAGAAAAAAAAAAACTGGAAAAAAAAAACAACAACAGGCAAATGCAACCAAAAACCAGCGACGTAAAGCAAGCAGGACCGTTCCCGAGCTCTCCTTCCAACTAATGACAGCCAACCATTCAACTGTAGGGACCTTTATGGACCCACAGATTGAGGCCAAACTATCAGGGTTCCTTGAATCTATAAAAGCCTGGGGGAGGTGGCACCATTCCCTTCCCCAGGAACAACTAGCAGGCTGCGGTGCAGTCAGAAAAAAAGTGGCACATGCACAATTGTGCGAACGCTACTATAATAAAACTCAACAACAACAACAGCAGGTGTATGTATATGCCATGAACGGCGTTTGGGGGTGGCAAGTGGGTCGACCGCCCTAGGCCCCGCTCTTGAAGGGGCCCAGCGCTTCAGGCCTAAGGTCGTCCTTATGAGTTTGTCAAGCTATATTCTCCTCCAAATCGCGAAAGTTGATCTAGTCTAGCCATAATCAGTGTTTGCAGTAGCATACCAATCGAGATACCGATACTCTGGTCATGGTCGGCCCTAGGCCCCGCGTACTCCTAACGCCGCCTCTGGTAAATGATTATAACAAATAGAAAGTGTCACCTTGAGGTTGTAGGTGCGATATGTGCCGTTGCGTATTGTAACCGCGTGAAAAGAACAACAGCGAAACTGAGAAATATTAGTGGGATGTGATATAATCTACATCCGTTCTCTCTGGATTCAAAAACATATCGAGGTTCGCAACGTAAGGTTGATGAGAACAAATTTAAGTCTGAAAATCAGAACGAATTTATCTTCAACGTCACGTGCAGATTGAGAGTTATCAAAGTGCTTAAATTATAAGACAATGGGATTATTGGCGAACAAATCCTAATTGCTTCAGGTGATCCTTTTTGTCTTAGAACCAACCAATTAACATGCACATATACATTATTCTGGGATCTTGATGGAGCAATAAAAAGCATGGTAGTCTAGACAAAAAGCATATGTGACGATAGAAAAGTTCCCAAATTGAAATGCAAAAATAACACGTGTACAAAGGATCTACATAGTAAGGTTCAAATATTCTCTGGTACTATACAAGTTTAACCACATTACGAAAACTAGTTAAACAATGAAGGCGCTTCTTAGCCCGACCCGTTTTCATCGTTGTGAAATGGAAAGCAAATTCATACATTCTTGGCGGGAATGATCTATGTACCGCCTCTAGGATTCCATTTGTATCTACTGAACAGCACAGCGGATTTAGGAAGTTCAGTTTCTAATGTTGAAATTTTTTCACAAGTCTGCCAGATTGTTTTTATGTTCACTTCTGCGTTTACTCTTGCATCTTGTTATTCTGATTGATGTTGATTATGTTACATGTATTATGTAAGGCTGTCATTGGATGATTGTTATTGTGAGTGATGTTGATTATGTTACATGAATTATGTAAGGCTGTCATTGGATGATTATCTGACCCATGATTAGCATCAATGACTGTGACCAGCAAAAAAGCCCGCCTTAACAAGGTCTCAAATTATTTTTCTTACGTTTATTAGTTTAAATTCATAGTTGAATTCCTTATAACGAGAAGCTGTGTGAATGCCATAAAATAGAATAAATGACTTCATGTTAGTTTTCCCTTTCGACTAGTTCTTCTGGCAGGTTTAGTACCAGATTAATGCAACTTTGAATCCCAGTGCATCCCTTAAAGTATCACAAATATCAAGTACAGGAGCTAATGTTATTTTATTTTTACACATTAGTGCTTCACACAACATTCTATATTCGGGCCCATGTTAGTGCAGAAATAGACATAATAATCTCTTTTCCGACATTCAAATTGATGTCTCAACATTCAAAGCGTCTTTTTTTTCAAGATTTTGTTTCCTTTGAATATGTTCCAATGATGCTTTCCAAAACACATGGTGAACTTGAGACAATTCGTTTGAGCTGGTTCAAACCTCGCTCACAACGGAACATAAGGTCATTCTATTTTTTCCTCTACCTCTCTCATCCGTGTCGAAAGAATCTCTTGGAGCAGTCTCCTAACCTCCTGGATTATGGAAATTTAGAAACTAGAAACATCTTCGGTTCTAGAAGCCTGTTAAAAATATAGTTCACGCAGCAAACTCAGGCTTCTCTAGTACTAAGATCACTGAAAGTTCGAGATTGCCTTTGTCCTGGCAGATCATCGGATCTGTTTTCTTCCATAACAAAGATCAATCAAGTGGAGATAAGCTTGACAAAATAATCTCCACTAACTCATCGTTACCATACCTTTGTGATATATAACTACACTGCAATCTTTAATAGCATTCGAACCTGAATCTATGGATATGGTACTTACAATTGTGATGAAGAGGGCCCCAAAGTCACGTGAACTCGATCCGATTACTACACTAATACTGCCAGAGTGCTAAGAATTAATATTGTTTTCACTAACAGATAATATCGATACTTCTCTCTCATCCAGGAATATCCAATCACTTTCAAACCTGCCATTTTAAACCCTCTGTTGCAAAAACCGACACTAGACACTAATAATTTTAAAAATGCAATCAATCTGTTTCTAATCTCTTATTAATGTCATAAATCTTAGAAAATGTTGTTATAACCCAAATTGTGCTCATCAGAATTCAGATAGCATATTAAGCAATTTATAGTTTTTGCATGCCGCCCAAACCATAATGTTTATGCTGACGTATGCAAGAGAAGAAATAAACGTATTATATATGGGTGTCGGAGATGAATGGTGAATATTTTATGGCATTGACAAAATCAGTCTTGAGTGAACTGCTTAAAATCAATTTCGACGCGATCTTTCTAAATCGTGAACATAACTTTGCTTGACATCTGGAAACACATTCTCTACATCGGAAAGAAATCAAGTCCACAAAACACCCATCATACAATTAATTTTGCATTCCGAGAATATTGTGATATTGTCCAAATTGTGGCCAGTGCACATAAACTCAAGGAGAGTGGGTATAATATAAATGGCGATAAGCTGAGAGATATCTTGAATGCTGAAAAGTATGCAAGATGTCGAATATGAAACCAGATTTACCAATGGTCACCAGACCAGATTGATTCTGATGCTCGAGTAATTGCCTACTTATTCGCTGATTGATATAATGTTATGAAAAACTGTAGGATCTCACAAGACCATCATGCTTCACGAAGAAGACTGAGAACACAAGAAGCCAGGTTGAGTAGTAGTTGGTGCGGCATGATCCTGAAATGGAAGATATGCAAGTTGATCGGACTTTGAATGATGCATCTCCAGATGCTAAAAATCTTGTACAGTGTGGTGATGCATATGGTCACCAACAAGTCAAATATATGAATGAACGCTGCCAAACTAGTGATGAGCCCTAAACAATTGTGGTTGCTTCAACATAATGATGTGCTCTTGCTCTTTGCAATAATTCTGAACAGCTCAAGTAGTCTTTTAATACCATAGCCCGAATACTTTTCAATACCCTAGCTCAAGTATTCTTTCAATACCCTAGCACAAGCACTCGTTCAATACCAAAGTTTATACGATTAATACGGTCAAAAATAAGTTGTTAGATCACCTTTCATAATCGAGTGCACAGGTCTCACACGCAAACATTGTCAGATGTGCCAAGAATGATTATAACAAGAATAAAGAAAATTAATGTCTGTAAGCGCGGACGAAACATGCGATTTGAAACGAAATCAGACTTTCCATAGAATTGTTGCACTTGCAAACAATGCAGATAATGATACAAATTTGAATAAGTATAGAAATACATTAAAAGTACCCTGCAATCACGAAATATTGAATATAAATGTTACCAAAATTCAATACATATTAAACTTGAATCCTTGAATGTTTTTTTTTTTATTGAAACGATGATGACAGTTTCCCGAGTGTTGTGATCTTGTTAAAATGCATAACGATTTAGTGTGCTTGAAACACCCTTTACGAATTCGACGTGATCGGTTCGCCAGGTTATATGCATATTCATCAAGCAAGGAGCCAAAAATATCTTAGAAAATTTGATGGTATTTGGGTGTTTATAAAATTATTTGCATGCTTCTATTATGTATATACATTCAAACTGTGACCATATAAAGTCTTCAACATTATCAAATTTAATTGCTAATGATGAAAAAGACCTCATTTTAGATGTTGATTATTACCTCCTGCCAATTGTATATATCTTGTAAAACATCGATAAATCATGTCGATGAGTATGGAAGGTCTATATTTAACAAACTGTCCTGTTAAATGTGTATGGTAGTCATATATCTAAGAAAACATCCTGTTTAATCGTTATTGTAGATATATATCTTTAAAAAAAAACATCTCATTTAAGGTGTGTACTAGTTTTGTGTACTAAAATAGCTTGCTTAATATATTGGGTGCGTGTATATTACATCCTGTTTATTGTGTTTGGTAGGTGTATATCGAACAAAACATACTGTTTAATGTTTTTGGTATGACTATATCTAACAATACGTACTGTTTAATGTTTTTGGTATTACTGTATCTAACAATAAATACTGTTTAATGTTTTTGGTATGACTATATCTAACAATACATTCTGTTTAATGTTTTTGGTATAACTATATCTAACAATATGTACTGTTTAATGTGTGTGGCTGGTGTATAACACAACATACGTAAATCTTATATATTCGGCATTTGAAAATAAAAAGGCTGTAGGCTTTTATCTATGCACTGATCAAGCATACAACAAATGGCAGTGTTTTGCTTTTAACATATTTCATGCAAATGCATTAAACAATCAGCTATTAATGCAGCTAAGATGATTATTTCTAAAATAATCTGTTTAACCATCTCGCCACTATACTAATTAAGATTCTTACGCATTGTTATGACATGAACACAAACATAACTTGGATATTTAATATTCTGGATATAGTTCCATTTGCATGAAATAACTCGAATGTTTAGTGCAAGTGAACTTTTGGGTAGCAAACTAGTGACACATGTTTGCATTTTAATGTTTGTATAAGTGTTAGAGGATGCGGTTAGCATTCTTCCTCATCATATTAAATCTCATTGAGAAACCTAATGCAGGATTGTCCATAAATGGTTCTTGTGGTATCCAAATGCATCAGGAATTCTGCACCCTATTTGAGCAAAGGTTACCAATTAAAACGTTTTATGTTTTTTCAACTTACATGCATTTATCAACGTCTGTGAAATCTAAAGCGAAATGTTTTCCCACTTTGTAAATTTTAGCCATACCTTGAACGCTATCTGAGAAGAATCTGATATAAAGAAACAACGTTTTCAATCATATACATGCAGTGGTGATGGGTTAGGGTTACACAGTTCGCCACATAGTATGGGTAGCCTCCTCCTGATATAACTGACTGCATAATTTTTGGTAAGAAAACTTTCAAAATGTAGTTGAAATAATTGTATATTGGACCATTGACCCACTTCCAGGGACGCCAGGGATGAGAGTGAACTATGACATTTTTCTCGCACATGGTTGCACAAAGTATAGCATAACAGAATTCCAGTTTTAGAATTTCCATCCAAAAGATTAAGAGGAGATATGGTAGAGGAGAGAGATACCCAATCGCACTCACGAACGGACAGAAAGACAAACAAATGGTACCATAATAAACTCAAGGCGGTTGCAAAATGTTAATGATAATAGATGGGTAAACAACGTCTTGTTAAATATGCACGCGCATCCCTACAACACAAAATTAAAATGACAGAATCCTCATTTTCACAACTGAACTAAGTGAACCTAAGTTATGCAGTGACAATGCTGCTACGATAATATTTAGAAAAAAGAAATAGAATAGCCCTTGAAAACAGATTAGACTCAAAAGGTAACCAAATACCGCATATCACGACTTTATTATGGCGCAATTAAATATTAGTATCTGCTCTCACAATTGATAGTAGTATCTGCTCTCGCAGTTGAATAGTAATATCTGCTCTCGCAATTGAATAGTAGTATCTGCTCTCGCAATTGAATAGTGGTATCTGCTCTCGCAATTGAATAGTAATATTTGCTCTCGCAGTTGAATAGTGGTATCTGCTCTCGCAATTGAATAGTAATATCTGCTCTCGCAATTGAATAGTAGTATCTGCTCTCGCAATTGAATAGTAATATCTGCTCTCGCAATTGAATAGTAATATCTGTTCTCCTTAAACAAAGGAAGAAAATAAAAGCAGATAAGGCTTACACAGCATATATATTAATCTTCAATGAGAAAAGTTAGGACTTAAAGTGAGTTTGAAAATAAATTCTTCGGATCTGTAATATCTCCTTGTTGGTGTTCATTTCTATTAAATGTGTCGTGCACGTGACGCCCAATAGATATTGATACGTGGCATTGAAACTGATTGATCGATAAATACGTTTGCATAATGTTATTGGAGGGTCTTTTGGAAATGTATCAGACTAATTATGTTTTACCCTATGATCTTTCAATCGCGTGAAATTGATTTATTCCATCCATGTTCGAAATGGAGAATCAAAATCGCTGCAATATCAGGAATTACTATGACAGGCTTAATCTTCGTCCTATAGCGTGTGAAATTGTATTGCGAAGGTAAATCTAATATCTAAAAATTGTTCACTGTACACATTTGCATATTATTTCAAAGAGACGGTTGTGTAACTTTTTGTTCACTGATCTGTCGAAGAAATGCTTGATAATTATTAAAATGTAACGTTGAAGTGCTTGCTATTTCTTCAGCTATGCAGCATACATTAAATCAGAGGATATAAAGGTATCTTTGGTGATCAATACAAATGTTTACATTTATACAACTTCATTTTTTTTTTATAATGCCAACATGAATGCATGTGTGCCGGGGAATGTACTCGAAGCGATACAAGGTGTACTAATTTTGAATGTGTATGAAGTACGGATATGAAGTTTAACGCTGTAGTCTTTACTATTTAAAATCTATTTATGAAATTTCGGAATTCTTCCCAAACTAACAAAAGTTATCTTGATTGTATTATTTTGATTTAGCTTTGAAGCAATCAGCTATACCAAAATGAGACACAAAACAGAATCAGGTCTAGTTGTGTACTCTCGAGCCCAGAACAATCATATTTCCACACTTTCATTCGACTAGTGTGTTTTTTGCCTCGCAAGTACTTTTCTGAACTATGAATAGACACTATCTACGCATCATTAGTGTAACGTTTTTTTATAAAATGTCTTGATTTTCGTATTTCACATAATTCATCGTTCGAAATATAAAAAAAGAGTTTCCCCTTTTGTTAAAATTATAGCAGACCCTTAGTGTCACAGTGTTGGTGGAAATGTATTGCCCCTAATTAAAGATGATGCCCAAGTTGCTAAAGTAGGCTGTGAATTATGTTGCATAGGTTACAATGTACATGAGGTCATAAGGCCAGTTTTGTGTTATATATAATAGAATGAATTACACGAAACCAACTTTCATTTGAATAGACTATATATGTATATATCAAAATTAATCACTCCCAACAAAGCATGTTAACTTCAGCAGACAGTTTGATCACTCATTGAACGTATTATTAGCAGCGTTAAAAGAAATACTAAAGATCGATTGTTCTTTATTAAAATATCGTATTGAACATTTTTCTGTAATTTCGATATGCTTTATATATTAAATAGTTGAGGACAACACACATCCCAGTGGAATTATATACAGAACATTAGAGATACCCCGATTGTGTGAATATTAAGGACCAGTATTTCTTTATTCCCTAACCTAATTAGGCAGTAAGTACTACTTTTCCGAAAAACTGTTTTCAAATTACCTTAATTTAGTTTCAGTCCACTACTTATTATGTCCCACCTGATCTAAGCCTCCTCCCAACAAGGTTATTTTGTCTATGCCACCTCTCCAGTTTTCCCCATTCTTTTCCGATATAAAAGCCCGCTGGCGAGGTTCCTTTTGTTTCATTGCTTACAATAATATCTTGCCAAACCGCTAATTGTTCTTATTTCAGTTGATTTAACAAGTTGGACATTTAGGTTCTAATCTCCACCCCGTCCAGCAGCCCCCTTTAGATTTAAAAAGAACAGTGAGTTTTTAGATAAATGTTGTCTACATGACAAAATAGTCATTACAGTTTCTCTGAGCATTAGAACAAGAGAACAAGGTTCGATTCTACTCGTCAATGAACATATAGCAATTGAAAAAGATCATACTTACCTACCTATTATACAGAACCACTTAAATTTCGTAATCTCAGATAAAAACTCCAGAGAATCTTCTATCTAGTCCATTTTCAAAAATGGAGATAGGAAACATCTCTAGTAGAATATGAAATAGAAATGTAGCTTCGCGGCACAATATAGTTTCGTCCTAGAATAAATAATACTTCAGTAAAGAACCATTTAACTATGGGAGAAAAGGTTTGTAATATAAATTTAAGATAGAAATTCCATGAAACTGGTAACTATTTACATGTGTACAGCATAACACAAAATAAGCAAATTTATATTGTCGCACTATAATTCACTGAACCATTAGGGTACCTACCTTTCGTTTTATGTGTATACACCCATTTGACACGATCTGTAAAACAAATATAATAAAGATTTTAATTAGTGTGGTCATTGTTTTCAAGCTAGGCACGTCCATGATGATGTAATGGAGCATTTTCCGTCCTAAATTTACAATAAAGGAACTTTATCTTGCCCCTACTGAAAACAAGTATTACGCGATGCTTTCATATGGAAGTTCGTATATTTTTTAAGCAGCTTCAAATTGGAGCTCTCTATGGGTTCAGGTAATATTTTTAAATCATCCCATCTTTAACTAGAAGAGTTACATTGAGATACGTAACGTAAACCTAGATATCTTTTGGTGACAGTAACGAGCATTTAAAATGCAAATAAATTCAAGTTTACTGCTATTTCAGCAACTAAAGCATGCACGGAATGTACAAATAGTACTGAATATATTACCACAATATTAAAAACGAAAGCCGCTTTAAGTATGAATGTTATTGCCGAGACCGTTAGTAAAAATGGTAGTTTACCTTCCTACGCTTGAACTTCAAGGTCCTTCAAAATATGTACGATTTAAAGTTACACGGTGGAATGTTATTTAATAACGCTATACCGAGAAAAGTTACATAAAAATCTGACTTTTATTAATCCACGATATTTTTTAGTATTTTGTCAGTTATAAGTACATGCTTACAACAAATATTTTTTTCTTTTTTTTTTCTTTTTTTTCTTTTTTAATAGATACACTAATCTACTATGAAGTAATAGAAGTACCCCCTAACCTTAACATCAATAATAGCATCGAAATAATGTCAGTAATGATAAATATAGGAACCACAAACATTCAAATAATAAATGCATACGACCCAGGGGGTACCTTCTGCCCTACCAACCTAATCTCACTAAAGGCAATCACTAATAACAACAACAACAATCTAATGATCTGTGGCAACTTCAAAGCACACAGTGAATTATGGGGAGGTAAAAAGAAAGATCAAAGAGGAAAAATGGTTGAAAAATGGATAACTGAGAACAATCTGGTCATCTTAAATGACGGGTCGAACACTAGATTAAACCCTGAGGATGGTACTCTCTCAGCCATAGACCTAACCATCACTACGCCAAAATTGGCTCAAATCACAAATTGGTGGGTGGATCAGAAAGATACGTTAGGATGTGACCATTTTCCCATCACAATCAATATTCAAACAAAAACTCAACACATTCCTAACGAAACCCCACCGAAATGGAGGTACCAACAGGCAGACTGGGACCAATTCCAATTATTACTAGCTAGAGTAAATCCAGATGACTTAGAAAGCCCAAGTATTGACATGTATTATGATAACATAACAGACACAATTATAGAAGCAGCTAACCGATGCATGCCAAAGACAACTAATATCCAAAATAAAAACCCTGTACCATGGTGGACTAAACAGTGCACTATAGCACATAAAGACAAAAAAAGGGCCTTAAATAACTATAAACGCACCAAATATTCTATCTACTTCCAGCAATATAAAGATAAAGAAAAAGCACTAAAACAAACTATAAAAACTGCTAAAATTAATCTATGGCAAACCTTTTGCTCTAAACTGAGTCTAAAATCAAACTCAAAACAAATATGGGACAAGATAAAAGCCATAAAAGGGAAAGCAACTACCTCAGCCCCAAAAATTAACAATGCCATAACAAATAAAGATAAGGCAGACCTCCTAGCGAAGCATTTCTCGAACATGAGTAGCAACAATAATCACACCAAAAACTTTCAAGAACACAAAAAACTAATGGAGGGAACCCAACCTCAAATGTTTCAAGACCAAGGAACAAAAGAATCTCACCTAAATAGCGACATCACAGTACATGAATGGAAGATAGCCCTACGATCCAAAAACGAAACATCCCCTGGTAAGGATCAGTTAGGTTACATTATCTACAAAAAACTACCTATCAATATAACAATAGCCATAATCAAACTCTTTAATAGGATACGGGATAAAGGCCAACTACCCACCAATGGAAACAGGCCATAGTAATACCAATCCCTAAGCTAGGTAAAGATCCCAACAACATAAATTCGTACCGACCCATCTCCCTTACAAACAATATTTGCAAAATAATGGAGACAGTAATCGCAAATAGGTTAAAACACCATATAGAAACCAATAACCTACTCTCCATAAATCAATGTGGCTTTCGGAACAAACGGTCCACAACTGACCAACTTCTCAGATTGGAAACAGACATCAAACTCGCTTTTAACGCACATAGGAAAACCGATCACAACCTCATAGCGGTTTTTTTAGACCTAGGAAAAGCGTTCGACCTAGTATGGACCAGTGGACTAATGGCCAAATTAAACCAATTTGGAATAACTGGACGCTTGTTCAACTGGATTGGCGATTTCCACACAGGCCGGAAAATTACCACAAGAATAGGCAACACCCATTCGGAAGAATTTTCACTTGAAAATGGAACACCGCAAGGCAGTGTAATAAGTCCGTTACTATTTAACCTAATGGTAAACGACCTTGACCTCAGTGTAGCCTCCACAAAAATAAACTTGTCACAATTTCCAGATGATAGTGGCATATGGAGGAATGGAAATCCTGCCAATAACACAGTAGTTAAAGAAATCCAGCAGAGCCCAGACAACATAGGGAGATGGGTGGACAAATGGGGTTTCAAAATATCTCATGAAAAAACTGTGGCAATCATATTCACCCCCAAACGAAATAACAACCTAGTCTATCCAAACTTCTATATACAAAATCAATTAATCAAATACGTAACAGTAGTAAAATTCCTAGGAATGTTCTTTGACAACCACCTCACATGGAAACAGCACATTGAACAACTGACCCAGAATTGTAACAAAGATCTCAATTTACTCAGGAACATCACAGGGACTTACTGGGGATCCAACCAGGAAACCCTCCTCACGATATATAAAAGCCTAATTAGGTCAAAACTGGATTACGGTTGCCAAGCATATAACTCGGCTAAGCAGCCTGTACTACAAAAACTTGACACTATCCAGAGAAAAGCCTTGCTATTATGCACAGGAACACTCCCCTCAACATCATTAGAAGAACTACAAACACTAACAGGAGAACTACCCTTAAAATTACGTAGGCAAGAACTGCTCCTCCGATATTCCATTCGATTAGATACCCACCCAGACAACCATCTCACCAAAATAGCTATAAATAAGTGTAAAGTTGTCTTCAAACCCAAAATCATACCTATCACACCGTGTGGCAAAGTAATCCTTGAACTAAGAGAAAAGATACCTCTACTAAAAGAACATGTAACAAACAATACAGACCAGAACAAATCACCATGGTTACAAAAACCACCAAGGATTAACATTGAAGATACCAAATTAGGCAATAAAGAAGGACATGAAAACTTACTAAAACCTGTACTGGTAAACGAAATCAACCAAAGATACCAGGTCTATGTTAAAATATATACCGATAGATCAAAAACCAACAACCCACCAAGAACAGCAGCAGCAATAGTCATCCCTGAATTCAATATACAAACGGGATCCAGATTACCTGACTATTGCTCCATTTACACCACTGAATTCTGGGCTATACTTGAATCACTACAATGGATCAAAGACAACCAAATACCTAAAGCAGTCATTATAAGCGATTCCCTAAGCGTTATCAAATCGATCCAAAATCGCAATACACACTCTAGGGAACAATTCCTCGACAGAGCATGCCAATTAATCGACGATATTACCACGGCACATCAATTAGTCGAGCTCATGTTGATACCATCGCACATTGGAAACTCTGGCAACGAAACAGCAGACAAAGTTGCAAAAACCAAACTAGGAGATCAAAACTCTATCAAGCTTAACTATAGCTCTACAGAAGCAATAAGCTTCGCACAAACATATATAGACCAAACATGGCAAGATTTTTTGAACTCCTCCACAAAAGGTAAAAAGCACCATGAAACCCAAAATACGTAGATAGGAACATACAGCTACCTAAGGGTACCTATTTAGTACAGAAAACCATAAACAGGATAATAACTGGAAAAACTAAACTAGTAAGCAGATTTAGAAGGTGTATAGGACCCAAACCAGCAACCATTAACTGCTTTAACTGTCACACCACCGAAGATCTACACCACGTATTCAATAAATGCCCAACATATCAACCCGCTCGGAAAATATTTATCAAAAACCAAAAAGAGATTGGATCACCACACACATACCCAGAGTTACTTATGGACTCTAATAAAAATAAACAAATCAGCATATAAAAATATAAATCAATTCATAGACTCAGCAGGACTTTGGAACAAAATATAATTACTATCCCCACAAAACCAAAAGACCCAGTAACTAGCTAAATAAATTTAGAAGCCACCACATAAAAAACCATAACATATCATTCAATTTTATAAAAGTATTAATAAATAATTCACTTACGAAGCACATATAAAACACTAAGGAAACCGAAAAATCGGATGTCCTAGATGTCCTTAACGAACCGAGTAATCAGCTAGGATTCCTGTCCTAGATGTCCTTAACGAACTGTGTAATCGGCTAGGACTCCGGTCTCTTGCTAAATAAAGTATAAATAACATTCAATCTCTAAAAACATCAATTAATAAATAACTTAAAGAGGTAATATCTAAAACCTTATAAATATCATAACGTAGGAAACACACCCTAAACACCTCGACTAGTAATACCATAATAACCATGAAAATCTCTCTTCATACATGATATCTACTAAGAACCTCTATAAACAGCATAGAACATCCCCCTCCTTTTACAACATTTTGAAGAAGAAAAAAAAAGAAAAAAAAACTGGAAAAAAAAAACAACAACAGGCAAATGCAACCAAAAACCAGCGACGTAAATCAAGCAGGACCGTTCCCGAGCTCTCCTTCCAACTAATGACAGCCAACCATTCAACTGTAGGGACCTTTATGGACCCACAGATTGAGGCCAAACTATCAGGGTTCCTTGAATCTATAAAAGCCTGGGGGAGGTGGCACCATTCCCTTCCCCAGGAACAACTAGCAGGCTGCGGTGCAGTCAGAAAAAAAGTGGCACATGCACAATTGTGCGAACGCTACTATAATAAAACTCAACAACAACAACAGCAGGTGTATGTATATGCCATGAACGGCGTTTGGGGGTGGCAAGTGGGTCGACCGCCCCAGGCCCCGCTCTTGAAGGGGCCCAGCGCTTCAGGCCTAAGGTCGTCCTTATGAGTTTGTCAAGCTATATTCTCCTCCAAATCGCGAAAGTTGATCTAGTCTAGCCATAATCAGTGTTTGCAGTAGCATACCAATCGAGATACCGATACTCTGGTCATGGTCGGCCCTAGGCCCCGCGTACTCCTAACGCCGCCTCTGGTAAATGATTATAACAAATAGAAAGTGTCACCTTGAGGTTGTAGGTGCGATATGTGCCGTTGCGTATTGTAACCGCGAGAAAAGAACAACAGCGAAACTGAGAAATATTAGTGGGATGTGATATAATCTACATCCGTTCTCTCTGGATTCAAAAACATATCGAGGTTCGCAACGTAAGGTTGATGAGAACAAATTTAAGTCTGAAAATCAGAACGAATTTATCTTCAACGTCACGTGCAGATTGAGAGTTATCAAAGTGCTTAAATTATAAGACAATGGGATTATTGGCGAACAAATCCTAATTGCTTCAGGTGATCCTTTTTGTCTTAGAACCAACCAATTAACATGCACATATACATTATTCTGGGATCTTGATGGAGCAATAAAAAGCATGGTAGTCTAGACAAAAAGCATATGTGACGATAGAAAAGTTCCCAAATTGAAATGCAAAAATAACACGTGTACAAAGGATCTACATAGTAAGGTTCAAATATTCTCTGGTACTATACAAGTTTAACCACATTACGAAAACTAGTTAAACAATGAAGGCGCTTCTTAGCCCGACCCGTTTTCATCGTTGTGAAATGGAAAGCAAATTCATACATTCTTGGCGGGAATGATCTATGTACCGCCTCTAGGATTCCATTTGTATCTACTGAACAGCACAGCGGATTTAGGAAGTTCAGTTTCTAATGTTGAAATTTTTTCACAAGTCTGCCAGATTGTTTTTATGTTCACTTCTGCGTTTACTCTTGCATCTTGTTATTCTGATTGATGTTGATTATGTTACATGTATTATGTAAGGCTGTCATTGGATGATTGTTATTGTGAGTGATGTTGATTATGTTACATGTATTATGTAAGGCTGTCATTGGATGATTATCTGACCCATGATTAGCATCAATGACTGTGACCAGCAAAAAAGCCCGCCTTAACAAGGTCTCAAATTATTTTTCTTACGTTTATTAGTTTAAATTCATAGTTGAATTCCTTATAACGAGAAGCTGTGTGAATGCCATAAAATAGAATAAATGACTTCACGTTAGTTTTCCCTTTCGACTAGTTCTTCTGGCAGGTTTAGTACCAGATTAATGCAACTTTGAATCCCAGTGCATCCCTTAAAGTATCACAAATATCAAGTACAGGAGCTAATGTTATTTTATTTTTACACATTAGTGCTTCACACAACATTCTATATTCGGGCCCATGTTAGTGCAGAAATAGACATAATAATCTCTTTTCCGACATTCAAATTGATGTATCAACATTCAAAGCGTCTTTTTTTCAAGATTTTGTTTCATTTGAATATGTTCCAATGATGCTTTCCAAAACACATGGTGAACTTGAGACAATTCGTTTGAGCTGGTTCAAACCTCGCTCACAACGGAACATAAGGTCGGTCTATTTTTTCCTCTACCTCTCTCATCCGTGTCGAAAGAATCTCTTGGGAACAGTCTCCTAACCTCCTGGATTATGGAAATTTAGAAACTAGAAACATCTTCGGTTCTAGAAGCCTGTTAAAAATATAGTTCACGCAGCAAACTCAGGCTTCTCTAGTACTAAGATCACTGAAAGTTCGAGATTGCCTTTGTCCTGGCAGATCATCGGATCTGTTTTCTTCCATAACAAAGATCAATCAAGTGGAGATAAGCTTGACAAAATAATCTCCACTAACTCATCGTTACCATACCTTTGTGATATATAACTACACTGCAATCTTTAATAGCATTCGAACCTGAATCTATGGATATGGTACTTACAATTGTGATGAAGAGGGCCCCAAAGTCACGTGAACTCGATCCGATTACTACACTAATACTGCCAGAGTGCTAAGAATTAATATTGTTTTCACTAACAGATAATATCGATACTTCTCTCTCATCCAGGAATATCCAATCACTTTCAAACCTGCCATTTTAAACCCTCTGTTGCAAAAACCGACACTAGACACTAATAATTTTAAAAATGCAATCAATCTGTTTCTAATCTCTTATTAATGTCACAAATCTTAGAAAATGTTGTTATAACCCAAATTGTGCTCATCAGAATTCAGATAGCATATTAAGCAATTTATAGTTTTTGCATGCCGCCCAAACCATAATGTTTATGCTGACGTATGCAAGAGAAGAAATAAACGTATTATATATGGGTGTCGGAGATGAATGGTGAATATTTTATGGCATTGACAAAATCAGTCTTGAGTGAACTGCTTAAAATCAATTTCGACGCGATCTTTCTAAATCGTGAACATAACTTTGCTTGACATCTGGAAACACATTCTCTACATCGGAAAGAAATCAAGTCCACAAAACACCCATCATACAATTAATTTTGCATTCCGAGAATATTGTGATATTGTCCAAATTGTGGCCAGTGCACATAAACTCAAGGAGAGTGGGTATAATATAAATGGCGATAAGCTGAGAGATATCTTGAATGCTGAAAAGTATGCAAGATGTCGAATATGAAACCAGATTTACCAATGGTCACCAGACCAGAATGATTCTGATGCTCGAGTAATTGCCTACTTATTCGCTGATTGATATAATGTTATGAAAACCTGTAGGATCTCACAAGACCATCATGCTTCACGAAGAAGACTGAGAACACAAGAAGCCAGGTTGAGTAGTAGTTGGTGCGGCATGATCCTGAAATGGAAGATATGCTAGTTGATCGGACTTTGAATGATGCATCTCCAGATGCTAAAACTCTTGTACAGTGTGGTGATGCATATGGTCACCAACAAGTCGAATATATGAATGAACGCTGCCAAACTAGTGATGAGCCCTAAACAATTGTGGTTGCTTCAACACAATGATGTGCTCTTGCTCTTTGCAATAATTCTGAACAGCTCAAGTAGTCTTTTAATACCATAGCTCGAATACTTGTTCAATACCCTAGCTCAAGTATTCTTTCAATACCCTAGCACAAGCACTCGTTCAATACCAAATTTTATACGATTAATACGGTCAAAAATAAGTTGTTAGATCACCTTTCATAATCGAGTGCACAGGTCTCACACGCAAACATTGTCAGATGTGCCAAGAATGATTAAAAACAAGAATAAAGAAAATTAATGTCAGTAAGCGCGGACGAAACATACGATTTGAAACGAAATCAGACTTTCCATAGAAATGTTGCACTTGCAAACAATGCAGATAATGATACAAATTTGAATAAGTATAGAAATACATTAAAAGTACCCTGCAATCACGAAATATTGAATATAAATGTTACCAAAATTCAATACATATTAAACTTGAATCCTTGAATGTTTTTTTTTTATTGAAACGATGATGACAGTTTCCCGAGTGTTGTGATCTTGTTAAAATGTATGACGATGTAGTGTGCTTGAAACAACCTTTATGAATTCGACGTGATCGGTTCGCCAGGTTATATGCATATTCATCAAGCAAGGAGCCAAAAATATCTTAGAAAATCTGATGGTATTTGGGTGTTTATAAAATTATTTGCATGCTTCAATTATGTATATACATTCAAACTGTGACCATATAAAGTCTTCAACATTATCAAATTTAATTGAAAAAGACCTCTTTTTAGATGTATGATTATTACCTCCTGCCAATTGTATATATCTTGTAAAACATCGATAAATCATGTCGATGAGTATGGGAGGTCTATATTTAACAAACTGTCCTGTTAAATGTGTATGGTAGTCATATATCTAAGAAAACATCCTGTTTAATCGTTATTGTAGATATATATCTTTAGAAAAAAACATCTTATTTAAGGTGTGTAGTAGTTTTGTGTACTAAAATAGCTAGCTTAATATATCGGGTATGTGTATATTACATCCTGTTTATGGTGTTTGGTAGGTGTATATCGAACAAAACATACTGTTTAATGTTTTTGGTATGACTATATCTAACAATAAATACTGTTTAATGTTTTTGGTATGACTATATCTAACAATATGTACTGTTTAATATTTTTGGTATGACTATATCTAACAATAAATACTGTTTAATGTTTTTGGTATGACTGTATCTAACAATATGTACTGGTTAATGTGTGTGACTGGTGTATAACACAACATATGTAAATCTTATACTTTCTGCATTTGAGAATAAAAGGCTATAGGCTTTTATCTATGCACTGATCAAGCATACAACAAATGGCAGTGTTTTGCTTTTAACATATTTCATGCAAATGCATTAAACAATCAGCTATTAATGCAGCTAAGATGATTATTTCTAAAATAATCTGTTTAACCATCTCGCCACTATACTAATTAAGATTCTTACGCATTGTTATGACATGAACACAAACATAACTTGGATATTTAATATTCTGGATATAGTTCCATTTGCATGAAATAACTCGAATGTTTAGTGCAAGTGAACTTTTGGGTAGCAAACTAGTGACACATGTTTGCATTTTAATGCTTGTATAGGTGTTAGAGGATGCGGTTAGCATTCTTCCTCATCATATTAAATCTCATTGAGAAACCTAATGCAGGATTGTCCATAAATGGTTCTTGTGATATCCATTTGACACCTACAAATGCATCAGGAATTCTGCACCCTATTTGAGCAAAATGTTTTCCCACTTTGTAAATGTTAGCCATACCTTGAACGCTATCTGAGAAGAATTTGATATAAAGAAACAACGTTTTCAATCATATACATGTGTAGGATTTTCGTTTCATATCTCGCCCCACCCCTATGCAGTGGTGATAGGGCAGGGTTACACAGTTCGCCACATAGTATGGGTAGCCTCCTCCTGATATAACTGAATGCATAATTTTTGGTAAGAAAACCTTTTAAAATGTCGTTGAAATAATTGTATATTGGACCATTGACCCACTTCCAGGGACGCCAGGGATGAGAGTGAACTATGACATTTTTCTCGCACATGGTTACACAAAGTATAGCATAACAGAATTCCAGTTTTATAATTACCATCCAAAAGATTAAGAGGAGATATGGTAGAGGAGAGATACCCAATCACACTCACGGACGGACAGAAAGACAAACAAATGCTACCATAATAACGCAAAATGTTAATGATAATCGATGGGTAAACAACGTCTTGTTAAATATGCACGCGCGTCCCTACAAAACAAAATTCAAATGATAGAATCCACATTTTCACAACTGAACAAAGTGAACCTAAGTTATGCAGTGACAATGCTGCTACAATAATATTTAGAAAAAAAATAGAATAGACGTTGAAAACAGATTAGAATCAAAAGGTAACCAAATACCGCATATCACGACTTTATTATGGCGCAATTGAATAGTATTATCTGCTCTCGCAATTGAATAGTAATATCTGCTCTCGCAATTGTATAGTAATATCTGCTCTCCTTAAACAAAGGAAGAAAATAAAACCAGATAAGGCTTACACAGCATATATATTAATCTTCAATGAGAAAAGTTAGGACTTAAAGTGAGTTTGAAAATAAGTTCTTCGGATCTGTAATATCTCCTTGTTGGTGTTCATTTCTATTAAATGTATCGTGCACGTGACGCCCAATAGATATTGATACGTGGCATTAAAACTGATTGATCGATAAATACGTTTGATAATGTTATTGGAGGGTCTGTTGGAAATGTATCAGACTAATTCTGTTTTACCCTATGATCTTTCAATCGCGTGAAACTGATTTATTCCATCCATGTTCGAAATGGAGAATCAAAATCGCTGCAATATGAGGAATTACTATGACAGGCTTAATCTCCCGTCCTATAGCGTATGAAATTGTATTGCGAAGGTAAATCTAATATCTCAAAATAGTTCACTGTAAACATTTGCATATTATTTCAAAGATACGTTTGTGTAACTTTTTGTTCACTGATCTGTCGAAGAAATGCTTGAAAATTTTTAAAATGTAACGTCTAAGTGCTTAATATTTCTTCAGCCACGCAGCATACATTAAATCAGAGTATATGATGGTATCTTTGTTGCTTAATACAAATGTTAACATTTACACAATTTCTTGTCTTTTTATAATGCCAACACGAATGCATGTGTGCCGGGAATGTACTCGAAGCGTTACAAAGTGCACTTACCTTGCATGTTTGCTGGGCAAAGTACTCAAAGAGACACAAAGTGTACTAATTTTGAATGTGAATGAAATATGGATATCAAGTTCAACAGTGTAGTCTTTACTATTTAAAATCTATTTATGAAATTTCGGAATTTCTTCCCAAACTAACAAAGGTTATCTTGGTTGTATTATTTTGATTTCGCTTTCAAGCAGACAGGGCAAACAGCTATGCCAAAAATGAGACATAAAACAGAATCAGGTCTAGTTGTGTACTCTCAAGCCCAGAACAATCCTATTTCCACACTTTCATCTGACAAGTGTGTGGTTTGCCTAGCAATTACTTTCTGAACTATGATTAGACACTATCTACTCATCATTAGTCTAACGTTTTTTTATAAAATGTCTTGATTACCATATTTCACATAATTCTTTGCTCGAAATATAACAAAAGAGTTTCCCATTTTGTTAAAATTATAGCAGACCCTTAGTGTCATAGTGTTGGTGGAAACGTATTGCCCCTAATTAAAGATGATGCCCAAGATGCTAAAGTAGGCTGTGAATTATGTTGCATAGGTTACAATGCACATGAGGTCAGAAGGCCAGTTTTGTGTTATATAATAATGCAATGAACTGCAGGAACCAGCTTTCATTTGCATAGACTATATATGTATATATCAAAATCAATGACTCCCAACAAAGCATGTTAACTTCAGCAGACAATTTGATCACTCATTGAACGTATTATTAGCAGCGTTAAAAGAAATACTAAAGATCGATTGTTCTTTATTCAAATATCGTATTGAACATTTTTCTGTAATTTCGATATGATTATATATTAAATAGTTGAGGACGACATACATCCCAGTGGAATTACATATAGAACATTAGAGATACCCCGATTGTGTGAATATTAAGGACCAGTATTTCTTTATTCCCTAACCTAATTAGGCAGTAAGTACTACTTTTCCGAAAAACTGTTTTCAAATTACCTTAATTTAGTTTCAGTCCACTACTTATTATGTCCCACCTGATCTAAGCCTCCTCCCAACAAGGTTATTTTGTCTATGCCACCTCTCCAGTTTTCCCCATTCTTCTCCGATATAAAAGCCCGCTGGCGAGGTTCCTTTTGTTTCATTGCTTACGATAATATCTTGCCAAACCGCTAATTGTTCCTATTTCAGTTGATTTAACAAGTTGGACATTTAGGTTCTAATCTCCACCCCGTCCAGCAGCCACCTTTAGATATAAAAAGAACAGTGAGTTTTTAGATAAATGTTGTCTACATGACAAAATATTCATTACAGTTTCTCTGAGCATTAGAACAAGAGAACAAGGTTCGATTCTACTCGTCAATGAACATATAGCAATTGAAAAAGATCATACTTGCCTACATATTATACAGAACCACTTAAATTTCGTAATCTCAGATAAAAACTCCAGAGAATCTTCTATCTAGTCCATTTTCAAAAATGGAGATAGGAAACATCTCTAGTAGAATATGAAATAGAAATGTAGCTTCGCGGCGCAATATAGTTTCGTCCTAGAATATATAATACTTCAGTAAAGAACCATTTAACTATGGGAGAAAAGGTTTGTAATATAAATTTAAGATAGAAATTCCATGAAACTGGTAACTATTTACATGTGTACAGCATAACACAAAATAAGCAAATTTATATTGTCGCACTATAATTCACTGAACCATTAGGGTACCTACCTTTCGTTTTATGTGTATACACCCATTTGACACGATCTGTAAAACAAATATAATAAAGATTTTAATTAGTGTGGTCATTGTTTTCAAGCTAGGCACGTCCGTCATGATGTAATGGAGCATTTTCCGTCCTAAATTTACAATAAAGGAACTTTATCTTGCCCCTACTGAAAACAAGTATTACGTGATGCTTTCACATGGAAGTTCGTATATTTTTTAAGCAGCTTCAAATTGGAGCTCTCTATGGGTTCAGGTAATATTTTTAAATCATCCCATCTTTAACTAGAAGAGTTACATTGAGATACGTAACGTAAACCTAGATATCTTTTGGTGACAGTAACGAGCATTTAAAATGCAAATAAATTCAAGTTTACTGCTATTTCAGCAACTAAAGCATGCACGGAATGTACAAATAGTACTGAATATATTACCACAATATTAAAAACGAAAGCCGCTTTAAGTATGAATGTTATTGCCGAGACCGTTAGTAAAAATGGTAGTTTACCTTCCTACGCTTGAACTTCAAGGTCCTTCAAAATATGTACGATTTAAAGTTACACGGTGGAATGTTATTTAATAACGCTATACCGAGAAAAGTTACATAAAAATCTGACTTTTATTAATCCACGATATTTTTTAGTATTTTGTCAGTTATAAGTACATGCTTACAACAAATATTTTTTTCTTTTTTTTTTCTTTTTTTTCTTTTTTAATAGATACACTAATCTACTATGAAGTAATAGAAGTACCCCCTAACCTAAACATCAATAATAGCATCGAAATAATGTCAGTAATGATAAATATAGGAACCACAAACATTCAAATAATAAATGCATACGACCCAGGGGGTACCTTCTGCCCTACCAACCTAATCTCACTAAAGGCAATCACTAATAACAACAACAACAATCTAATGATCTGTGGCAACTTCAAAGCACACAGTGAATTATGGGGAGGTAAAAAGAAAGATCAAAGAGGAAAAATGGTTGAAAAATGGATAACTGAGAACAATCTGGTCATCTTAAATGACGGGTCGAACACTAGATTAAACCCTGAGGATGGTACTCTCTCAGCCATAGACCTAACCATCACTACGCCAAAATTGGCTCAAATCACAAATTGGTGGGTGGATCAGAAAGATACGTTAGGAAGTGACCATTTTCCCATCACAATCAATATTCAAACAAAAACTCAACACATTCCTAACGAAACCCCACCGAAATGGAGGTACCAACAGGCAGACTGGGACCAATTCCAATTATTACTAGCTAGAGTAAATCCAGATGACTTAGAAAGCCCAAGTATTGACATGTATTATGATAACATAACAGACACAATTATAGAAGCAGCTAACCGATGCATGCCAAAGACAACTAATATCCAAAATAAAAACCCTGTACCATGGTGGACTAAACAGTGCGCTATAGCACATAAAGACAAAAAAAGGGCCTTAAATAACTATAAACGCACCAAATATTCTATCTACTTCCAGCAATATAAAGATAAAGAAAAAGCACTAAAACAAACTATAAAAACTGCTAAAATTAATCTATGGCAAACCTTTTGCTCTAAACTGAGTCTAAAATCAAACTCAAAATAACTTTGGAACAAGATAAAATCCATAAAAGGGAAAGCAACTACCTCAGCCCCAAAAATTAACAATGCCATAACAAATAAAGATAAGGCAGACCTCCTAGCGAAGCATTTTTCGAACATGAGTAGCAACAATAATCACACCAAAAACTTTCAAGAACACAAAAAACTAATGGAGGGTACCCAACCTCAAATGTTTCAAGACCAAGGAACAAAAGAATCTCACCTAAATAGCGACATCACAGTACATGAATGGAAGATAGCCCTACGATCCAAAAACGAAACATCCCCTGGTAAGGATCAGTTAGGTTACATTATCCACAAAAAACTACCTATCAATATAACAATAGCCATAATCAAACTCTTTAATAGGATACGGGATAAAGGCCAACTACCCACCAAATGGAAACAGGCCATAGTAATACCAATCCCTAAGCTAGGTAAAGATCCCAACAACATAAATTCGTACCGACCCATCTCCCTTACAAACAATATTTGCAAAATAATGGAGACAGTAATCGCAAATAGGTTAAAACACCATCTAGAAACCAATAACCTACTCTCCATAAATAAATGTGGCTTTCGGAACAAACGGTCCACAACTGACCAACTTCTCAGATTGGAAACAGAGATCAAACTCGCTTTTAACGCACATAGGAAAACCGATCACAACTTCATAGTGGTTTTTTTAGACCTAGGAAAAGCGTTCGACCTAGTATGGACCAGTGTACTAATGGCCAAATTAAACCAATTTGGAATAACTGGACGCTTGTTCAACTGGATTGGCGATTTCCTCACAGGCCGGAAAATTACCACAAGAATAGGCAACACCCATTCGGAAGAATTTTCACTTGAAAATGGAACACCGCAAGGCAGTGTAATAAGTCCGTTACTATTTAACCTAATGGTAAACGACCTTGACCTCAGTGTAGCCTCCACAAAAATAAACTTGTCACAATTTCCAGATGATAGTGGCATATGGAGGAATGGAAATCCTGCCAATAACACAGTAGTTAAAGAAATCCAGCAGAGCCCAGACAACATAGGGAGATGGGTGGACAAATGGGGTTTCAAAATATCTCATGAAAAAACTGTGGCAATCATATTCACCCCCAAACGAAATAACAACCTAGTCTATCCAAACTTCTATATACAAAATCAATTAATCAAATACGTAACAGTAGTAAAATTCCTAGGAATGTTCTTTGACAACCACCTCACATGGAAACAGCACATTGAACAACTGACCCAGAATTGTAACAAAGATCTCAATTTACTGAAGAACATCACAGGGACTTACTGGGGATCCAACCAGGAAACCCTCCTCACGATATATAAAAGCCTAATTAGGTCAAAACTGGATTACGGTTGCCAAGCATATAACTCGGCTAAGCAGCCTGTACTACAAAAACTTGACACTATCCAGAGAAAAGCCTTGCTATTATGCACAGGAACACTCCCCTCAACATCATTAGAAGAACTACAAACACTAACAGGAGAACTACCCTTAAAATTACGTAGGCAAGAACTGCTCCTCCGATATTCCATTCGATTAGATACCCACCCAGACAACCATCTCACCAAAATAGCTATAAATAAGTGTAAAGTTGTCTTCAAACCCAAAATCATACCTATCACACCAAGTGGCAAAGTAATCCTTGAACTAAGAGAAAAGATACCTCTACTAAAAGAACATGTAACAAACAATACAGACCAGAACAAATCACCATGGTTACAAAAACCACCAAGGATTAACATTGAAGCTACCAAATTAGGCAATAAAGAAGGACAAGAAAACTTACTAAAACCTGTACTGGTAAACGAAATCAACCAAAGATACCAGGTCTATGTTAAAATATATACCGATAGATCAAAAACCAACAACCCACCAAGAACAGCAGCAGCAATAGTCATCCCTGAATTCAATATACAAACGGGATCCAGATTACCTGACTATTGCTCCATTTACACCACTGAATTCTGGGCTATACTTGAATCACTACAATGGATCAAAGACAACCAAATACCTAAAGCAGTCATTATAAACGATTCCCTAAGCGTTATCAAATCGATCCAAAATCGCAATACACACTCTAGGGAACAATTCCTCGACAGAGCATGCCAATTAATCGACGATATCACCACGGCACATCAATTAGTCGAGCTCATGTTGATACCGTCGCACATTGGAAACTCTGGCAACGAAACAGCAGACAAAGTTGCAAAAACCAAACTAGGAGATCAAAACTCTATCAAGCTTAACTATAGCTCTACAGAAGCAATAAGCTTCGCACAAACATATATAGACCAAACATGGCAAGATTTTTTGAACTCCTCCACAAAAGGTAAAAAGCACCATGAAACCCAAAATACGTAGATAGGAACATACAGCTACCTAAGGGTACCTATTTAGTACAGAAAACCATAAACAGGATAATAACTGGAAAAACTAAACTAGTAAGCAGATTTAGAAGGTGTATAGGACCCAAACCAGCAACCATTAACTGCTTTAACTGTCACACCACCGAAGATCTACACCACGTATTCAATAAATGCCCAACATATCAACCCGCTCGGAAAATATTTATCAAAAACCAAAAAGAGATTGGATCACCACACACATACCCAGAGTTACTTATGGACTCTAATAAAAATAAACAATCAGCATATAAAAATATAAATCAATTCATAGACTCAGCAGGACTTAGGAACAAAATATAATTACTATCCCCACAAAACCAAAAGACCCAGTAACTAGCTAAATAAATTTAGAAGCCACCACATAAAAAACCATAACATATCATTCAATTTTATAAAAGTATTAATAAATAATTCACTTACGAAGCACCTATAAAACACTAAGGAAACCGAAAAATCGGATGTCCTAGATGTCCTTAACGAACCGAGTAATCAGCTAGGATTCCTGTCCTAGATGTCCTTAACGAACCGTGTAATCGGCTAGGACTCCGGTCTCTTGCTAAATAAAGTATAAATAACATTCAATCTCTAAAAACATCAATTAATAAATAACTTAAAGAGGTAATATCTAAAACCTTATAAATATCATAACGTAGGAAACACACCCTAAACACCTCGACTAGTAATACCATAATAACCATGAAAATCTCTCTTCATACATGATATCTACTAAGAACCTCTATAAACAGCATAGAACATCCCCCTCCTTTTACAACATTTTGAAGAAGAAAAAAAAAAGAAAAAAAAACTGGAAAAAAAAAACAACAACAGGCAAATGCAACCAAAAACCAGCGACGTAAAGCAAGCAGGACCGTTCCCGAGCTCTCCTTCCAACTAATGACAGCCAACCATTCAACTGTAGGGACCTTTATGGACCCACAGATTGAGGCCAAACTATCAGGGTTCCTTGAATCTATAAAAGCCTCGGGGAGGTGGCACCATTCCCTTCCCCAGGAACAACTAGCAGGCTGCGGTGCAGTCAGAAAAAAAGTGGCACATGCACAATTGTGCGAACACTACTATAATAAAACTCAACAACAACAACAGCAGGTGTATGTATATGCCATGAACGGCGTTTGGGGGTGGCAAGTGGGTTGACCGCCCCAGGCCCCGCTCTTGAAGGGGCCCAGCGCTTCAGGCCTAAGGTCGTCCTTATGAGTTTGTCAAGCTATATTCTCCTCCAAATCGCGAAAGTTGATCTAGTCTAGCCATAATCAGTGTTTGCAGTAGCATACCAATCGAGATACCGATACTCTGGTCATGGTCGGCCCTAGGCCCCGCGTACTCCTAACGCCGCCTCTGGTAAATGATTATAACAAATAGAAAGTGTCACCTTGAGGTTGTAGGTGCGATATGTGCCGTTGCGTATTGTAACCGCGAGAAAAGAACAACAGCGAAACTGAGAAATATTAGTGGGATGTGATATAATCTACATCCGTTCTCTCTGGATTCAAAAACATATCGAGGTTCGCAACATAAGGTTGATGAGAACAAATTTAAGTCTGAAAATCAGAACGAATTTATATTCAACGTCACGTGCAGATTGAGAGTTATCAAAGTGCTTAAATTATAAGACAATGGGATTATTGGCGAACAAATCCTAATTGCTTCAGGTGATCCTTTTTGTCTTAGAACCAACCAATTAACATGCACATATACATTATTCTGGGATCTTGATGGAGCAATAAAAAGCATGGTAGTCTAGACAAAAAGCATATGTGACGATAGAAAAGTTCCCAAATTGAAATGCAAAAATAACACGTGTACAAAGGGTCTACATAGTAAGGTTCAAATATTCTCTGGTACTATACAAGTTTAACCACATTACGAAAACTAGTTAAACAATGAAGGCGCTTCATAGCCCGACCCGTTTTCATCGTTGTGAAATGGAAAGCAAATTCATACATTCTTGGCGGGAATGATCTATGTACCGCCTCTAGGATTCCATTTGTATCTACTGAACAGCACAGCGGATTTAGGAAGTTCAGTTTCTAATGTTGAAATTTTTTCACAAGTCTGCCAGATTGTTTTTATGTTCACTTCTGCGTTTACTCTTGCATCTTGTTATTCTGATTGATGTTGATTATGTTACATGTATTATGTAAGGCTGTCATTGGATGATTGTTATTGTGAGTGATGTTGATTATGTTACATGTATTATGTAAGGCTGTCATTGGATGATTATCTGACCCATGATTAGCATCAATGACTGTGACCAGCAAAAAAGCCCGCCTTAACAAGGTCTCAAATTATTTTTCTTACGTTTATTAGTTTAAATTCATAGTTGAATTCCTTATAACGAGAAGCTGTGTGAATGCCATAAAATAGAATAAATGACTTCACGTTAGTTTTCCCTTTCGACTAGTTCTTCTGGCAGGTTTAGTACCAGATTAATGCAACTTTGAATCCCAGTGCATCCCTTAAAGTATCACAAATATCAAGTACAGGAGCTAATGTTATTTTATTTTTACACATTAGTGCTTCACACAACATTCTATATTCGGGCCCATGTTAGTGCAGAAATAGACATAATAATCTCTTTTCCGACATTCAAATTGATGTATCAACATTCAAAGCGTCTTTTTTTCAAGATTTTGTTTCATTTGAATATGTTCCAATGATGCTTTCCAAAACACATGGTGAACTTGAGACAATTCGTTTGAGCTGGTTCAAACCTCGCTCACAACGGAACATAAGGTCGGTCTATTTTTTCCTCTACCTCTCTCATCCGTGTCGAAAGAATCTCTTGGGAACAGTCTCCTAACCTCCTGGATTATGGAAATTTAGAAACTAGAAACATCTTCGGTTCTAGAAGCCTGTTAAAAATATAGTTCACGCAGCAAACTCAGGCTTCTCTAGTACTAAGATCACTGAAAGTTCGAGATTGCCTTTGTCCTGGCAGATCATCGGATCTGTTTTCTTCCATAACAAAGATCAATCAAGTGGAGATAAGCTTGACAAAATAATCTCCACTAACTCATCGTTACCATACCTTTGTGATATATAACTACACTGCAATCTTTAATAGCATTCGAACCTGAATCTATCGATATGGTACTTACAATTGTGATGAAGAGGGCCCCAAAGTCACGTGAACTCGATCCGATTACTACACTAATACTGCCAGAGTGCTAAGAATTAATATTGGTTTCACTAACAGATAATATCGATACTTCTCTCTCATCCAGGAATATCCAATCACTTTCAAACCTGCCATTTTAAACCCTCTGTTGCAAAAACCGACACTAGACACTAATAATTTTAAAAATGCAATCAATCTGTTTCTAATCTCTTATTAATGTCACAAATCTTAGAAAATGTTGTTATAACCCAAATTGTGCTCATCAGAATTCAGATAGCATATTAAGCAATTTATAGTTTTTGCATGCCGCCCAAACCATAATGTTTATGCTGACGTATGCAAGAGAAGAAATAAACGTATTATATATGGGTGTCGGAGATGAATGGTGAATATTTTATGGCATTGACAAAATCAGTCTTGAGTGAACTGCTTAAAATCAATTTCGACGCGATCTTTCTAAATCGTGAACATAACTTTGCTTGACATCTGGAAACACATTCTCTACATCGGAAAGAAATCAAGTCCACAAAACACCCATCATACAATTAATTTTGCATTCCGAGAATATTGTGATATTGTCCAAATTGTGGCCAGTGCACATAAACTCAAGGAGAGTGGGTATAATATAAATGGCGATAAGCTGAGAGATATCTTGAATGCTGAAAAGTATGCAAGATGTCGAATATGAAACCAGATTTACCAATGGTCACCAGACCAGAATGATTCTGATGCTCGAGTAATTGCCTACTTATTCGCTGATTGATATAATGTTATGAAAACCTGTAGGATCTCACAAGACCATCATGCTTCACGAAGAAGACTGAGAACACAAGAAGCCAGGTTGAGTAGTAGTTGGTGCGGCATGATCCTGAAATGGAAGATATGCTAGTTGATCGGACTTTGAATGATGCATCTCCAGATGCTAAAACTCTTGTACAGTGTGGTGATGCATATGGTCACCAACAAGTCGAATATATGAATGAACGCTGCCAAACTAGTGATGAGCCCTAAACAATTGTGGTTGCTTCAACACAATGATGTGCTCTTGCTCTTTGCAATAATTCTGAACAGCTCAAGTAGTCTTTTAATACCATAGCTCGAATACTTGTTCAATACCCTAGCTCAAGTATTCTTTCAATACCCTAGCACAAGCACTCGTTCAATACCAAATTTTATACGATTAATACGGTCAAAAATAAGTTGTTAGATCACCTTTCATAATCGAGTGCACAGGTCTCACACGCAAACATTGTCAGATGTGCCAAGAATGATTAAAAACAAGAATAAAGAAAATTAATGTCAGTAAGCGCGGACGAAACATACGATTTGAAACGAAATCAGACTTTCCATAGAAATGTTGCACTTGCAAACAATGCAGATAATGATACAAATTTGAATAAGTATAGAAATACATTAAAAGTACCCTGCAATCACGAAATATTGAATATAAATGTTACCAAAATTCAATACATATTAAACTTGAATCCTTGAATGTTTTTTTTTTATTGAAACGATGATGACAGTTTCCCGAGTGTTGTGATCTTGTTAAAATGTATGACGATGTAGTGTGCTTGAAACAACCTTTATGAATTCGACGTGATCGGTTCGCCAGGTTATATGCATATTCATCAAGCAAGGAGCCAAAAATATCTTAGAAAATCTGATGGTATTTGGGTGTTTATAAAATTATTTGCATGCTTCAATTATGTATATACATTCAAACTGTGACCATATAAAGTCTTCAACATTATCAAATTTAATTGAAAAAGACCCCTTTTTAGATGTATGATTATTACCTCCTGCCAATTGTATATATCTTGTAAAACATCGATAAATCATGTCGATGAGTATGGGAGGTCTATATTTAACAAACTGTCCTGTTAAATGTGTATGGTAGTCATATATCTAAGAAAACATCCTGTTTAATCGTTATTGTAGATATATATCTTTAGAAAAAAACATCTTATTTAAGGTGTGTAGTAGTTTTGTGTACTAAAATAGCTTGCTTAATATATCGGGTATGTGTATATTACATCCTGTTTATGGCGTTTGGTAGGTGTATATCGAACAAAACATACTGTTTAATGTTTTTGGTATGACTATATCTAACAATAAATACTGTTTAATGTTTTTGGTATGACTATATCTAACAATATGTACTGTTTAATATTTTTGGTATGACTATATCTAACAATAAATACTGTTTAATGTTTTTGGTATGACTGTATCTAACAATATGTACTGGTTAATGTGTGTGACTGGTGTATAACACAACATATGTAAATCTTATACTTTCTGCATTTGAGAATAAAAGGCTATAGGCTTTTATCTATGCACTGATCAAGCATACAACAAATGGCAGTGTTTTGCTTTTAACATATTTCATGCAAATGCATTAAACAATCAGCTATTAATGCAGCTAAGATGATTATTTCTAAAATAATCTGTTTAACCATCTCGCCACTATACTAATTAAGATTCTTACGCATTGTTATGACATGAACACAAACATAACTTGGATATTTAATATTCTGGATATAGTTCCATTTGCATGAAATAACTCGAATGTTTAGTGCAAGTGAACTTTTGGGTAGCAAACTAGTGACACATGTTTGCATTTTAATGCTTGTATAGGTGTTAGAGGATGCGGTTAGCATTCTTCCTCATCATATTAAATCTCATTGAGAAACCTAATGCAGGATTGTCCATAAATGGTTCTTGTGATATCCATTTGACACCTACAAATGCATCAGGAATTCTGCACCCTATTTGAGCAAAATGTTTTCCCACTTTGTAAATGTTAGCCATACCTTGAACGCTATCTGAGAAGAATTTGATATAAAGAAACAACGTTTTCAATCATATACATGTGTAGGATTTTCGTTTCATATCTCGCCCCACCCCTATGCAGTGGTGATAGGGCAGGGTTACACAGTTCGCCACATAGTATGGGTAGCCTCCTCCTGATATAACTGAATGCATAATTTTTGGTAAGAAAACCTTTTAAAATGTCGTTGAAATAATTGTATATTGGACCATTGACCCACTTCCAGGGACGCCAGGGATGAGAGTGAACTATGACATTTTTCTCGCACATGGTTACACAAAGTATAGCATAACAGAATTCCAGTTTTATAATTACCATCCAAAAGATTAAGAGGAGATATGGTAGAGGAGAGATACCCAATCACACTCACGGACGGACAGAAAGACAAACAAATGCTACCATAATAACGCAAAATGTTAATGATAATCGATGGGTAAACAACGTCTTGTTAAATATGCACGCGCGTCCCTACAAAACAAAATTCAAATGATAGAATCCACATTTTCACAACTGAACAAAGTGAACCTAAGTTATGCAGTGACAATGCTGCTACAATAATATTTAGAAAAAAAATAGAATAGACGTTGAAAACAGATTAGAATCAAAAGGTAACCAAATACCGCATATCACGACTTTATTATGGCGCAATTGAATAGTATTATCTGCTCTCGCAATTGAATAGTAATATCTGCTCTCGCAATTGTATAGTAATATCTGCTCTCCTTAAACAAAGGAAGAAAATAAAACCAGATAAGGCTTACACAGCATATATATTAATCTTCAATGAGAAAAGTTAGGACTTAAAGTGAGTTTGAAAATAAGTTCTTCGGATCTGTAATATCTCCTTGTTGGTGTTCATTTCTATTAAATGTATCGTGCACGTGACGCCCAATAGATATTGATACGTGGCATTAAAACTGATTGATCGATAAATACGTTTGATAATGTTATTGGAGGGTCTGTTGGAAATGTATCAGACTAATTCTGTTTTACCCTATGATCTTTCAATCGCGTGAAACTGATTTATTCCATCCATGTTCGAAATGGAGAATCAAAATCGCTGCAATATCAGGAATTACTATGACAGGCTTAATCTCCCGTCCTATAGCGTATGAAATTGTATTGCGAAGGTAAATCTAATATCTCAAAATAGTTCACTGTAAACATTTGCATATTATTTCAAAGATACGTTTGTGTAACTTTTTGTTCACTGATCTGTCGAAGAAATGCTTGAAAATTTTTAAAATGTAACGTCTAAGTGCTTAATATTTCTTCAGCCACGCAGCATACATTAAATCAGAGTATATGATGGTATCTTTGTTGCTTAATACAAATGTTAACATTTACACAATTTCTTGTCTTTTTATAATGCCAACACGAATGCATGTGTGCCGGGGAATGTACTCGAAGCGTTACAAAGTGCACTTACCTTGCATGTTTGCTGGGCAAAGTACTCAAAGAGACACAAAGTGTACTAATTTTGAATGTGAATGAAATATGGATATCAAGTTCAACAGTGTAGTCTTTACTATTTAAAATCTATTTATGAAATTTCGGAATTTCTTCCCAAACTAACAAAGGTTATCTTGGTTGTATTATTTTGATTTCGCTTTCAAGCAGACAGGGCAAACAGCTATGCCAAAAATGAGACATAAAACAGAATCAGGTCTAGTTGTGTACTCTCAAGCCCAGAACAATCCTATTTCCACACTTTCATCTGACAAGTGTGTGGTTTGCCTAGCAATTACTTTCTGAACTATGATTAGACACTATCTACTCATCATTAGTCTAACGTTTTTTTATAAAATGTCTTGATTACCATATTTCACATAATTCTTTGCTCGAAATATAACAAAAGAGTTTCCCATTTTGTTAAAATTATAGCAGACCCTTAGTGTCATAGTGTTGGTGGAAACGTATTGCCCCTAATTAAAGATGATGCCCAAGATGCTAAAGTAGGCTGTGAATTATGTTGCATAGGTTACAATGCACATGAGGTCAGAAGGCCAGTTTTGTGTTATATAATAATGCAATGAACTGCAGGAACCAGCTTTCATTTGCATAGACTATATATGTATATATCAAAATCAATGACTCCCAACAAAGCATGTTAACTTCAGCAGACAATTTGATCACTCATTGAACGTATTATTAGCAGCGTTAAAAGAAATACTAAAGATCGATTGTTCTTTATTCAAATATCGTATTGAACATTTTTCTGTAATTTCGATATGATTATATATTAAATAGTTGAGGACGACATACATCCCAGTGGAATTACATATAGAACATTAGAGATACCCCGATTGTGTGAATATTAAGGACCAGTATTTCTTTATTCCCTAACCTAATTAGGCAGTAAGTACTACTTTTCCGAAAAACTGTTTTCAAATTACCTTAATTTAGTTTCAGTCCACTACTTATTATGTCCCACCTGATCTAAGCCTCCTCCCAACAAGGTTATTTTGTCTATGCCACCTCTCCAGTTTTCCCCATTCTTTTCCGATATAAAAGCCCGCTGGCGAGGTTCCTTTTGTTTCATTGCTTACGATAATATCTTGCCAAACCGCTAATTGTTCCAATTTCAGTTGATTTAACAAGTTGGACATTTAGGTTCTAATCTCCACCCCGTCCAGCAGCCACCTTTAGATATAAAAAGAACAGTGAGTTTTTAGATAAATGTTGTCTACATGACAAAATATTCATTACAGTTTCTCTGAGCATTAGAACAAGAGAACAAGGTTCGATTCTACTCGTCAATGAACATATAGCAATTGAAAAAGATCATACTTGCCTACATATTATACAGAACCACTTAAATTTCGTAATCTCAGATAAAAACTCCAGAGAATCTTCTATCTAGTCCATTTTCAAAAATGGAGATAGGAAACATCTCTAGTAGAATATGAAATAGAAATGTAGCTTCGCGGCGCAATATAGTTTCGTCCTAGAATATATAATACTTCAGTAAAGAACCATTTAACTATGGGAGAAAAGGTTTGTAATATAAATTTAAGATAGAAATTCCATGAAACTGGTAACTATTTACATGTGTACAGCATAACACAAAATAAGCAAATTTATATTGTCGCACTATAATTCACTGAACCATTAGGGTACCTACCTTTCGTTTTATGTGTATACACCCATTTGACACGATCTGTAAAACAAATATAATAAAGATTTTAATTAGTGTGGCCATTGTTTTCAAGCTAGGCACGTCCGTCATGATGTAATGGAGCATTTTCCGTCCTAAATTTACAATAAAGGAACTTTATCTTGCCCCTACTGAAAACAAGTATTACGTGATGCTTTCACATGGAAGTTCGTATATTTTTTAAGCAGCTTCAAATTGGAGCTCTCTATGGGTTCAGGTAATATTTTTAAATCATCCCATCTTTAACTAGAAGAGTTACATTGAGATACGTAACGTAAACCTAGATATCTTTTGGTGACAGTAACGAGCATTTAAAATGCAAATAAATTCAAGTTTACTGCTATTTCAGCAACTAAAGCATGCACGGAATGTACAAATAGTACTGAATATATTACCACAATATTAAAAACGAAAGCCGCTTTAAGTATGAATGTTATTGCCGAGACCGTTAGTAAAAATGGTAGTTTACCTTCCTACGCTTGAACTTCAAGGTCCTTCAAAATATGTACGATTTAAAGTTACACGGTGGAATGTTATTTAATAACGCTATACCGAGAAAAGTTACATAAAAATCTGACTTTTATTAATCCACGATATTTTTTAGTATTTTGTCAGTTATAAGTACATGCTTACAACAAATATTTTTTTCTTTTTTTTTTCTTTTTTTTCTTTTTTAATAGATACACTAATCTACTATGAAGTAATAGAAGTACCCCCTAACCTAAACATCAATAATAGCATCGAAATAATGTCAGTAATGATAAATATAGGAACCACAAACATTCAAATAATAAATGCATACGACCCAGGGGGTACCTTCTGCCCTACCAACCTAATCTCACTAAAGGCAATCACTAATAACAACAACAACAATCTAATGAACTGTGGCAACTTCAAAGCACACAGTGAATTATGGGGAGGTAAAAAGAAAGATCAAAGAGGAAAAATGGTTGAAAAATGGATAACTGAGAACAATCTGGTCATCTTAAATGACGGGTCGAACACTAGATTAAACCCTGAGGATGGTACTCTCTCAGCCATAGACCTAACCATCACTACGCCAAAATTGGCTCAAATCACAAATTGGTGGGTGGATCAGAAAGATACGTTAGGAAGTGACCATTTTCCCATCACAATCAATATTCAAACAAAAACTCAACACATTCCTAACGAAACCCCACCGAAATGGAGGTACCAACAGGCAGACTGGGACCAATTCCAATTATTACTAGCTAGAGTAAATCCAGATGACTTAGAAAGCCCAAGTATTGACATGTATTATGATAACATAACAGACACAATTATAGAAGCAGCTAACCGATGCATGCCAAAGACAACTAATATCCAAAATAAAAACCCTGTACCATGGTGGACTAAACAGTGCGCTATAGCACATAAAGACAAAAAAAGGGCCTTAAATAACTATAAACGCACCAAATATTCTATCTACTTCCAGCAATATAAAGATAAAGAAAAAGCACTAAAACAAACTATAAAAACTGCTAAAATTAATCTATGGCAAACCTTTTGCTCTAAACTGAGTCTAAAATCAAACTCAAAATAACTTTGGAACAAGATAAAATCCATAAAAGGGAAAGCAACTACCTCAGCCCCAAAAATTAACAATGCCATAACAAATAAAGATAAGGCAGACCTCCTAGCGAAGCATTTTTCGAACATGAGTAGCAACAATAATCACACCAAAAACTTTCAAGAACACAAAAAACTAATGGAGGGTACCCAACCTCAAATGTTTCAAGACCAAGGAACAAAAGAATCTCACCTAAATAGCGACATCACAGTACATGAATGGAAGATAGCCCTACGATCCAAAAACGAAACATCCCCTGGTAAGGATCAGTTAGGTTACATTATCCACAAAAAACTACCTATCAATATAACAATAGCCATAATCAAACTCTTTAATAGGATACGGGATAAAGGCCAACTACCCACCAAATGGAAACAGGCCATAGTAATACCAATCCCTAAGCTAGGTAAAGATCCCAACAACATAAATTCGTACCGACCCATCTCCCTTACAAACAATATTTGCAAAATAATGGAGACAGTAATCGCAAATAGGTTAAAACACCATATAGAAACCAATAACCTACTCTCCATAAATAAATGTGGCTTTCGGAACAAACGGTCCACAACTGACCAACTTCTCAGATTGGAAACAGAGATCAAACTCGCTTTTAACGCACATAGGAAAACCGATCACAACTTCATAGTGGTTTTTTTAGACCTAGGAAAAGCGTTCGACCTAGTATGGACCAGTGTACTAATGGCCAAATTAAACCAATTTGGAATAACTGGACGCTTGTTCAACTGGATTGGCGATTTCCTCACAGGCCGGAAAATTACCACAAGAATAGGCAACACCCATTCGGAAGAATTTTCACTTGAAAATGGAACACCGCAAGGCAGTGTAATAAGTCCGTTACTATTTAACCTAATGGTAAACGACCTTGACCTCAGTGTAGCCTCCACAAAAATAAACTTGTCACAATTTCCAGATGATAGTGGCATATGGAGGAATGGAAATCCTGCCAATAACACAGTAGTTAAAGAAATCCAGCAGAGCCCAGACAACATAGGGAGATGGGTGGACAAATGGGGTTTCAAAATATCTCATGAAAAAACTGTGGCAATCATATTCACCCCCAAACGAAATAACAACCTAGTCTATCCAAACTTCTATATACAAAATCAATTAATCAAATACGTAACAGTAGTAAAATTCCTAGGAATGTTCTTTGACAACCACCTCACATGGAAACAGCACATTGAACAACTGACCCAGAATTGTAACAAAGATCTCAATTTACTCAGGAACATCACAGGGACTTACTGGGGATCCAACCAGGAAACCCTCCTCACGATATATAAAAGCCTAATTAGGTCAAAACTGGATTACGGTTGCCAAGCATATAACTCGGCTAAGCAGCCTGTACTACAAAAACTTGACACTATCCAGAGAAAAGCCTTGCTATTATGCACAGGAACACTCCCCTCAACATCATTAGAAGAACTACAAACACTAACAGGAGAACTACCCTTAAAATTACGTAGGCAAGAACTGCTCCTCCGATATTCCATTCGATTAGATACCCACCCAGACAACCATCTCACCAAAATAGCTATAAATAAGTGTAAAGTTGTCTTCAAACCCAAAATCATACCTATCACACCAAGTGGCAAAGTAATCCTTGAACTAAGAGAAAAGATACCTCTACTAAAAGAACATGTAACAAACAATACAGACCAGAACAAATCACCATGGTTACAAAAACCACCAAGGATTAACATTGAAGATACCAAATTAGGCAATAAAGAAGGACAAGAAAACTTACTAAAACCTGTACTGGTAAACGAAATCAACCAAAGATACCAGGTCTATGTTAAAATATATACCGATAGATCAAAAACCAACAACCCACCAAGAACAGCAGCAGCAATAGTCATCCCTGAATTCAATATACAAACGGGATCCAGATTACCTGACTATTGCTCCATTTACACCACTGAATTCTGGGCTATACTTGAATCACTACAATGGATCAAAGACAACCAAATACCTAAAGCAGTCATTATAAGCGATTCCCTAAGCGTTATCAAATCGATCCAAAATCGCAATACACACTCTAGGGAACAATTCCTCGACAGAGCATGCCAATTAATCGACGATATCACCACGGCACATCAATTAGTCGAGCTCATGTTGATACCGTCGCACATTGGAAACTCTGGCAACGAAACAGCAGACAAAGTTGCAAAAACCAAACTAGGAGATCAAAACTCTATCAAGCTTAACTATAGCTCTACAGAAGCAATAAGCTTCGCACAAACATATATAGACCAAACATGGCAAGATTTTTTGAACTCCTCCACAAAAGGTAAAAAGCACCATGAAACCCAAAATACGTAGATAGGAACATACAGCTACCTAAGGGTACCTATTTAGTACAGAAAACCATAAACAGGATAATAACTGGAAAAACTAAACTAGTAAGCAGATTTAGAAGGTGTATAGGACCCACACCAGCAACCATTAACTGCTTTAACTGTCACACCACCGAAGATCTACACCACGTATTCAATAAATGCCCAACATATCAACCCGCTCGGAAAATATTTATCAAAAACCAAAAAGAGATTGGATCACCACACACATACCCAGAGTTACTTATGGACTCTAATAAAAATAAACAATCAGCATATAAAAATATAAATCAATTCATAGACTCAGCAGGACTTAGGAACAAAATATAATTACTATCCCCACAAAACCAAAAGACCCAGTAACTAGCTAAATAAATTTAGAAGCCACCACATAAAAAACCATAACATATCATTCAATTTTATAAAAGTATTAATAAATAATTCACTTACGAAGCACCTATAAAACACTAAGGAAACCGAAAAATCGGATGTCCTAGATGTCCTTAACGAACCGAGTAATCAGCTAGGATTCCTGTCCTAGATGTCCTTAACGAACCGTGTAATCGGCTAGGACTCCGGTCTCTTGCTAAATAAAGTATAAATAACATTCAATCTCTAAAAACATCAATTAATAAATAACTTAAAGAGGTAATATCTAAAACCTTATAAATATCATAACGTAGGAAACACACCCTAAACACCTCGACTAGTAATACCATAATAACCATGAAAATCTCTCTTCATACATGATATCTACTAAGAACCTCTATAAACAGCATAGAACATCCCCCTCCTTTTACAACATTTTGAAGAAGAAAAAAAAAAGAAAAAAAAACTGGAAAAAAAAAACAACAACAGGCAAATGCAACCAAAAACCAGCGACGTAAAGCAAGCAGGACCGTTCCCGAGCTCTCCTTCCAACTAATGACAGCCAACCATTCAACTGTAGGGACCTTTATGGACCCACAGATTGAGGCCAAACTATCAGGGTTCCTTGAATCTATAAAAGCCTCGGGGAGGTGGCACCATTCCCTTCCCCAGGAACAACTAGCAGGCTGCGGTGCAGTCAGAAAAAAAGTGGCACATGCACAATTGTGCGAACACTACTATAATAAAACTCAACAACAACAACAGCAGGTGTATGTATATGCCATGAACGGCGTTTGGGGGTGGCAAGTGGGTTGACCGCCCCAGGCCCCGCTCTTGAAGGGGCCCAGCGCTTCAGGCCTAAGGTCGTCCTTATGAGTTTGTCAAGCTATATTCTCCTCCAAATCGCGAAAGTTGATCTAGTCTAGCCATAATCAGTGTTTGCAGTAGCATACCAATCGAGATACCGATACTCTGGTCATGGTCGGCCCTAGGCCCCGCGTACTCCTAACGCCGCCTCTGGTAAATGATTATAACAAATAGAAAGTGTCACCTTGAGGTTGTAGGTGCGATATGTGCCGTTGCGTATTGTAACCGCGAGAAAAGAACAACAGCGAAACTGAGAAATATTAGTGGGATGTGATATAATCTACATCCGTTCTCTCTGGATTCAAAAACATATCGAGGTTCGCAACATAAGGTTGATGAGAACAAATTTAAGTCTGAAAATCAGAACGAATTTATATTCAACGTCACGTGCAGATTGAGAGTTATCAAAGTGCTTAAATTATAAGACAATGGGATTATTGGCGAACAAATCCTAATTGCTTCAGGTGATCCTTTTTGTCTTAGAACCAACCAATTAACATGCACATATACATTATTCTGGGATCTTGATGGAGCAATAAAAAGCATGGTAGTCTAGACAAAAAGCATATGTGACGATAGAAAAGTTCCCAAATTGAAATGCAAAAATAACACGTGTACAAAGGGTCTACATAGTAAGGTTCAAATATTCTCTGGTACTATACAAGTTTAACCACATTACGAAAACTAGTTAAACAATGAAGGCGCTTCATAGCCCGACCCGTTTTCATCGTTGTGAAATGGAAAGCAAATTCATACATTCTTGGCGGGAATGATCTATGTACCGCCTCTAGGATTCCATTTGTATCTACTGAACAGCACAGCGGATTTAGGAAGTTCAGTTTCTAATGTTGAAATTTTTTCACAAGTCTGCCAGATTGTTTTTATGTTCACTTCTGCGTTTACTCTTGCATCTTGTTATTCTGATTGATGTTGATTATGTTACATGTATTATGTAAGGCTGTCATTGGATGATTGCTATTGTGAGTGATGTTGATTATGTTACATGTATTATGTAAGGCTGTCATTGGATGATTATCTGACCCATGATTAGCATCAATGACTGTGACCAGCAAAAAAGCCCGCCTTAACAAGGTCTCAAATTATTTTTCTTACGTTTATTAGTTTAAATTCATAGTTGAATTCCTTATAACGAGAAGCTGTGTGAATGCCATAAAATAGAATAAATGACTTCACGTTAGTTTTCCCTTTCGACTAGTTCTTCTGGCAGGTTTAGTACCAGATTAATGCAACTTTGAATCCCAGTGCATCCCTTAAAGTATCACAAATATCAAGTACAGGAGCTAATGTTATTTTATTTTTACACATTAGTGCTTCACACAACATTCTATATTCGGGCCCATGTTAGTGCAGAAATAGACATAATAATCTCTTTTCCGACATTCAAATTGATGTATCAACATTCAAAGCGTCTTTTTTTCAAGATTTTGTTTCATTTGAATATGTTCCAATGATGCTTTCCAAAACACATGGTGAACTTGAGACAATTCGTTTGAGCTGGTTCAAACCTCGCTCACAACGGAACATAAGGTCGGTCTATTTTTTCCTCTACCTCTCTCATCCGTGTCGAAAGAATCTCTTGGGAACAGTCTCCTAACCTCCTGGATTATGGAAATTTAGAAACTAGAAACATCTTCGGTTCTAGAAGCCTGTTAAAAATATAGTTCACGCAGCAAACTCAGGCTTCTCTAGTACTAAGATCACTGAAAGTTCGAGATTGCCTTTGTCCTGGCAGATCATCGGATCTGTTTTCTTCCATAACAAAGATCAATCAAGTGGAGATAAGCTTGACAAAATAATCTCCACTAACTCATCGTTACCATACCTTTGTGATATATAACTACACTGCAATCTTTAATAGCATTCGAACCTGAATCTATGGATATGGTACTTACAATTGTGATGAAGAGGGCCCCAAAGTCACGTGAACTCGATCCGATTACTACACTAATACTGCCAGAGTGCTAAGAATTAATATTGGTTTCACTAACAGATAATATCGATACTTCTCTCTCATCCAGGAATATCCAATCACTTTCAAACCTGCCATTTTAAACCCTCTGTTGCAAAAACCGACACTAGACACTAATAATTTTAAAAATGCAATCAATCTGTTTCTAATCTCTTATTAATGTCACAAATCTTAGAAAATGTTGTTATAACCCAAATTGTGCTCATCAGAATTCAGATAGCATATTAAGCAATTTATAGTTTTTGCATGCCGCCCAAACCATAATGTTTATGCTGACGTATGCAAGAGAAGAAATAAACGTATTATATATGGGTGTCGGAGATGAATGGTGAATATTTTATGGCATTGACAAAATCAGTCTTGAGTGAACTGCTTAAAATCAATTTCGACGCGATCTTTCTAAATCGTGAACATAACTTTGCTTGACATCTGGAAACACATTCTCTACATCGGAAAGAAATCAAGTCCACAAAACACCCATCATACAATTAATTTTGCATTCCGAGAATGTTGTGATATTGTCCAAATTGTGGCCAGTGCACATAAACTCAAGGAGAGTGGGTATAATATAAATGGCGATAAGCTGAGAGATATCTTGAATGCTGAAAAGTATGCAAGATGTCGAATATGAAACCAGATTTACCAATGGTCACCAGACCAGATTGATTCTGATGCTCGAGTAATTGCCTACTTATTCGCTGATTGATATAATGTTATGAAAACCTGTAGGATCTCACAAGACCATCATGCTTCACGAAGAAGACTGAGAACACAAGAAGCCAGGTTGAGTAGTAGTTGGTGCGGCATGATCCTGAAATGGAAGATATGCTAGTTGATCGGACTTTGAATGATGCATCTCCAGATGCTAAAACTCTTGTACAGTGTGGTGATGCATATGGTCACCAACAAGTCGAATATATGAATGAACGCTGCCAAACTAGTGATGAGCCCTAAACAATTGTGGTTGCTTCAACACAATGATGTGCTCTTGCTCTTTGCAATAATTCTGAACAGCTCAAGTAGTCTTTTAATACCATAGCTCGAATACTTGTTCAATACCCTAGCTCAAGTATTCTTTCAATACCCTAGCACAAGCACTCGTTCAATACCAAATTTTATACGATTAATACGGTCAAAAATAAGTTGTTAGATCACCTTTCATAATCGAGTGCACAGGTCTCACACGCAAACATTGTCAGATGTGCCAAGAATGATTAAAAACAAGAATAAAGAAAATTAATGTCAGTAAGCGCGGACGAAACATACGATTTGAAACGAAATCAGACTTTCCATAGAAATGTTGCACTTGCAAACAATGCAGATAATGATACAAATTTGAATAAGTATAGAAATACATTAAAAGTACCCTGCAATCACGAAATATTGAATATAAATGTTACCAAAATTCAATACATATTAAACTTGAATCCTTGAATGTTTTTTTTTTATTGAAACGATGATGACAGTTTCCCGAGTGTTGTGATCTTGTTAAAATGTATGACGATGTAGTGTGCTTGAAACAACCTTTATGAATTCGACGTGATCGGTTCGCCAGGTTATATGCATATTCATCAAGCAAGGAGCCAAAAATATCTTAGAAAATCTGATGGTATTTGGGTGTTTATAAAATTATTTGCATGCTTCAATTATGTATATACATTCAAACTGTGACCATATAAAGTCTTCAACATTATCAAATTTAATTGAAAAAGACCTCTTTTTAGATGTATGATTATTACCTCCTGCCAATTGTATATATCTTGTAAAACATCGATAAATCATGTCGATGAGTATGGGAGGTCTATATTTAACAAACTGTCCTGTTAAATGTGTATGGTAGTCATATATCTAAGAAAACATCCTGTTTAATCGTTATTGTAGATATATATCTTTAGAAAAAAACATCTTATTTAAGGTGTGTAGTAGTTTTGTGTACTAAAATAGCTTGCTTAATATATCGGGTATGTGTATATTACATCCTGTTTATGGTGTTTGGTAGGTGTATATCGAACAAAACATACTGTTTAATGTTTTTGGTATGACTATATCTAACAATAAATACTGTTTAATGTTTTTGGTATGACTATATCTAACAATATGTACTGTTTAATATTTTTGGTATGACTATATCTAACAATAAATACTGTTTAATGTTTTTGGTATGACTGTATCTAACAATATGTACTGGTTAATGTGTGTGACTGGTGTATAACACAACATATGTAAATCTTATACTTTCTGCATTTGAGAATAAAAGGCTATAGGCTTTTATCTATGCACTGATCAAGCATACAACAAATGGCAGTGTTTTGCTTTTAACATATTTCATGCAAATGCATTAAACAATCAGCTATTAATGCAGCTAAGATGATTATTTCTAAAATAATCTGTTTAACCATCTCGCCACTATACTAATTAAGATTCTTACGCATTGTTATGACATGAACACAAACATAACTTGGATATTTAATATTCTGGATATAGTTCCATTTGCATGAAATAACTCGAATGTTTAGTGCAAGTGAACTTTTGGGTAGCAAACTAGTGACACATGTTTGCATTTTAATGCTTGTATAGGTGTTAGAGGATGCGGTTAGCATTCTTCCTCATCATATTAAATCTCATTGAGAAACCTAATGCAGGATTGTCCATAAATGGTTCTTGTGATATCCATTTGACACCTACAAATGCATCAGGAATTCTGCACCCTATTTGAGCAAAATGTTTTCCCACTTTGTAAATGTTAGCCATACCTTGAACGCTATCTGAGAAGAATTTGATATAAAGAAACAACGTTTTCAATCATATACATGTGTAGGATTTTCGTTTCATATCTCGCCCCACCCCTATGCAGTGGTGATAGGGCAGGGTTACACAGTTCGCCACATAGTATGGGTAGCCTCCTCCTGATATAACTGAATGCATAATTTTTGGTAAGAAAACCTTTTAAAATGTCGTTGAAATAATTGTATATTGGACCATTGACCCACTTCCAGGGACGCCAGGGATGAGAGTGAACTATGACATTTTTCTCGCACATGGTTACACAAAGTATAGCATAACAGAATTCCAGTTTTATAATTACCATCCAAAAGATTAAGAGGAGATATGGTAGAGGAGAGATACCCAATCACACTCACGGACGGACAGAAAGACAAACAAATGCTACCATAATAACGCAAAATGTTAATGATAATCGATGGGTAAACAACGTCTTGTTAAATATGCACGCGCGTCCCTACAAAACAAAATTCAAATGATAGAATCCACATTTTCACAACTGAACAAAGTGAACCTAAGTTATGCAGTGACAATGCTGCTACAATAATATTTAGAAAAAAAATAGAATAGACGTTGAAAACAGATTAGAATCAAAAGGTAACCAAATACCGCATATCACGACTTTATTATGGCGCAATTGAATAGTATTATCTGCTCTCGCAATTGAATAGTAATATCTGCTCTCGCAATTGTATAGTAATATCTGCTCTCCTTAAACAAAGGAAGAAAATAAAACCAGATAAGGCTTACACAGCATATATATTAATCTTCAATGAGAAAAGTTAGGACTTAAAGTGAGTTTGAAAATAAGTTCTTCGGATCTGTAATATCTCCTTGTTGGTGTTCATTTCTATTAAATGTATCGTGCACGTGACGCCCAATAGATATTGATACGTGGCATTAAAACTGATTGATCGATAAATACGTTTGATAATGTTATTGGAGGGTCTGTTGGAAATGTATCAGACTAATTCTGTTTTACCCTATGATCTTTCAATCGCGTGAAACTGATTTATTCCATCCATGTTCGAAATGGAGAATCAAAATCGCTGCAATATCAGGAATTACTATGACAGGCTTAATCTCCCGTCCTATAGCGTATGAAATTGTATTGCGAAGGTAAATCTAATATCTCAAAATAGTTCACTGTAAACATTTGCATATTATTTCAAAGATACGTTTGTGTAACTTTTTGTTCACTGATCTGTCGAAGAAATGCTTGAAAATTTTTAAAATGTAACGTCTAAGTGCTTAATATTTCTTCAGCCACGCAGCATACATTAAATCAGAGTATATGATGGTATCTTTGTTGCTTAATACAAATGTTAACATTTACACAATTTCTTGTCTTTTTATAATGCCAACACGAATGCATGTGTGCCGGGGAATGTACTCGAAGCGTTACAAAGTGCACTTACCTTGCATGTTTGCTGGGCAAAGTACTCAAAGAGACACAAAGTGTACTAATTTTGAATGTGAATGAAATATGGATATCAAGTTCAACAGTGTAGTCTTTACTATTTAAAATCTATTTATGAAATTTCGGAATTTCTTCCCAAACTAACAAAGGTTATCTTGGTTGTATTATTTTGATTTCGCTTTCAAGCAGACAGGGCAAACAGCTATGCCAAAAATGAGACATAAAACAGAATCAGGTCTAGTTGTGTACTCTCAAGCCCAGAACAATCCTATTTCCACACTTTCATCTGACAAGTGTGTGGTTTGCCTAGCAATTACTTTCTGAACTATGATTAGACACTATCTACTCATCATTAGTCTAACGTTTTTTTATAAAATGTCTTGATTACCATATTTCACATAATTCTTTGCTCGAAATATAACAAAAGAGTTTCCCATTTTGTTAAAATTATAGCAGACCCTTAGTGTCATAGTGTTGGTGGAAACGTATTGCCCCTAATTAAAGATGATGCCCAAGATGCTAAAGTAGGCTGTGAATTATGTTGCATAGGTTACAATGCACATGAGGTCAGAAGGCCAGTTTTGTGTTATATAATAATGCAATGAACTGCAGGAACCAGCTTTCATTTGCATAGACTATATATGTATATATCAAAATCAATGACTCCCAACAAAGCATGTTAACTTCAGCAGACAATTTGATCACTCATTGAACGTATTATTAGCAGCGTTAAAAGAAATACTAAAGATCGATTGTTCTTTATTCAAATATCGTATTGAACATTTTTCTGTAATTTCGATATGATTATATATTAAATAGTTGAGGACGACATACATCCCAGTGGAATTACATATAGAACATTAGAGATACCCCGATTGTGTGAATATTAAGGACCAGTATTTCTTTATTCCCTAACCTAATTAGGCAGTAAGTACTACTTTTCCGAAAAACTGTTTTCAAATTACCTTAATTTAGTTTCAGTCCACTACTTATTATGTCCCACCTGATCTAAGCCTCCTCCCAACAAGGTTATTTTGTCTATGCCACCTCTCCAGTTTTCCCCATTCTTTTCCGATATAAAAGCCCGCTGGCGAGGTTCCTTTTGTTTCATTGCTTACGATAATATCTTGCCAAACCGCTAATTGTTCCTATTTCAGTTGATTTAACAAGTTGGACATTTAGGTTCTAATCTCCACCCCGTCCAGCAGCCACCTTTAGATATAAAAAGAACAGTGAGTTTTTAGATAAATGTTGTCTACATGACAAAATATTCATTACAGTTTCTCTGAGCATTAGAACAAGAGAACAAGGTTCGATTCTACTCGTCAATGAACATATAGCAATTGAAAAAGATCATACTTGCCTACATATTATACAGAACCACTTAAATTTCGTAATCTCAGATAAAAACTCCAGAGAATCTTCTATCTAGTCCATTTTCAAAAATGGAGATAGGAAACATCTCTAGTAGAATATGAAATAGAAATGTAGCTTCGCGGCGCAATATAGTTTCGTCCTAGAATATATAATACTTCAGTAAAGAACCATTTAACTATGGGAGAAAAGGTTTGTAATATAAATTTAAGATAGAAATTCCATGAAACTGGTAACTATTTACATGTGTACAGCATAACACAAAATAAGCAAATTTATATTGTCGCACTATAATTCACTGAACCATTAGGGTACCTACCTTTCGTTTTATGTGTATACACCCATTTGACACGATCTGTAAAACAAATATAATAAAGATTTTAATTAGTGTGGCCATTGTTTTCAAGCTAGGCACGTCCGTCATGATGTAATGGAGCATTTTCCGTCCTAAATTTACAATAAAGGAACTTTATCTTGCCCCTACTGAAAACAAGTATTACGTGATGCTTTCACATGGAAGTTCGTATATTTTTTAAGCAGCTTCAAATTGGAGCTCTCTATGGGTTCAGGTAATATTTTTAAATCATCCCATCTTTAACTAGAAGAGTTACATTGAGATACGTAACGTAAACCTAGATATCTTTTGGTGACAGTAACGAGCATTTAAAATGCAAATAAATTCAAGTTTACTGCTATTTCAGCAACTAAAGCATGCACGGAATGTACAAATAGTACTGAATATATTACCACAATATTAAAAACAAAAGCCGCTTTAAGTATGAATGTTATTGCCGAGACCGTTAGTAAAAATGGTAGTTTACCTTCCTACGCTTGAACTTCAAGGTCCTTCAAAATATGTACGATTTAAAGTTACACGGTGGAATGTTATTTAATAACGCTATACCGAGAAAAGTTACATAAAAATCTGACTTTTATTAATCCACGATATTTTTTAGTATTTTGTCAGTTATAAGTACATGCTTACAACAAATATTTTTTTCTTTTTTTTTTCTTTTTTTTTCTTTTTTAATAGATACACTAATCTACTATGAAGTAATAGAAGTACCCCCTAACCTAAACATCAATAATAGCATCGAAATAATGTCAGTAATGATAAATATAGGAACCACAAACATTCAAATAATAAATGCATACGACCCAGGGGGTACCTTCTGCCCTACCAACCTAATCTCACTAAAGGCAATCACTAATAACAACAACAACAATCTAATGAACTGTGGCAACTTCAAAGCACACAGTGAATTATGGGGAGGTAAAAAGAAAGATCAAAGAGGAAAAATGGTTGAAAAATGGATAACTGAGAACAATCTGGTCATCTTAAATGACGGGTCGAACACTAGATTAAACCCTGAGGATGGTACTCTCTCAGCCATAGACCTAACCATCACTACGCCAAAATTGGCTCAAATCACAAATTGGTGGGTGGATCAGAAAGATACGTTAGGAAGTGACCATTTTCCCATCACAATCAATATTCAAACAAAAACTCAACACATTCCTAACGAAACCCCACCGAAATGGAGGTACCAACAGGCAGACTGGGACCAATTCCAATTATTACTAGCTAGAGTAAATCCAGATGACTTAGAAAGCCCAAGTATTGACATGTATTATGATAACATAACAGACACAATTATAGAAGCAGCTAACCGATGCATGCCAAAGACAACTAATATCCAAAATAAAAACCCTGTACCATGGTGGACTAAACAGTGCGCTATAGCACATAAAGACAAAAAAAGGGCCTTAAATAACTATAAACGCACCAAATATTCTATCTACTTCCAGCAATATAAAGATAAAGAAAAAGCACTAAAACAAACTATAAAAACTGCTAAAATTAATCTATGGCAAACCTTTTGCTCTAAACTGAGTCTAAAATCAAACTCAAAATAACTTTGGAACAAGATAAAATCCATAAAAGGGAAAGCAACTACCTCAGCCCCAAAAATTAACAATGCCATAACAAATAAAGATAAGGCAGACCTCCTAGCGAAGCATTTTTCGAACATGAGTAGCAACAATAATCACACCAAAAACTTTCAAGAACACAAAAAACTAATGGAGGGTACCCAACCTCAAATGTTTCAAGACCAAGGAACAAAAGAATCTCACCTAAATAGCGACATCACAGTACATGAATGGAAGATAGCCCTACGATCCAAAAACGAAACATCCCCTGGTAAGGATCAGTTAGGTTACATTATCCACAAAAAACTACCTATCAATATAACAATAGCCATAATCAAACTCTTTAATAGGATACGGGATAAAGGCCAACTACCCACCAAATGGAAACAGGCCATAGTAATACCAATCCCTAAGCTAGGTAAAGATCCCAACAACATAAATTCGTACCGACCCATCTCCCTTACAAACAATATTTGCAAAATAATGGAGACAGTAATCGCAAATAGGTTAAAACACCATATAGAAACCAATAACCTACTCTCCATAAATAAATGTGGCTTTCGGAACAAACGGTCCACAACTGACCAACTTCTCAGATTGGAAACAGAGATAAAACTCGCTTTTAACGCACATAGGAAAACCGATCACAACTTCATAGTGGTTTTTTTAGACCTAGGAAAAGCGTTCGACCTAGTATGGACCAGTGTACTAATGGCCAAATTAAACCAATTTGGAATAACTGGACGCTTGTTCAACTGGATTGGCGATTTCCTCACAGGCCGGAAAATTACCACAAGAATAGGCAACACCCATTCGGAAGAATTTTCACTTGAAAATGGAACACCGCAAGGCAGTGTAATAAGTCCGTTACTATTTAACCTAATGGTAAACGACCTTGACCTCAGTGTAGCCTCCACAAAAATAAACTTGTCACAATTTCCAGATGATAGTGGCATATGGAGGAATGGAAATCCTGCCAATAACACAGTAGTTAAAGAAATCCAGCAGAGCCCAGACAACATAGGGAGATGGGTGGACAAATGGGGTTTCAAAATATCTCATGAAAAAACTGTGGCAATCATATTCACCCCCAAACGAAATAACAACCTAGTCTATCCAAACTTCTATATACAAAATCAATTAATCAAATACGTAACAGTAGTAAAATTCCTAGGAATGTTCTTTGACAACCACCTCACATGGAAACAGCACATTGAACAACTGACCCAGAATTGTAACAAAGATCTCAATTTACTCAGGAACATCACAGGGACTTACTGGGGATCCAACCAGGAAACCCTCCTCACGATATATAAAAGCCTAATTAGGTCAAAACTGGATTACGGTTGCCAAGCATATAACTCGGCTAAGCAGCCTGTACTACAAAAACTTGACACTATCCAGAGAAAAGCCTTGCTATTATGCACAGGAACACTCCCCTCAACATCATTAGAAGAACTACAAACACTAACAGGAGAACTACCCTTAAAATTACGTAGGCAAGAACTGCTCCTCCGATATTCCATTCGATTAGATACCCACCCAGACAACCATCTCACCAAAATAGCTATAAATAAGTGTAAAGTTGTCTTCAAACCCAAAATCATACATATCACACCAAGTGGCAAAGTAATCCTTGAACTAAGAGAAAAGATACCTCTACTAAAAGAACATGTAACAAACAATACAGACCAGAACAAATCACCATGGTTACAAAAACCACCAAGGATTAACATTGAAGCTACCAAATTAGGCAATAAAGAAGGACAAGAAAACTTACTAAAACCTGTACTGGTAAACGAAATCAACCAAAGATACCAGGTCTATGTTAAAATATATACCGATAGATCAAAAACCAACAACCCACCAAGAACAGCAGCAGCAATAGTCATCCCTGAATTCAATATACAAACGGGATCCAGATTACCTGACTATTGCTCCATTTACACCACTGAATTCTGGGCTATACTTGAATCACTACAATGGATCAAAGACAACCAAATACCTAAAGCAGTCATTATAAGCGATTCCCTAAGCGTTATCAAATCGATCCAAAATCGCAATACACACTCTAGGGAACAATTCCTCGACAGAGCATGCCAATTAATCGACGATATCACCACGGCACATCAATTAGTCGAGCTCATGTTGATACCGTCGCACATTGGAAACTCTGGCAACGAAACAGCAGACAAAGTTGCAAAAACCAAACTAGGAGATCAAAACTCTATCAAGCTTAACTATAGCTCTACAGAAGCAATAAGCTTCGCACAAACATATATAGACCAAACATGGCAAGATTTTTTGAACTCCTCCACAAAAGGTAAAAAGCACCATGAAACCCAAAATACGTAGATAGGAACATACAGCTACCTAAGGGTACCTATTTAGTACAGAAAACCATAAACAGGATAATAACTGGAAAAACTAAACTAGTAAGCAGATTTAGAAGGTGTATAGGACCCACACCAGCAACCATTAACTGCTTTAACTGTCACACCACCGAAGATCTACACCACGTATTCAATAAATGCCCAACATATCAACCCGCTCGGAAAATATTTATCAAAAACCAAAAAGAGATTGGATCACCACACACATACCCAGAGTTACTTATGGACTCTAATAAAAATAAACAATCAGCATATAAAAATATAAATCAATTCATAGACTCAGCAGGACTTAGGAACAAAATATAATTACTATCCCCACAAAACCAAAAGACCCAGTAACTAGCTAAATAAATTTAGAAGCCACCACATAAAAAACCATAACATATCATTCAATTTTATAAAAGTATTAATAAATAATTCACTTACGAAGCACCTATAAAACACTAAGGAAACCGAAAAATCGGATGTCCTAGATGTCCTTAACGAACCGAGTAATCAGCTAGGATTCCTGTCCTAGATGTCCTTAACGAACCGTGTAATCGGCTAGGACTCCGGTCTCTTGCTAAATAAAGTATAAATAACATTCAATCTCTAAAAACATCAATTAATAAATAACTTAAAGAGGTAATATCTAAAACCTTATAAATATCATAACGTAGGAAACACACCCTAAACACCTCGACTAGTAATACCATAATAACCATGAAAATCTCTCTTCATACATGATATCTACTAAGAACCTCTATAAACAGCATAGAACATCCCCCTCCTTTTACAACATTTTGAAGAAGAAAAAAAAAAGAAAAAAAAACTGGAAAAAAAAAACAACAACAGGCAAATGCAACCAAAAACCAGCGACGTAAAGCAAGCAGGACCGTTCCCGAGCTCTCCTTCCAACTAATGACAGCCAACCATTCAACTGTAGGGACCTTTATGGACCCACAGATTGAGGCCAAACTATCAGGGTTCCTTGAATCTATAAAAGCCTCGGGGAGGTGGCACCATTCCCTTCCCCAGGAACAACTAGCAGGCTGCGGTGCAGTCAGAAAAAAAGTGGCACATGCACAATTGTGCGAACACTACTATAATAAAACTCAACAACAACAACAGCAGGTGTATGTATATGCCATGAACGGCGTTTGGGGGTGGCAAGTGGGTTGACCGCCCCAGGCCCCGCTCTTGAAGGGGCCCAGCGCTTCAGGCCTAAGGTCGTCCTTATGAGTTTGTCAAGCTATATTCTCCTCCAAATCGCGAAAGTTGATCTAGTCTAGCCATAATCAGTGTTTGCAGTAGCATACCAATCGAGATACCGATACTCTGGTCATGGTCGGCCCTAGGCCCCGCGTACTCCTAACGCCGCCTCTGGTAAATGATTATAACAAATAGAAAGTGTCACCTTGAGGTTGTAGGTGCGATATGTGCCGTTGCGTATTGTAACCGCGAGAAAAGAACAACAGCGAAACTGAGAAATATTAGTGGGATGTGATATAATCTACATCCGTTCTCTCTGGATTCAAAAACATATCGAGGTTCGCAACATAAGGTTGATGAGAACAAATTTAAGTCTGAAAATCAGAACGAATTTATATTCAACGTCACGTGCAGATTGAGAGTTATCAAAGTGCTTAAATTATAAGACAATGGGATTATTGGCGAACAAATCCTAATTGCTTCAGGTGATCCTTTTTGTCTTAGAACCAACCAATTAACATGCACATATACATTATTCTGGGATCTTGATGGAGCAATAAAAAGCATGGTAGTCTAGACAAAAAGCATATGTGACGATAGAAAAGTTCCCAAATTGAAATGCAAAAATAACACGTGTACAAAGGGTCTACATAGTAAGGTTCAAATATTCTCTGGTACTATACAAGTTTAACCACATTACGAAAACTAGTTAAACAATGAAGGCGCTTCATAGCCCGACCCGTTTTCATCGTTGTGAAATGGAAAGCAAATTCATACATTCTTGGCGGGAATGATCTATGTACCGCCTCTAGGATTCCATTTGTATCTACTGAACAGCACAGCGGATTTAGGAAGTTCAGTTTCTAATGTTGAAATTTTTTCACAAGTCTGCCAGATTGTTTTTATGTTCACTTCTGCGTTTACTCTTGCATCTTGTTATTCTGATTGATGTTGATTATGTTACATGTATTATGTAAGGCTGTCATTGGATGATTGTTATTGTGAGTGATGTTGATTATGTTACATGTATTATGTAAGGCTGTCATTGGATGATTATCTGACCCATGATTAGCATCAATGACTGTGACCAGCAAAAAAGCCCGCCTTAACAAGGTCTCAAATTATTTTTCTTACGTTTATTAGTTTAAATTCATAGTTGAATTCCTTATAACGAGAAGCTGTGTGAATGCCATAAAATAGAATAAATGACTTCACGTTAGTTTTCCCTTTCGACTAGTTCTTCTGGCAGGTTTAGTACCAGATTAATGCAACTTTGAATCCCAGTGCATCCCTTAAAGTATCACAAATATCAAGTACAGGAGCTAATGTTATTTTATTTTTACACATTAGTGCTTCACACAACATTCTATATTCGGGCCCATGTTAGTGCAGAAATAGACATAATAATCTCTTTTCCGACATTCAAATTGATGTATCAACATTCAAAGCGTCTTTTTTTCAAGATTTTGTTTCATTTGAATATGTTCCAATGATGCTTTCCAAAACACATGGTGAACTTGAGACAATTCGTTTGAGCTGGTTCAAACCTCGCTCACAACGGAACATAAGGTCGGTCTATTTTTTCCTCTACCTCTCTCATCCGTGTCGAAAGAATCTCTTGGGAACAGTCTCCTAACCTCCTGGATTATGGAAATTTAGAAACTAGAAACATCTTCGGTTCTAGAAGCCTGTTAAAAATATAGTTCACGCAGCAAACTCAGGCTTCTCTAGTACTAAGATCACTGAAAGTTCGAGATTGCCTTTGTCCTGGCAGATCATCGGATCTGTTTTCTTCCATAACAAAGATCAATCAAGTGGAGATAAGCTTGACAAAATAATCTCCACTAACTCATCGTTACCATACCTTTGTGATATATAACTACACTGCAATCTTTAATAGCATTCGAACCTGAATCTATGGATATGGTACTTACAATTGTGATGAAGAGGGCCCCAAAGTCACGTGAACTCGATCCGATTACTACACTAATACTGCCAGAGTGCTAAGAATTAATATTGGTTTCACTAACAGATAATATCGATACTTCTCTCTCATCCAGGAATATCCAATCACTTTCAAACCTGCCATTTTAAACCCTCTGTTGCAAAAACCGACACTAGACACTAATAATCTTAAAAATGCAATCAATCTGTTTCTAATCTCTTATTAATGTCACAAATCTTAGAAAATGTTGTTATAACCCAAATTGTGCTCATCAGAATTCAGATAGCATATTAAGCAATTTATAGTTTTTGCATGCCGCCCAAACCATAATGTTTATGCTGACGTATGCAAGAGAAGAAATAAACGTATTATATATGGGTGTCGGAGATGAATGGTGAATATTTTATGGCATTGACAAAATCAGTCTTGAGTGAACTGCTTAAAATCAATTTCGACGCGATCTTTCTAAATCGTGAACATAACTTTGCTTGACATCTGGAAACACATTCTCTACATCGGAAAGAAATCAAGTCCACAAAACACCCATCATACAATTAATTTTGCATTCCGAGAATATTGTGATATTGTCCAAATTGTGGCCAGTGCACATAAACTCAAGGAGAGTGGGTATAATATAAATGGCGATAAGCTGAGAGATATCTTGAATGCTGAAAAGTATGCAAGATGTCGAATATGAAACCAGATTTACCAATGGTCACCAGACCAGAATGATTCTGATGCTCGAGTAATTGCCTACTTATTCGCTGATTGATATAATGTTATGAAAACCTGTAGGATCTCACAAGACCATCATGCTTCACGAAGAAGACTGAGAACACAAGAAGCCAGGTTGAGTAGTAGTTGGTGCGGCATGATCCTGAAATGGAAGATATGCTAGTTGATCGGACTTTGAATGATGCATCTCCAGATGCTAAAACTCTTGTACAGTGTGGTGATGCATATGGTCACCAACAAGTCGAATATATGAATGAACGCTGCCAAACTAGTGATGAGCCCTAAACAATTGTGGTTGCTTCAACACAATGATGTGCTCTTGCTCTTTGCAATAATTCTGAACAGCTCAAGTAGTCTTTTAATACCATAGCTCGAATACTTGTTCAATACCCTAGCTCAAGTATTCTTTCAATACCCTAGCACAAGCACTCGTTCAATACCAAATTTTATACGATTAATACGGTCAAAAATAAGTTGTTAGATCACCTTTCATAATCGAGTGCACAGGTCTCACACGCAAACATTGTCAGATGTGCCAAGAATGATTAAAAACAAGAATAAAGAAAATTAATGTCAGTAAGCGCGGACGAAACATACGATTTGAAACGAAATCAGACTTTCCATAGAAATGTTGCACTTGCAAACAATGCAGATAATGATACAAATTTGAATAAGTATAGAAATACATTAAAAGTACCCTGCAATCACGAAATATTGAATATAAATGTTACCAAAATTCAATACATATTAAACTTGAATCATTGAATGTTTTTTTTTTATTGAAACGATGATGACAGTTTCCCGAGTGTTGTGATCTTGTTAAAATGTATGACGATGTAGTGTGCTTGAAACAACCTTTATGAATTCGACGTGATCGGTTCGCCAGGTTATATGCATATTCATCAAGCAAGGAGCCAAAAATATCTTAGAAAATCTGATGGTATTTGGGTGTTTATAAAATTATTTGCATGCTTCAATTATGTATATACATTCAAACTGTGACCATATAAAGTCTTCAACATTATCAAATTTAATTGAAAAAGACCTCTTTTTAGATGTATGATTATTACCTCCTGCCAATTGTATATATCTTGTAAAACATCGATAAATCATGTCGATGAGTATGGGAGGTCTATATTTAACAAACTGTCCTGTTAAATGTGTATGGTAGTCATATATCTAAGAAAACATCCTGTTTAATCGTTATTGTAGATATATATCTTTAGAAAAAAATATCTTATTTAAGGTGTGTAGTAGTTTTGTGTACTAAAATAGCTTGCTTAATATATCGGGTATGTGTATATTACATCCTGTTTATGGTGTTTGGTAGGTGTATATCGAACAAAACATACTGTTTAATGTTTTTGGTATGACTATATCTAACAATAAATACTGTTTAATGTTTTTGGTATGACTATATCTAACAATATGTACTGTTTAATATTTTTGGTATGACTATATCTAACAATAAATACTGTTTAATGTTTTTGGTATGACTGTATCTAACAATATGTACTGGTTAATGAGTGTGACTGGTGTATAACACAACATATGTAAATCTTATACTTTCTGCATTTGAGAATAAAAGGCTATAGGCTTTTATCTATGCACTGATCAAGCATACAACAAATGGCAGTGTTTTGCTTTTAACATATTTCATGCAAATGCATTAAACAATCAGCTATTAATGCAGCTAAGATGATTATTTCTAAAATAATCTGTTTAACCATCTCGCCACTATACTAATTAAGATTCTTACGCATTGTTATGACATGAACACAAACATAACTTGGATATTTAATATTCTGGATATAGTTCCATTTGCATGAAATAACTCGAATGTTTAGTGCAAGTGAACTTTTGGGTAGCAAACTAGTGACACATGTTTGCATTTTAATGCTTGTATAGGTGTTAGAGGATGCGGTTAGCATTCTTCCTCATCATATTAAATCTCATTGAGAAACCTAATGCAGGATTGTCCATAAATGGTTCTTGTGATATCCATTTGACACCTACAAATGCATCAGGAATTCTGCACCCTATTTGAGCAAAATGTTTTCCCACTTTGTAAATGTTAGCCATACCTTGAACGCTATCTGAGAAGAATTTGATATAAAGAAACAACGTTTTCAATCATATACATGTGTAGGATTTTCGTTTCATATCTCGCCCCACCCCTATGCAGTGGTGATAGGGCAGGGTTACACAGTTCGCCACATAGTATGGGTAGCCTCCTCCTGATATAACTGAATGCATAATTTTTGGTAAGAAAACCTTTTAAAATGTCGTTGAAATAATTGTATATTGGACCATTGACCCACTTCCAGGGACGCCAGGGATGAGAGTGAACTATGACATTTTTCTCGCACATGGTTACACAAAGTATAGCATAACAGAATTCCAGTTTTATAATTACCATCCAAAAGATTAAGAGGAGATATGGTAGAGGAGAGATACCCAATCACACTCACGGACGGACAGAAAGACAAACAAATGCTACCATAATAACGCAAAATGTTAATGATAATCGATGGGTAAACAACGTCTTGTTAAATATGCACGCGCGTCCCTACAAAACAAAATTCAAATGATAGAATCCACATTTTCACAACTGAACAAAGTGAACCTAAGTTATGCAGTGACAATGCTGCTACAATAATATTTAGAAAAAAAATAGAATAGACGTTGAAAACAGATTAGAATCAAAAGGTAACCAAATACCGCATATCACGACTTTATTATGGCGCAATTGAATAGTATTATCTGCTCTCGCAATTGAATAGTAATATCTGCTCTCGCAATTGTATAGTAATATCTGCTCTCCTTAAACAAAGGAAGAAAATAAAACCAGATAAGGCTTACACAGCATATATATTAATCTTCAATGAGAAAAGTTAGGACTTAAAGTGAGTTTGAAAATAAGTTCTTCGGATCTGTAATATCTCCTTGTTGGTGTTCATTTCTATTAAATGTATCGTGCACGTGACGCCCAATAGATATTGATACGTGGCATTAAAACTGATTGATCGATAAATACGTTTGATAATGTTATTGGAGGGTCTGTTGGAAATGTATCAGACTAATTCTGTTTTACCCTATGATCTTTCAATCGCGTGAAACTGATTTATTCCATCCATGTTCGAAATGGAGAATCAAAATCGCTGCAATATCAGGAATTACTCTGACAGGCTTAATCTCCCGTCCTATAGCGTATGAAATTGTATTGCGAAGGTAAATCTAATATCTCAAAATAGTTCACTGTAAACATTTGCATATTATTTCAAAGATACGTTTGTGTAACGTTTTGTTCACTGATCTGTCGAAGAAATGCTTGAAAATTTTTAAAATGTAACGTCTAAGTGCTTAATATTTCTTCAGCCACGCAGCATACATTAAATCAGAGTATATGATGGTATCTTTGTTGCTTAATACAAATGTTAACATTTACACAATTTCTTGTCTTTTTATAATGCCAACACGAATGCATGTGTGCCGGGGAATGTACTCGAAGCGTTACAAAGTGCACTTACCTTGCATGTTTGCTGGGCAAAGTACTCAAAGAGACACAAAGTGTACTAATTTTGAATGTGAATGAAATACGGATATCAAGTTCAACAGTGTAGTCTTTACTATTTAAAATCTATTTATGAAATTTCGGAATTTCTTCCCAAACTAACAAAGGTTATCTTGGTTGTATTATTTTGATTTCGCTTTCAAGCAAACAGGGCAAACAGCTATGCCAAAAATGAGACATAAAACAGAATCAGGTCTAGTTGTGTACTCTCAAGCCCAGAACAATCCTATTTCCACACTTTCATCTGACAAGTGTGTGGTTTGCCTAGCAATTACTTTCTGAACTATGATTAGACACTATCTACTCATCATTAGTCTAACGTTTTTTTATAAAATGTCTTGATTACCATATTTCACATAATTCTTTGCTCGAAATATAACAAAAGAGTTTCCCATTTTGTTAAAATTATAGCGGACCCTTAGTGTCATAGTGTTGGTGGAAACGTATTGCCCCTAATTAAAGATGATGCCCAAGATGCTAAAGTAGGCTGTGAATTATGTTACATAGGTTACAATGCACATGAGGTCAGAAGGCCAGTTTTGTGTTATATAATAATGCAATGAACTGCAGGAACCAGCTTTCATTTGCATAGACTATATATGTATATATCAAAATCAATGACTCCCAACAAAGCATGTTAACTTCAGCAGACAATTTGATCACTCATTGAACGTATTATTAGCAGCGTTAAAAGAAATACTAAAGATCGATTGTTCTTTATTCAAATATCGTATTGAACATTTTTCTGTAATTTCGATATGATTATATATTAAATAGTTGAGGACGACATACATCCCAGTGGAATTACATATAGAACATTAGAGATACCCCGATTGTGTGAATATTAAGGACCAGTATTTCTTTATTCCCTAACCTAATTAGGCAGTAAGTACTACTTTTCCGAAAAAGTGTTTTCAAATTACCTTAATTTAGTTTCAGTCCACTACTTATTATGTCCCACCTGATCTAAGCCTCCTCCCAACAAGGTTATTTTGTCTATGCCACCTCTCCAGTTTTCCCCATTCTTTTCCGATATAAAAGCCCGCTGGCGAGGTTCCTTTTGTTTCATTGCTTACGATAATATCTTGCCAAACCGCTAATTGTTCCTATTTCAGTTGATTTAACAAGTTGGACATTTAGGTTCTAATCTCCACCCCGTCCAGCAGCCACCTTTAGATATAAAAAGAACAGTGAGTTTTTAGATAAATGTTGTCTACATGACAAAATATTCATTACAGTTTCTCTGAGCATTAGAACAAGAGAACAAGGTTCGATTCTACTCGTCAATGAACATATAGCAATTGAAAAAGATCATACTTGCCTACATATTATACAGAACCACTTAAATTTCGTAATCTCAGATAAAAACTCCAGAGAATCTTCTATCTAGTCCATTTTCAAAAATGGAGATAGGAAACATCTCTAGTAGAATATGAAATAGAAATGTAGCTTCGCGGCGCAATATAGTTTCGTCCTAGAATATATAATACTTCAGTAAAGAACCATATAACTATGGGAGAAAAGGTTTGTAATATAAATTTAAGATAGAAATTCCATGAAACTGGTAACTATTTACATGTGTACAGCATAACACAAAATAAGCAAATTTATATTGTCGCACTATAATTCACTGAACCATTAGGGTACCTACCTTTCGTTTTATGTGTATACACCCATTTGACACGATCTGTAAAACAAATATAATAAAGATTTTAATTAGTGTGGCCATTGTTTTCAAGCTAGGCACGTCCGTCATGATGTAATGGAGCATTTTCCGTCCTAAATTTACAATAAAGGAACTTTATCTTGCCCCTACTGAAAACAAGTATTATGTGATGCTTTCACATGGAAGTTCGTATATTTTTTAAGCAGCTTCAAATTGGAGCTCTCTATGGGTTCAGGTAATATTTTTTAATCATCCCATCTTTAACTAGAAGTGTTACATTGAGATACGTAACGTAAACCTAGATATCTTTTGGTGACAGTAACGAGCATTTAAAATGCAAATAAATTCAAGTTTACTGCTATTTCAGCAACTAAAGCATGCACGGAATGTACAAATAGTACTGAATATATTACCACAATATTAAAAACGAAAGCCGCTTTAAGTATGAATGTTATTGCCGAGACTGTTTGTAAAAATGGTAGTTTACCTTCCTACGCATGAACTTCAGTGTCCTTCAAAATAGGTACGATTTAAAGTTACACGGTGGATTGTGATTTAATAACGCTATACCGAGAAAAGTTACATAAAAATCTGACTTTTATTAATCCACGATATTTTTTAGTATTTTGTCAGTTATAAGTACATGCTTGCAACAAATATTTTTTTCTTTTTTTTTTCTTTTTTTTCTTTTTTAATAGATACACTAATCTACTATGAAGTAATAGAAGTACCCCCTAACCTAAACATCAATAATAGCATCGAAATAATGTCAGTAATGATAAATATAGGAACCACAAACATTCAAATAATAAATGCATACGACCCAGGGGGTACCTTCTGCCCTACCAACCTAATCTCACTAAAGCCAATCACTAATAACAACAACAACAATCTAATCATCTGTGGCGACTTCAAAGCACACAGTGAATTATGGGGAGGTAAAAAGAAAGATCAAAGAGGAAAAATGGTTGAAAAATGGATAACTGAGAACAATCGGGTCATCTTAAATGACGGGTCGAACACTAGATTAAACCCTGAGGATGGCACTCTCTCAGCCATAGACCTAACCATCACTACGCCAAAATTGGCTCAAATCACAAATTGGTGGGTGGATCAGAAAGATACGTTAGGAAGTGACCATTTTCCCATCACAATCAATATTCAAACAAAAACTCAACACATAACTAACGAAACCCCACCTAAATGGAGGTACCAACAGGCAGACTGGTACCAATTCCAATTATTACTAGCTAGAGTAAATCCAGATGACTTAGAAAGCCCAAGTATTGACATGTATTATGATAACATAACAGACACAATTATAGAAGCAGCTAACCGATGCATGCCAAAGACAACTAATATCCAAAATAAAAACCCTGTACCATGGTGGACTAAACAGTGCACTATAGCACATAAAGACAAAAAAAGGGCCTTAAATAACTATAAACGCACCAAATATTCTATCTACTTCCAGCAATATAAAGATAAAGAAAAAGCACTAAAACAAACTATAAAAACTGCTAAAATTAATCTATGGCAAACCTTTTGCTCTAAACTGAGTCTAAAATCAAACTCAAAATAAATATGGGACAAGATAAAAGCCATAAAAGGGAAAGCAACTACCTCAGCCCCAAAAATTAACAATGCCATAACAAATAAAGATAAGGCAGACCTCCTAGCGAAGCATTTCTCGAACATGAGTAGCAACAATAATCACACCAAAAACTTTCAAGAACACAAAAAACTAATGGAGGGTACCCAACCTCAAATGTTTCAAGACCAAGGAACAAAAGAATCTCACCTAAATAGCGACATCACAGCACATGAATGGAAGATAGCCCTACGATCCAAAAACGAAACATCCCCTGGTAAGGATCAGTTAGGTTACATTATCCACAAAAAACTACCTATCAATATAACAATAGCCATAATCAAACTCTTTAATAGGATACGGGATAAAGGCCAACTACCCACCAAATGGAAACAGGCCATAGTAATACCAATCCCTAAGCTAGGTAAAGATCCCAACAACATAAATTCGTACCGACCCATCTCCCTTACAAACAATATTTGCAAAATAATGGAGACAGTAATCGCAAATAGGTTAAAACACCATATAGAAACCAATAACCTACTCTCCATAAATAAATGTGGCTTTCGGAACAAACGGTCCACAACTGACCAACTTCTCAGATTGGAAACAGACATCAAACTCGCTTTTAACGCACATAGGAAAACCGATCACAACCTCATAGTGGTTTTTTTAGACCTAGGAAAAGCGTTCGACCTAGTATGGACCAGTGTACTAATGGCCAAATTAAACCAATTTGGAATAACTGGACGCTTGTTCAACTGGATTGGCGATTTCCTCACAGGCCGGAAAATTACCACAAGAATAGGCAACACCCATTCGGAAGAATTTTCACTTGAAAATGGAACACCGCAAGGCAGTGTAATAAGTCCGTTACTATTTAACCTAATGGTAAACGACCTTGACCTCAGTGTAGCCTCCACAAAAATAAACTTGTCACAATTTCCAGATGATAGTGGCATATGGAGGAATGGAAATCCTGCCAATAACACAGTAGTTAAAGAAATCCAGCAGAGCCCAGACAACATAGGGAGATGGGTGGACAAATGGGGTTTCAAAATATCTCATGAAAAAACTGTGGCAATCATATTCACCCCCAAACGAAATAACAACCTAGTCTATCCAAACTTCTATATACAAAATCAATTAATCAAATACGTAACAGTAGTAAAATTCCTAGGAATGTTCTTTGACAACCACCTCACATGGAAACAGCACATTGAACAACTGACCCAGAATTGTAACAAAGATCTCAATTTACTCAGGAACATCACAGGGACTTACTGGGGATCCAACCAGGAAACCCTCCTCACGATATATAAAAGCCTAATTAGGTCAAAACTGGATTACGGTTGCCAAGCATATAACTCGGCTAAGCAGCCTGTACTACAAAAACTTGACACTATCCAGAGAAAAGCCTTGCCATTATGCACAGGAACACTCCCCTCAACATCATTAGAAGAACTACAAACACTAACAGGAGAACTACCCTTAAAATTACGTAGGCAAGAACTGCTCCTCCGATACTCCATTCGATTAGATACCCACCCAGACAACTATCTCACCAAAATAGCTATAAATAAGTGTAAAGTTGTCTTCAAACCCAAAATCATGCCTATCACACCAAGTGGCAAAGTAATCCTTGAACTAAGAGAAAGATACCTCTAAAAAAAGAACAGGTAACAAACAATACAGACCAGAATAAATCACCATGGTTACAAAAACCACCAAGGATTAGCATTGAAGCTACCAAATTAGGCAATAAAGAAGGACAAGAAAACTTACTAAAACCTGTACTGGTAAACGAAATCAACCAAAAATACCAGGACTATATTAAAATATATACCGATAGATCAAAAACCAACAACCCACCAAGAACAGCAGCAGCAATAGTCATCCCTGAATTCAATATACAAACGGGATCCAGATTACCTGACTATTGCTCCATTTACACCACTGAATTCTGGGCTATACTTGAATCACTACAATGGATCAAAAGACAACCAAATACCTAAAGCAGTCATTATAAGCGATTCCCTAAGCGTTATCAAATCGATCCAAAATCGCAATACACACTCTAGGGAACAATTCCTCGACAGAGCATGCCAATTAATCGACGATATCACCACAGCACATCAATTAGTCGAGCTCATGTTGATACCGTCGCACATTGGAAACTCTGGCAACGAAACAGCAGACAAAGTTGCAAAAACCAAACTAGGAGATCAAAACTCTATCAAGCTTAACTATAGCTCTACAGAAGCAATAAGCTTCGCACAAACATATATAGACCAAACATGGCAAGATTTTTTGAACTCCTCCACAAAAGGTAAAAAGCACCATGAAACCCAAAATACGTAGATAGGAACATACAGCTACCTAAGGATACCTATTTAGTACAGAAAACCATAAACAGGATAATAACTGGAAAAACTAAACTAGTAAGCAGATTTAGAAGGTGTATAGGACCCACACCAGCAACCATTAACTGCTTTAACTGTCACACCACCGAAGATCTACACCACGTATTCAATATATGCCCAAAATATCAACCCGCTCGGAAAATATTTATCAAAAACCAAAAAGAGATTGGATCACCACACACATACCCAGAGTTACTTATGGACTCTAATAAAAATAAACAATCAGCATATAAAAATATAAATCAATTCATAGACTCAGCAGGACTTAGGAACAAAATATAATTACTATCCCCACAAAACCAAAAGACCCAGTAACTAGCTAAATAAATTTAGAAGCCACCACATAAAAAACCATAACATATCATTCAATTTTATAAAAGTATTAATAAATAATTCACTTACGAAGCACCTATAAAACACTAAGGAAACCGAAAAATCGGATGTCCTAGATGTCCTTAACGAACCGAGTAATCAGCTAGGATTCCTGTCCTAGATGTCCTTAACGAACCGTGTAATCGGCTAGGACTCCGGTCTCTTGCTAAATAAAGTATAAATAACATTCAATCTCTAAAAACATCAATTAATAAATAACTTAAAGAGGTAATATCTAAAACCTTATAAATAACATAACGTAGGACATACACCCTAAACACCTCGACTAGTAATACCATAATAACCATGAAAATCTCTCTTCATACATGATATCTACTAAGAACCTCTATAAACAGCATAGAACATCCCCTCCTTTTACAACATTTTGAAGAAGAAAAAAAAAAGAAAAAAAACTGGGACAAAAAAACAATAACAGGCAAATGCAACAAGAAACCAGCGACGTAAAGCAAGCAGGACCGTTCCCGAGCTCTCCTTCCAACTAATGACAGCCAACCATTCAACTGTAGGGACCTTTATGGACCCACAGATTGAGGCCAGACTATCAGGGTTCCTTGAATCTATAAAAGCCTGGGGGAGGTGGCACCATTCCCTTCCCCAGGAACAACTAGCAGGCTGCGGTGCAGTCAGAAAAAAGTGGCACATGCACAATTGTGCGAACGCTACTATAATAAAACTCAACAACAATAACAGCAGGTGTATGTATATGCCATGAACGGAGTTTGGGGGTGGCAAGTGGTTCGACCGCCCCAGGCCCCGCTCTTGAGGGGGCCCAGCGCTTCAGGCCTAAGGTCGTCCTTATGAGTTTGTCAAGCTATATTCTCCTCCAAATCGCGAAAGTTGATCTAGTCTAGCCATAATCAGTGTTTGCAGTAGCATACCAATCGAGATACCGATACTCTGGTCATGGTCGGCCCTAGGCCCCGCGTACTCCTAATGCCGCCTCTGGTAAATGATTATAACAAATAGAAAGTGTCACCTTGAGGTTGTAGGTGCGATATGTGCCGTTGCGTATTGTAACCGCGAGAAAAGAAAAACAGCGAAACTGAGAAATATTAGTGGGATGTGATATAATCTACATCCGTTCTCTCTGGATTCAAAAACATATCGAGGTTCGCAACGTAAGGTTGATGAGAACAAGTTTAAGTCTGAAAATCAGAACGAATTTATCTTCAACGTCAAGTGCAGATTGAGAGTTATCAAAGTGCTTAAATTATAAGACAATGGGGATATTGGCGAACAAATCCTAATTGCTTCAGGTGATCCTTTTTGTCTTAGAACCAACCAATTAACATGCACATATACATTATTCTGGGATCTTGATGGAGCAATAAAAAGCATGGTAGTCTAGACAAAAAGCATATGTGACGATAGAAAAGTTCCCAAATTGAAATGCAAAAATAACACGTGTACAAAGGATCTACATAGTAAGGTTCAAATATTCTCTGGTACTATACAAGTTTAACCACATTACGAAAACTAGTTAAACAAAGAAGGCGCTTCTTAGCCCGACCCGTTTTCATCGTTGTGAAATGGAAAGCAAATTCATACATTCTTGGCGGGAATGATCCATGTACCGCCTCTAGGATTCCATTTGTATCTACTGAACAGCACAGCGGATTTAGGAAGTTCAGTTTCTAATGTTGAAATTTTTTTTACAAGTGTGCCAGATTGTTTTTATATTCACTCCTGCGTTTACTCTTGCATCTTGTTATTCTGATTGATGTTGATTATGTTACATGTATTATTTAAGGTTGTCATTGGATGATTGTTATTGTGAGTGATGTTGATTATGTTACATGTATTATGTAAGGCTGTCATTGGATGATTATCTGACCCATGATTAGCATCAATGACTGTGACCAGCAAAAAAGCCCGCCTTAACAAGGTCTCAAATTATTTTTCTTACGTTTATTAGTTTAAATTCATAGTTGAATTCCTTATAATGAGAAGCTGTGTGAATGCCATAAAATAGAATAAATGACTTCATGTTAGTTTTCCCTTTCGACTAGTTCTTCTGGCAGGTTTAGTACCAAATTAATGCAACTTTGAATCCCAGTGTGTCCTTTAAAGTATCACAAATATCAAGTACAGGAGCTACTGTTATTTTATTTTTACCCATTAGTGCTTCACACAACATTCTATATTCGAGCCCATGTTAGTGCAGAAATAGACATAATAATCTCTTTTCCGACATTCAAATTGATGTATCAACATTCAAAGTGTCATTTTTCAAGATTTTGTTTCATTTTGAATATGTTCCAATCATGCTTTCCAAAACACATGGTGAACTTGAGACAATTCGTTTCAGCTGGTTCAAACCTCGCTCACAACGGAACATAAGGTCGGTCTATTTTTTCCTCTACCTCTCTCCTCCGTGTCGAAAGAATCTCTTGGAGCAGTCTCCTAGCCTCCTGGATTATGGAAATTCGTAAGGTGCTACCTCATTACTCTAGAAGATTTCAGCTCTAATTGTGACTGTTCTGCAAATTTAGACAATCAAGACTCCTAGATTCTTTACACATTTTCAACCTCAATCAGTCAATTAGCCAACCCACAAATAAACATAGTCCAATATTAGACTGAATTCTCCATAAACGTGATGATAATATTCTACAGTCTTCATTTGGGTTCCACGAACATGCAACAACAGTTCATATTTGCGTTATATGCCACCTATGAGTTCCTATTTCTTCATTTCTCTTTGCTACTTCGCGCTGCATAAAGGTAACGCCGTTAGATAGAAAGGATTTTGTTTTCCGCCAAACTCGCTTTTCATATGCAGCTTTAGAAACTAGAAACATCTTCGGTTCTAGAAGCCTGTTAGAAATATAGTTCACGCAGCAAACTCAGGCTTCTCTAGTACTAAGATCAATGAAAGTTCGAGATTGCCTTTGTCCTGGCAGACCATCGGATCTGTTTTCTTCCATAACAAAGATCAATCAAGTGGAGATAAGCTTGACAAAATAATCTCCACTGACTCATCGTTACCATACCTTTGTGATATATAACTACACTGCAATCTTTAATAGCATTCGAACCTGAATCTATGGATATGGTACTTACAATTGTGATGAAGAGGGCCCCAAAGTCACGTGAACTCGATCCTATTACTACACTAATACTGCCAGAGTGCTAAGAATTAATATTGTTTTCACTAACAGATAATATCGATACTTCTCTCTCATCCAGGAATATCCAATAACTTTCAAACCTGCCATTTTAAACCCTCTGTTGCAAAAACCGACACTAGACACTAATAATTTTAAAAATGCAATCAATCTGTTTCTAATCTCTTATTAATGTCACAAATCTTAAGAAAATGTTGTTATAACCCAAATTGTGCTCATCAGAATTCAGATAGCATATTAAGCAATTTATAGTTTTTGCATGCCGCCCAAACCATAATGTTTATGCTGACGTATGCAAGAGAAGAAATAAACATATTATATATGGGTGTCGGAGATGAATGGTGAATATTGCATGGCATTGACAAAATCAGTCTTGAGTGAACTGCTTAAAATCAATTTCGACGTGATCTTTCTAAATCGTGAACATAACTTTGCTTAACATCTGGAAACACATTCTCTACATCGGAAAGAAATCAAGTCCACAAAACACCCATCATACAATTAATTTTGCATTCCGAGAATATTGTGATATTGTCCAAATTGTGGTCAGTGCACATAAACTCAAGGAGAGTGGGTATGATATAAATGGCGATAAGCTGAGAGATATCTTGAATGCTGAAAAGTATGCAAGATGTCGAATATGAAACCAGATTTACCAATGGTCACCAGACCAGATTGATTCTGATGCTCGAGTAATTGCCTACTTATTCGCTGATTGATATAATGTTATGAAAACCTGTAGGATCTCACAAGACCATCATGTTTCACGAAGAAGACTGAGAACACAAGAAGCCAGGTTGAGTAGTAGTTGGTGTGGCATGATCCTGAAATGGAAGATATGCTAGTTGATCGGACTTTGAATGATGCATCTCCAGATGCTAAAAATCTTGTACAGTGTGGTGATGCATATGGTCACCAACAAGTCGAATATATGAATGAAGGCTGCCAAACTAGTGATGAGCCCTAAACAATTGTGGTTGCTTCAACACAATGATGTGCTCTTGCTCTTTGCAATAATTCTGAACAGCTCAAGTAGTCTTTTAATACCATAGCTCGAATACTTGTTCAATACCCTAGCTCAAATATTCTTTCAATACCCTAGCACAAGCACTCGTTCAATACCAAAGTTTATACGATTAATACGGTCAAAAATAAGTTGTTAGATCACCTTTCATAATCGAGTGCACAGGTCTCACCCGCAAACATTGTCAGATGTGCCAAGAATGATTATAACAAGAATAAAGAAAATTAATGTCAGTAAGCGCGGACGAAACATACGATTTGAAACGAAATCAGACTTTCCATAGAATTGTTGCACTTGCAAACAATGCAGATAATGATACAAATTTGAATAAGTATAGAAATACATTAAAAGTACCCTGCAATCACGAAATATTGAATATAAATGTTACCAAAATTCAATACATATTAAACTTGAATCCTTGAATGTTTTTTTTTTATTGAAACGATGATGACAGTTTCCCGAGTGTTGTGATCTTGTTAAAATGTATGACGATGTAGTGTGCTTGAAACAACCTTTATGAATTCGACGTGATCGGTTCGCCAGGTTATATGCATATTCATCAAGCAAGGAGCCAAAAATATCTTAGAAAATCTGATGGTATTTGGGTGTTTATAAAATTATTTGCATGCTTCTATTATGTATATACATTCAAACTGTGACCATATAAAGTCTTCAACATTATCAAATTTAATTGAAAAAGACCTCTTTTTAGATGTTGATTAATACCCCCTGCCAATTGTATATATCTTGTAAAACATCGATAAATCATGTCGATGAGTATGGGAGGTCTATATTTAACAAACTGTCCTGTTAAATGTGTATGGTAGTCATATATCTAAGAAAACATCCTGTTTAATCGTTATTGTAGATATATATCTTTAAAAAAAACCATCTTATTTAAGGTGTGTAGTAGTTTTGTGTACTAAAATAGCTTGCTTAATATATCGGGTATGTGTATATTACATCCTGTTTATGGTGTTTGGTAGGTGTATATCGAACAAAAAATACTGTTTAATGCTTTTGGTATGACTATATCTAACAATAAATACTGTTTAATGTTTTTGGTATGACTATATCTAACAATATGTACAGTTTAATATTTTTGGTATGACTATATCTAACAATAAATACTGTTTAATGTTTTTGGTATGACTATATCTAACAATATGTACTGGTTAATGTGTGTGGCTGGTGTATAACACAACATATGTAAATCTTATACTTTCTGCATTTGAAAATAAAAAGGCTATAGGCTTTTATCTATGCACTGATCAAGCATACAACAAATGGCAGTGTTTTGCTTTTAACATATTTCATGCAAATGCATTAAACAATCAGCTATTAATGCAGCTAAGATGATTATTTCTAAAATAATCTGTTTAACCATCTCGCCACTATACTAATTAAGATTCTTACGCATTGTTATGACATGAACACAAACATAACTTGGATATTTAATATTCTGGATATAGTTTCATTTGCATGAAATAACTCGAATGTTTAGTGCAAGTGAACTTTTGGGTAGCAAACTAGTGACACATGTTTGCATTTTAATGTTTGTATAGGTGTTAGAGGATGCGGTTAGCATTCTTCCTCATCATATTAAATCTCATTGAGAAACCTAATGCAGGATTGTCCATAAATGGTTCTTGTGATATCCATTTGACACCTACAAATGCATCAGGAATTCTGCACCCTATTTGAGCAAAATGTTTTCCCACTTTGTAAATGTTAGCCATACCTTGAACGCTATCTGAGAAGAATTTGATATAAAGAAACAACGTTTTCAATCATATACATGTGTAGGATTTTCGTTTTATATCTCGCCCCACCCCTATGCAGTGGTGATGGGGCAGGGTTACACAGTTCGCCACATAGTATGGGTAGCCTCCTCCTGATATAACTGAATGCATAATTTTTGGTAAGAAAACCTTTTAAAATGTCGTTGAAATAATTGTATATTGGACCATTGACCCACTTCCAGGGACGCCAGGGATGAGAGTGAACTATGACATTTTTCTCGCACATGGTTACACAAAGTATAGCATAACAGAATTCCAGTTTTAGAATTTCCATCCAAAAGATTAAGAGGAGATATGGTAGAGGAGAGATACCCAATCACACTCACGGACGGACAGAAAGACAAACAAATGCTACCATAATAACGCAAAATGTTAATGATAATAGATGGGTAAACAACGTCTTGTTAAATATGCACGCGGATCCCTACAAAACAAAATTAAAATGATAGAATCCACATTTTCACAACTGAACTAAGTGAACCTAAGTTATGTAGTGACAATGCTGCTACAATAATATTTAGAAAAAAAATAGAATAGACGTTGAAAACAGATTAGACTCAAAAGGTAACCAAATACCGCATATCACGACTTTATTATGGTGCAATTGAATAGTATTATCTGCTCTCGCAATTGAATAGTAATATCTGCTCTCGCAATTGAATAGTAATATCTGCTCTCCTTAAACAAAGGAAGAAAATAAAATCAGATAAGGCTTACACAGCATATATATTAATCTTCAATGAGAAAAGTTAGGACTTAAAGTGAGTTTGAAAATAAGTTCTTCGGATCTGTAATATCTCCTTCTTGGTGTTCATTTCTATTAAATGTATCGTGCACGTGACGCCCAATGGATATTGATACGTGGCATTAAAACTGATTGATCGATAAATACGTTTGATAATGTTATTGGAGGGTCTGTTGGAAATGTATCAGACTAATTCTGTTTTACCCTATGATCTTTCAATCGCGTGAAACTGATTTATTCCATCCATGTTCGAAATGGAGAATCAAAATCACTGCAATATCAGGAATTACTATGACAGGCTTAATCTCCCGTCCTATAGCGTATGAAATTGTATTGCGAAGGTAAATCTAATATCTCAAAATAGTTCACTGTAAACATTTGCATATTATTTCAAAGATACGTTTGTGTAACTTTGTGTTCACTGATCTGTCGAAGAAATGCTTGAAAATTTTTAAAATGTAACGTCTAAGTGCTTAATATTTCTTCAGCCACGCAGCATACATTAAATCAGAGTATATGATGGTATCTTTGTTGCTTAATACAAATGTTAACATTTACACAATTTCTTGTCTTTTTATAATGCCAACACGAATGCATGTGTGCCGGGGAATGTACTCGAAGCGTTACAAAGTGCACTTACCTTGCATGTTTGCTGGGCAAAGTACTCAAAGAGACACAAGGTGTACTAATTTTGAATGTGAATGAAATACGGATATCAAGTTCAACAGTGTAGTCTTTACTATTTAAAATCTATTTATGAAATTTCGGAATTTCTTCCTAAACTAACAAAGGTTATCTTGGTTGTATTATTTTGATTTCGCTTTCAAGCAAACAGGGCAAACAGCTATGCCAAAAATGAGACATAAAACAGAATCAGGTCTAGTTGTGTACTCTCAAGCCCAGAACAATCCTATTTCCACACTTTCATCTGACAAGTGTGTGGTTTGCCTAGCAATTACTTTCTGAACTATGATTAGACACTATCTTCTCATCATTAGTCTAACGTTTTTTTTTATAAAATGTCTTGATTTTCATATTTCACATAATTCTTTGCTCGAAATATAACAAAAGAGTTTCCCATTTTGTCAAAATTATAGCAGACCCTTAGTGTCATAGTGTTGGTGGAAATGTATTGCCCCTAATTAAAGATGATGCCCAAGATGCTAAAGTAGGCTGTGAATTATGTTGCATAGGTTACAATGCACATGAGGTCAGAAGGCCAGTTTTGTGTTATATAATAATGCAATGAACTGCAGGAACCAGCTTTCATTTGTATAGACTATATATGTATATATCAAAATCAATGACTCCCAACAAAGCATGTTAACTTCAGCAGACAATTTGATCACTCACTGAACGTATTATTAGCAGTGTTAAAAGAAATACTAAAGATCGATTGTTCTTTATTAAAATATCGTATTGAACATTTTTCTGTAATTTCGATATGCTTTATATATTAAATAGTTGAGGACGACACACATCCCAGTGGAATTACATATAGAACATTAGAGATACCCCGATTGTGTGAATATTAAGGACCAGTATTTCTTTATTCCCTAACCTAATTAGGCAGTAAGTACTACTTTTCCGAAAAACTGTTTTCAAATTACCTTAATTTAGTTTCAGTCCACTACTTATTATGTCCCACCTGATCTAAGCCTCCTCCCAACAAGGTTATTTTGTCTATGCCATCTCTCCAGTTTTCTCCATTCTAAAAGCCCGTTGGTTGGGTTCCTTTTGTTTCATTGCTTACGATAATATCTTGCCAAACCGCTAATTGTTCTTATTTCAGTTGATTTAACAAGTTGGACATTTAGGTTCTGATCTCCACACCGTCCAGCAGCCCCCTTTAGATTTAAAAAGAACAGTGAGTTTTTAGATAAATGTTGTCTACATGACAAAATAGTCATTACAGTTTCTCTGAGTATTAGAACATGAGAACAAGGTTCGATTCTACTCATGAATGAACATATAGCAATTGAAAAAGATCATACTTACGTAACTATTATACAGAACCACTCAAATTTCGTAAATTCAGATAAAAACTCCAGAGAACCTTACATCTAGTCCATTTTCAAAAATGGAGATAGGAAACATCTTTAGCAGAATATGAAATAGAAATGTAGCTTCGCGGCACAATATAGTTTCGTCCTAGAATATATAATACTTCAGTAAAGAACCATTTAACTATGGGAGAAAAGGTTTGTAATATAAATTTAAGATAGAAATTCCACGAAACGGGTAACTATTTACATGTGTACAGCATAATACAAAATAAGCAAATTTATATTGTAGCACTATAATTCACTGAACCATTAGGTTACCTACCTTTCGTTTTATGTGTATACACCCATTTGACACGATCTGTAAAACAAATATAATACAAATTTTAATTAGTGTGGCCATTGTTTTCAAGCTAGGCACGTCCGTCATGATGTAATGGAGCATGATAATTCATGATTAAAGCCATTTTCCGTCCTAAATTTAAAATAAAGGAACTTTCTCTAGCCCCTACTGAAAGCAAGTATTACGCGATGCTTTCATATGGAAGTTCGTATATTTTTTAAGCAGCTTCAAATTGGAGCTCTCTTTATGGGTTCTAGTAATATTTTTAAATCATCCCATCTTTAACTAGAAGAGTTACATTGAGATACGTAACGAAAACCTAGATATCTTTTGGTGACAGTAACGAACATTTAAAATGCAAACAAATTCAAGTTTACTGCTATTTCAGCAACTAAAGCATGCACGGAATGTACAAATACTATTGAGTATATTGCCACAATATTAAAAACGAAAGCCGCTTGAAGTTTGAGTGTTATTGCCGAGACAGTTAGTAAAAATGGTAGTTTACCTTCCTACGCATGAACTTCAGTGTCCTTCAAAATATGTACGATCAAGACTGTTTTTAAAGTTAGACGGTGGATTGCGATTTAATAACGCTATACCGAGAAAAGTTACATAAAAATCTGACATTTATTAATCCACGATATTTTTTCGTATTTTGTCAGTTATAAGTACATGCTTATAACAAATACCAAGTGTCACCTTCAACTAGCAGATATATGTAAATGCCATGAACGGCGTTTGGAGGTGGCAAGTGGGTTGACCGCCCCAGGCCCCGCTCTTGAGGGGGCCCCGCGCTTCAGGCCTAAGGTCGTCCTTATGAGTTTGTCAAGCTATATTCTCCTCCAAATCGCGAAAGTTGATCTAGTCTAGCCATAATCAGTGTTTGCAGCAGCATACCAATCGAGATACCGATATTCTGGTCATGGTCGGCCCTTGGCCCCGCGTACTCCTAACGCCGCCTCTGGTAAATGCTTATAACAAATAGAAAGTTTCACCTTCAGGTTGTAGATGTATGTAAGCTACACTATCCAGAGCCTTGATAGCTCGGGAAAAACAGTTGGACCTATGTTGGTACAGTCCTCGTCATTCCAGTGACAGAAAAATCGGTCGGTTCCTGGCCATCACTAATTTTACAAATAATATGACAATATCAATATGGAAATTAACATAATCTGAACTCTGAATATACATCCATGTCCAAGTAGGCTTAATGCATCACGGGTAGTAGAATGTGAACCACCATTTCACCATTGCTATTAGCGGTAATAACATAAAGTGGAAACATCACCTCATGCGCAATTAAAGGAATATTGATTGTCCAGGTTACGTTTATTTCAAACTCAATATTGTTGTTAAGCTCGCAAGGTATATAGTGATCAAAGCAAGTAGGGACATTGATTTATGAATGAAGATAACACATTGCAACCCGAAAAAGAAAGATATTAACTTGAAGATGTGCTCAACTGCTTAATACATAGCTAAACATTGTCTGAAAGGAACGTTATAAAAAAACATTTGGACCATATATTTATCATGAATTTGGTCGAGTTAATAAATTCATTTTAGACTACACTGAGGTCCATGCATAGGAAGATACCAGAGTATCGAATGACAGTCCATGTGCATATAAAGATTTGCAGCAGATCCATCTCTCTAAGGGTAGACGATATCGTGCTGAAAACAACAAGGCAAGACCCTGTCATTATTTTCAATTGTTTAGTTTTTTAAGGCGCGCCAACGTGTATGTCATCATGGGTGCCAAGACGAAAATCTTCATTAGCAATCTTTTATTGCTAAATCAAAGGATAGCAGACCACTCCCTCTGATTGAAATATTCAAATCGATTCCTTATACGAAAAAAGATCTTGCATTTTAATCTTTATGAAAAGGATAAATATCCAAGATTAAGAAAATCATGGATCGCGCATCATAAATGATATTTAGAGGGTCACATGACCTGCCTTAACACAACTATTGGTGCCCTCTACTTCGTTTCTTGTCATAGCCAAAGGTTTATCGAAGCTTCGTTAATGACATGGAGAACATTAGTGAGAGAAAACTCAATTACTATTCCCTTCTATCTTCTGCTTTTACACCAGCTTTGACATCTAAATTTACATACATGTTTTATTATCGGTGTAAAATTTGATAAAATCTACACGAACAAATTTATTTCTCTGCACAGCGTTTATACTAGAAATGGATTGTATTGCACAATTATCGCTTTGTAGCAAGGTTTTAACTATTTTATCATATTCAGTAACAATATTTAATTAGTTGAGTGTATGTATATATGTTGCATCTACTTTCAATGAAACATTGTTGAATATTACGGCACGTCATAAAAACATAACATAACGGTAATGATAGCGAGAATATTGATTACTACTTCATATTTGTAAGAACTATCGGTCCTATGGAATTGTAAGTTCTCAATGCTGTGTCTGTTAGATAACATTTACCAGCATGCACTTTGTTATAAATATTTTCTCAGCCTTTAAACATATATATACATGCATACCACAGAAAACAAATGTCGCTGTTATAGGGCGCTCTCTCGTGCTTAATATTAAAGGATAGCCCATCTAAGATTACCGTGCAGTCACAGTACATTTCCAAATATTAATACCTACAATTCAGCTTTCATTATTGTACATTTTTGTGAACTGACCATGATGAACAAGTGGCGAAAAACATGTCTCAATTGGCTTGTTAATTGTGACCCGTGTACCTTTAATTCATGGAAAAAGAACGCAAGGAGTTTTGAAACAGATAATGTTTATGGTTGAGTCTCTGTTGAGCAAGGTTACGAAATAAAAATATTTAATGTTATGCGGAATCGATGCTTTTATTTGTCAACCAAGTTGACAATTCATCTTAAAGGAAAAATTCTTTGACAGAGATAGTTGCTCTTCTGCTATTATATTCAGTTGCATTGACCTGAAATCCAATCAGCGGTTAACTTTATATCTTCATTTGATATATGGTTTACAGATATGATATCATTCTAAACCTAATTCGCAAAAAAATTATTATTTTTTCGCCTATATGTGTCAAAATTGCTGATAAAATATGACGAACTTATACATATTTTTAGGACAAAATATTGTATAATTTAGCAAGCAAAAAAATAACATTGAACCAGTATAAACAGGATTGTACATATGTTTATTCTCTGATTTACCTCTGTACAATCTTCATGACTGTCGACATCCTTTAGATATTTAATCTAGACGAAATTAATTTTGTTCTAAATTTGTTCCTCTTATAAAGTGACGTTTCAAGATTTAATGCCGGAATAATCAGTTTTCAGCTTTTACTATTGCTGCGAAGGAGTGCCTCCTTGTGCCCACGTTTAATTGCAATTTCAGTGTGGCAAGGAGTTTCCTAAAATAGCATAGCATATTACCCTAATTAGATAATTACTGAGGGTCAGATATAAACAACAAAATAAATGGGTGGACTTTTATTGCAATGACTGTGACATTTAAACTGCACAGCATCAGTGTATTTGCCTTTAATTGACGATAATCGCATGCATCCCTAAATATGTTGACATGGTTGCCAACGATACAGGCTAAAACGGGCTTTTCCTTCGAGCTAATTATTGGCGAAATTTCGTAAATAGAAGCTACATATGCATCCTTTTGAAAACCCAAAATGTACTTGAGTAAACGGATTTTTGATATTGAATACTGCATATCACTAACACCGTATAAGTATAATTAGATAATAAATGTTGGTATATTTGACAAATATTTTGGTAGTCTATGATTAGATATTGGTGTATGCAGGAATACTTAGGTGTTTTATGGTAAATCACTCCTCCGATGGAAAAAGATTGGTAGCTCCAAATGATAAGGCAAAATTTATCAAACGAATGAAAGTAATTCAATATTTGAAAATGTCAAGAATGCAAATGCTTATGATACAAATAGAACTTGTATGGCCCAAGTTGTGATATTATTGACGTCACAAGCTGAATCATATCAATTCTTGATAATAATAAAAATCAAGCCCAATGCCTTCTCATTGTCTACCTACTATTCTACCTCATACCCCAAAAGAAATTAAAACACAAGTATTCTACAAGCAAATCTTAGAACAACATCAAATTTGAAACGAATGGATATTATAGATCTAAGAATAGGGGGTTACAACAAGATAATTAATATAATTAATTTCCTACTTAAGAGCCAGCAAAGCAATATAAACCAGCCGCCTTTCCCTGTTTTCATTACGGCTTTAAAGAAAGGGAAAGAAGGAAGTTAAAACGCTTTGTGCGACGTTTTGAACGTCAGAAACAGCGGTTCTAAAGACAAGCAAACAGATGACGATGAGACATTCGGTTTTGAGGACAACATTTTTTTTTTTGTTTTCTTCCTCAGTTGTAATCAATGTTCACAACGTGTGTGGAATGTAACATTAGTAGTGAATGGGGATACTATAGGGTCTATGGGACTTATCATTAAAAATACCCTTGGGACAGTATAGGGTCTATGTAAATTTAACATGGAGAAAAATCGTGGGACAATATAGGGTCTATGGGAATTAACATGGACAAAAACCCTGGGACTGTATAGGGTCTATGGGAATTAACATGGCCAAAAACCCTGGGACTGTATAGGGTCTATGTAAATTTAACATGGCCAAAAACCCTTGGGACTGTATAGGGTCTATGTAAAATTGAAACAGGGAGGGTCTCTATTTTTTTTTTTTAAAAAAATAAAAAACAAAATAAAAAAAGGGGTAGACAATGGAAAGGCTATCTCTTTTCGAGAAATATGGCTGGCCCTGAAAAGGGCCTTTGGGTTTTTCTTCTTCTTTTAACTTCTTAACTTCTTCCACCATCCTCTTATTTTGTCCATCATTCCTTTCTTCTTTTTCTTTTCTGTTTCTGGCAGCCAGTCCGGGTGGCCCATGGCCCGGAACTTCTCTTGGATTTTCATCCAGTTTGTGTTCAGTTTTTCGAATTCATCCCTTTTTTTCTATTTTCTTCTTCTTTTCTTTCCTTTGACCACTTTTCTTTGATTATCTTGACTTGTTCTCTCATCACTTTCCTCATCATCTCCTCTGCTTTCATTATTTGGTTTAAACCCCATTTCACATAGGACCACTCAGTCCACTCCAAAATATCTTTTAAAAAACACTTCACTTCAATAGCATAATCAAGGGCCTCTTTCAGTTTACCGACTTTCACATAGTCAAGTTTTATAAAGCCTCTTAACTTTTTAACTTCCTCTTCAATCATGTCCACAATCAGATCCCTGGCAAGTTTTAGACTCGTCACTTGACTTTTGACAAAGTCCTTAGTAACTTCATGCATCCACTCCTTCTCTAGCCTTTCCACCACATAGGCTGCATCTGTCATCCAGTACCAACTATCCTTTAGCTCATTAAATAGTTCAATACTCATTTTCTTGGGTTCTTCCGTAGAATGGTTCCAACGACAAACTTGATGGGTTCTTATAGTGAAAGCGCGGACGTGAAGGAAAACATCCCCTACTTTCTCATTTCATATAATATAACCCTAACTATACTCTCTACATAAGCTAAGAATCAATAAATAAAGCCATAATCTACTATTCACACAAACTTACTTCATCATTTACAAACACAAACACACAAACTTACTTCAGCATTTACAAACACAAACACACAAACACATACACTTCCACTATTAATAAAGAGTTAGTGTTTATATTCACACTACTCTACCTACACACATTGGCAAATCGATCGTTATTTCTTTTCTAGAGTATTGGGGTAGCCCTGAAAAGGGCTGTTTTTTTAACTTCAGAGGCCCCTGGTTAATGGTGGCACCTTCCGGGTCTGGCACCACAGACACAACGTCTACTCCAATCATTAGTCCAATTCACATGACTTGTTTGAAGAGCAGACGGGGGTTGAGTGGCTTCACTATCCCACTCCTCCGTTTGCGGAATAGTGAACACTTCTTCTTCTCTCTGTCTTCTTTGTCTTTGTCTTCGTTGTGATTGTGGTTCAGCTACAGGCTGGCGAGATGTCCTTGCCTCAGGTGTCACCTTGCACACAGGGTTCATCATAGGGTGACACCTGATCTCTATCTTTCTTTCATTCTCTTCTTTCATTTTTCTCTCCTCCTCCTCCTGTTCTATTCTCACTTCTTCCACAAGGGCCTCCGCAGTCAGCTCGTTCAGTAGGTATCTGGCATACTCCAGATGCATCTGAAGTTCCATCAATTTAGTCAGTCTGCTGCTCATTTTTTACTGTTGATCAATCAACAAGGGTAGCTAGACTGCGCAGCGAGTTTCAATTTATACTGAAAGCGCGGACGTGAAAGAAAACATCCCCCTAATAACATAAAATTCATCTTACCTAGATCGTGACCAAAATCAACAACAACGCGCGGACCTAAAAGAAACACTCACTCACTTTTGTATGCTACCCATCACTATTGTAAAATTTTTTATAAATCACTTCAATGGACTATCCACATACGCAAAGCAATCCAATCTAACCCTAAATATACACCTCTAACAGCCAAAAAAACAAACATCATTTTTAATCTACTATCCATACCAACTTACTTAATCACTTACAAACACTAACACACAATCACATACCCTCACATTTTTTTTAAAAAAGAGTTAGTGTTTATTTTCACACTACTCTACCTACACACATTAGCAAATTAATAGCTATTTCTTTTCTAGAGTATTGGGTAGCCCTGAAAAGGGCTGGGTTTTTTTTGTTTGCTATGGCATTCTTTTTTAGTTTCTAAGAATGCGATGTGCTCTGAGGATAGACTTTCTGGCGATAGGTCTGCTTCTTCGGAAAGAGAAGAAGAACTCTTTGGTGTCGATACGACAATCGACAAAGCCTCTGTCAGCTTCAGGTTGCTGCTGCTGCTGTTGTTGTTGTTGCTGCTGTTGCTGCTGTTGCTGCTGTCTCTGAAGTCTGTACTTCTCTGTCCATTCTTCTTTTTCCCTGTTCATTTCTTCTCTGAAGAGCTCTTCTATCAGGTCTTCAGTGATTTTTAACATTCTCACATTCTCTATTTCTTCTGGCTTCGGTATCAGACTGTGTCTGACCCTATGCAAATTCACGTAGGCTTCGTTGAGCTTAGCTAGTTTGGAGCACATCTTCGTAGGAGGATGAGTCGACAATGGATGGTTAGACTGGCAACAACCCCGGTTCTTAAAGTCAAAGCGCGGACGTGAAGGAAAACATCCCCCACAAGGTTTTCGAGCCGCAACGTTCATGAGAGGGATAGTAAGAAATGAAAGAGCATCAATCCAACATTCTTATAGCTAAACAAAAGACAAAGGCATTTTTTTCAAAACACAACATTTTTTATTCAAAAATCACTTAACACTAAAAAACAACTCTAACATTTTTAACAATCATCCAACACTATAACATCAAACAATCTTTTCAAATCACAAACATTTTTTCTCAATGGACAATCTACTTTAAACAGGGCTGACAACGTTGTGAATGAAATTGTGATTTCCACTGTTGGAAATCATTAGGCCATTGATGGACACTACGTTTCCTAGCTTGAGACAAAAGATAAGCATAATGGTCACAAAACCATCGATCTACTTTCACATCGTTTCTAGCAGAAGAACGAGGATCGAAATGAGTCACTAAATGTTCTAAGGTATAGCCCAGGCTGCGATGATGCAGAAAATACACACAATATTGTCCACACACCAAGGAATCTGTGCCTTGTAATTTCACGTTATTGAATCGGGTGGTTTGAGCATTTCTTCTCATAAAGTCAATGATATCGTCTTCCAAAGGGGGCAATCCGTACGAATCGAAATATTCCACACATCCTTCTTGAGGAAAGTAGACGGCTACCCAGTGGGTTCCTGGGAGATGACTGTCGTCCGTGTTGATCACGTAAGCTTGATGGTCTTTAGGTTTGCGATGAGGGAGTTCATCTTTAGCACAGACGACAGGATTCCAAGAAGCCGTATACGAACTGTGGTTCAAAAGGTAATAAAGTTCCCAGGTATCCATTGTTTTGTGTTTTTTCTTCTTCACAGGTAATAATAAGTTGTCAATTCGATCCTGACTTTTTGCTTAAAAATGTCTGACGAATAAACGGTTATTCGTTCTGTTTCCTCACTCTGATTCAGGAGAGCTTCGATACGATGGATCTCTTGAGTGGTTAATGGTGGACAAGAATGTTCACGCAAGTCTTTATACCACTGGTGCAACACGTCTTTGTTCGAGATGAGACTCCAAGCTTCGTCCAGATACTCGTCCAATTTTTCTTCTTGACTTAACATCAGGCATTTATCGTGTTGAATTTGACTGGGATGATCGTTTTGACATCCATAGCAGTTTTTCTTGATCAATTCTGTTATTTTGTCGACCAAGTGTTTGGCAAAACAGGAGACTAAATGGGCTTCTTGTTCTGGCCATCTTGACTTCATCATGATCACTTCTTCTTCCACAGTCTCCTCACATTTCATGTCCAAAGTTTCTCCACTAGGTAAAGAGGGATAACAGTCTTCCATGACTTCTAATAATCTAGAATGACTTCTCTCAAACTGTTGATTTCTATGGTATTATCGAATTCTGCATACAGGATGACGTTCACTGGCCAGATTTTATAGGGTGGAAATGTCCCTCGTCGCTGCCTTGGTCTGGAGTGAAATCGAAAGCCCACAAAGCATAGCCTCCTGCATAATCCTTGTACTTAATGCCGTGACTGGTGTTGGTTCCTAACTGGCCGGTGGCTTCGTACAGGGATAAGTACGATCTCAAGTAATTTGTATTCTCGTCAGTAAAGTCAGGTTCGAAAGGTCGGGTACACAAGGTCTTGCCATCGCGACTGACTTCGATTTTCTTCACGTTGAAGTGTTGAAAGTTGAAAGGATTTTTAGGGAAGGCTCCGTTGAAGGCTTCATTCTCGACCATACCAAGGATTAAACTCTTGGGTAACTGTCCTTGAAACAGATGATCTTCGATCATGGAATGATGTTGAGCGGGAATGGTGAACGTTTTCACTTCCACGCGTCGTATGGGATACTTGGCGGTCGTTCTGCTCAACGTTTGACTGATGTCGTTACCTACTTTAGGTAACACTTCTACGCGTCGTACGTAGAGTTTGGCTTCTAGGATTTTGCTTTTAGGAGCCTTAGCAGCCTCAGCCTGCAAATGGAAAGCGGTACTGCTGCGATTCAGTCTCAAGCGGACATTGTCTCCGTTCAGCAAATATTTCTCTTGCAACCACATGTCCAAATGCAAACGATCCATCAGTTCTAAACTCCTGTTGTTTAAGATTTCTCTTGCTCTTGCCTCAAAGCCGGAATTGGTTCCATCCAATTTGTCGAATTTGTTTGCTACGTCATTTACCCACAGCACACAGGCATTGAGATGACTATCCTTGGCTTCTTTTCCGTACGTCAAGAGATTTTCCAGGTAGGCACGGTAAGGGTAAGTATCCATGCTGCTGCTGACCAGTTTGTTATTCAAGTACAAATCCACTGAGCTGAACAAGGAATGCATGAAATTGTTGACGGGAGCTATATCTTCAGCGTCATCTACTGGACCACTATCTTTATCTAGAACTTGGACTTTCAAGTACAAGTAACTGCTATTCAGATCGATGTAATCTTCGGGCTGTCCCTTGATTTCGAACTCGATGGGAGCGGAATCGACCAATGAGGAGATGGGGTTAAATTCCACCCATTGGGATTCTTGCATGGTAATCATGGTGGGGGGCATGGGAAACAGATCCAGTTCCGTCTTGGAACAGGCGCAAGACTCTCGGTGCATCATTTTTTTTCTGTGTTTCAATAATCGAAAACGTCTAAGTCTCGAACGGTTCTTCTTTTCTTGGTCTTTCTCGCTTGAAGTCTGGTGAAAGGGTGTTTTCTTCTTCGTCGTCTCTTTCTGCCTTGTCCTTGCTGAATGCCTGACTCGGTAGCGTGCAGGGTATTTATAGGTGTGTCTCGTCGGCCTAAAATGTCTTTGCCCGTTTGCAGCAAGACATTTTTGCCAGCCCTCATGAAGGCTTCTTTAGGGTTTTGTTTGTCGATGATGACATTTTGGAGAAATTCTTTGCCTTGTGTCAGTGCCGCATCTTTCAAGGCGTGCAATCCGCGTGTCACCATCGGTTTCAACACTGGGGCCACCGAACGAAAGGCCGATTTTAACATGTCTCCTAAACCGTGTCCTCGCTGTCGAGTAACCCCTCGGTACACTGGATACATGACTTACTTACGAATCGTGAGAAAACCGTTTTCGAAAATGGAGTTTCACCGTGACTTTTCCTTTGGTGAATGGAATATTTTGTCCCAAATCTCCTTTTATAGTAATGTTGACCGTGTCCAAATACGACTTGCTGACAGGCAAATAGTGAGGATGTACAAATTCGCGGTGGACGTGGTAAGTGTTTCCACCTTCCTCGTCAGCGTTCGTGGCAGAATCCACTTTGAAAGGAATGACACGCAGTAACGGCACGGAGGTGTGTCCCACCACGTTGTACTCCACCACATCGGAATACACAAAGATCAAAGTCAGTCCTTGGTTCAGTTCTACCGGGGTACGAAAATACTGGCCAAAACTATTGTTGTCGTGAATGATGGGTAATTCGTTTTTTTCTTTTTCTACTTTCTCCCTCATCTCCATGTCACCGCCCAACATGTCAAACAATTCACGACAAAATACAATGGAGACGATTTTAGGCCGTTCAAATTTTATTAAGAAGCGACGAGCTACTTTGTGGTACTCCATGGTGACACTTTTGTTCTTGACATTGACATTGGAACTCTTAAAAGCTTCCCCAAACACACCATTAAACTTGGTAGCTATGGTGTTGACCAAATGTTGACCACTGAAATAATAGCCTGCGGGAATCACCAAGTTGTAGGTCCACGTTTTAGTTTTGTCATCATAGGTTTTATTGGTATATGTGCTACTAGTCTTATCCAACTCTTGTTGCAAATGTGAGTCATGAACTTCCACCGTAAAATAATTTTGATTGGGAATGACATTGAGGACTTGGGTCGGGTGAATCATTTCTACTAAAGCCACTTCCCAATGGGCTTCGTGATCTAAGGGGATGGCTTGAGGTAATTTGGCCGTGTAACAGCACAACGTGTTGTTGGGAAACACCTCCATGGAACTGTCACTGGGTAGAGTTAAGTAAAATTGGTTTTGGTGACTCATAATTCCAGAGTTCTGTGGTTGTCCGAGGGGATATTACTGGACGTCAGAGGTGTGTCTCCGCTCAAAATGGGGTTCTAGTTGTGGTTGTTGTTGTTGGAGTGGTGACTGGCACTGGCACTGGACACAACGTTCCCGTTCGAGGAGAATTTCAGGGAGGGATTGGGAAGCAGGTAACCGATGCAACTGCTCAATAAAATGGTCCACAATTGTTTGTCTCCTTGTTGCAAACTCAAATTGGCAATGGCTGCCCCGATGACACAATACACCACGAAGATTTGGCAGAAAAAGACGATTTGCGTTTTAGGCACACGTTCTCCACACCACACCCACAAGGGTTGTTTTTTTAAATCTTGCACAGAAGAACTAGGGGAAGAAGGAGTGGTCGACGTAGCTGCGTCTGCTGTGTGAAAGAGCATGATGGTCACTTCTTCTTTTTATAGTCGATGACTTGCGAAGCGTCGATCCAAGAATCGAAACTGGGTGGATATCCTTTCCAACGTACTTTGACTTCTTTGACACGTCGTTTGCCCACTTTACGGGTTCTGCGTTCGAGAATGCTTTCGATGTCGTACACGTCGTCTTCTTTTTTGGTGACACGTTGTAACTCGGGCAAATAAAACGTTCCTTTGAGTACTTCTCCGTTCATGTCTTCCAATTTATAGACGGCAGGATGACGGCCATGCACTCGTCCAGTGACGCGAAACAATTCGGTCGTCCAGTTAGGTAAGTAACCTTTGTCGAAAGTGCGTTTGGTTTTGCCAATGCGCACCCAATCTCCTACGGTCAACTCTCCACTTTTCTTGGGGACAGCCCTCGTCGGGGACGTACCAAACAGACGCTCAAACACCAGCACTTCGTTGTCGGGAGTCACGTCTTGCGGGGCACGTCCGATGCTTCGATGGTAAGATTGGTTGTACGCTTGCACCAGGTGCGGTAAGATGTCGATGTACTTCAGAGTGTGGTGATGCGTAAAATATTTCCACATGCGTTCTTTCAAAGTGCGTTGAAAACGTTCCACGATGCTGGCTTTGGTTTCGGGATTCTCGGTGGTAAAAAAATGAATGTCACGTTTCTTTAATTCTTTTTGGAAAGCTTGGTTCAGAAATTCGGTGCCTTTGTCCGTTTGCCATCGAAGAGGGTGACGACCGCTTTGTTTCAACACCCGTTGCAGGGCTCGCACTAACTCGCTGCTCGATTTGGAAGTCAAGGGCACGACCCAGGCAAATTTGGAAAAGACGTCGATGACACAAAACAAATATTTGTAACCACGATTGTAGCTGGCCAAATGAGAGACATCGGCTAAATCGGCTTGCCATTGATGATCGATGCCTTCCACTCGGGTGCGACTTCTGGAAAACTTGCGTCGAATGGGTTTGTGTAAAGTGTAGGTAGCTTGTTCTTGTAACCATTGTTGCACTTGAGGTAAACGGAGACTTTTCAGTCGCGTTTTGGCAGCACGATACAATTTTTGAACTCCTGCGTAACCTGCAGGATGGGAGGGATCGTAGTAAATGCTGGCTAAGACTTTTTCCATTTTTTTATTTTGTGTTGGTGTGTTAATAAGACACCCACTCTTGGAGGATGCTACTCTTTTTCTCTTGGGGTATTTTCTTGGATTGCAATGCTTTGCGTGTGCGGCCAGCAATAGGTGTTGAAGAGGAGGAGGATGTCTGAGCGGGGGATATCGGTTCTTGTTTCACTTCTGTCTTCACTTCTGTCTTCACTTTCTTTTTCTCTTGTGAGGAAGAAGGGGTGGCCATCATCTTTTTAATCCATCCAATTCTGGAGGTAGGTGGTGTTGTTAACTTGCGTACTTTTTCTGGTGGAGTTTGAAACCCTTCCTCTTCTTCTCCTTTTTCTGTCTTGGTCACGGGTACTGGTGGTACTGGTACTGGTACTGGTACTGGTGATGGTGCTGGACTTTTCATCAAGGTCTTAAAATCTTTCAGAGTGGGTAGAGCTGTTTCGTCTAAAGCTTTCTGGTGAAAGAGTTGCAGTCGTTGCAAGAGTTGACCGTACTTTTGCGATTTTTCTGTTTCGGACAAATCTTGGCGATCCATCAAGGATTGCAATCCGTGTTGTAACTGGGACATCTCGCTCAAATTGGGATTGGGAGGTAAATGCGGGATGCGCTGTTCTTGCCACCGATGGTATTCCATCATCGTTTGTAAGGCAATAAACCTAGTTTTCGTCCTTCCATGGGGTTGTCAGGGGTGAATTCTGAGATCTTGGGACTTCCGACGGCCTTTTTATCTTGCTCCCACCAGTCCTCCCAACATGGTTCCCAAGACTCCTTTCAGTATGGGGCCTAACAAGAGAGGTAAAATGCCTCCACGTTGGACCAACATCTTCTTTTTTTGACGAATGGGAATTCTCTTTAGAACCATTTTCCGAAGAACGTGACGATGTTTGCCTAAGCATTGTTTCTGGTGTTTGGACAAAGGGATCGTGCCTTTCAAAACGTTCAAACAACATTCGCACACGGTATCGATGACCTCTTTAGACGCCGTTTGAATGAGTTTTTTTCGTAGGGGTGGAGAAGCTTTGGACAGGACAGATAACATGTCCCCATGTTTGGCTAAACGTGGTGGTAGTCCTTTCCTTTTCTTTCCTTGGGGTTTTCTGGAGGGTGACATCTTTGCTTGTGGGTTCCGGGACATTCACCAAACAGACACTAACGTCGATGACTTAACACACACCCTTTTATCTTTTTTTTTTGTGACTATCGCTTTGTCATACAGGTGACAATGTTTTTCCCAAAATCGCCAAGGAATCCTCCCCTTTGTTGACGCCTCTTTTTCTTGGAACGACTGTGTCTTTTCTTAGGGTAACGTCGATGCTTGGCTAAGCGCTTTGTCGGATGACGCGTCTGCCTTTGTCTCTTTCTTTTGTGGCTTCTTGGAGGTGACATCTTTTACAAGTTCACTGATACCCCGACTTGGTCACAGGTCTTTTTATACTGGAATTCGTCGCCACTGATTGTCTTTACGTCGTATCAGTTTGAGGACAGGCATGACACGTCGTGCAGGGGTACGCAACGGACTAAATCGAGCCAGTTCTTGCTTGGACAAATCCAGTAAACTTTGTAACATGCCCGATCTTTCATGGACTTTGATTTTGGGAGAAGGTACTTTGTGAACAGCAGCCACTGCCGCTAAATTGGAGGGTCCTGCCACTGGGGAAGTTCTTTTGGGGGTCATCAACGGAGAAGTTCTTGGTGTGATCAACGTCTCCAAGTACTCTTCAGTTCCTGGTGACATCAACGGAGAAGTGGACAAACGTGAGGCTGCCGGAGACGCAGTCACCGCTGTGGCAGGTCGTGGTTTGCGAGTGTAAGGTTGCGTCCTGGCCGAAGTACCTCTCTTGCGACTAGTTTTCTTCTGTGGACTTTTCTTTTTCTGAGGACTTTTTCTCTGTTTCTTTTTCTGGGGGCTTCTTTTCTTTTTCCGGGGTGGTGTCTGGTAAGAGGAGGGTCCTGCCACTGGAGAAGTTATTCTTCTTGGGGACCTGGTCTTTTTCTTTTTCTTCTTGGGGCTTCGTTGGACTTTTGTCTTGGGAATAACTTTGGGGGCATTAGGATCCCATCTTAAGAGTGAGCGAATGATGACCCCTCCTAGAGTACCGCTCCCTCCAGGTTTCAAAATGATTTGTTTTTTGGTTTGAGTGTCGATGCGGGGATCGGCCAGTTGGACCAAAGCGACTTTGTTTCGATCGAAAAAGCGTTTGGTTTGATGAGGAATCTGAATGATTCCTTGGAGTAATTGACGTGCCGTCACCGTGAACCATCGTAAGACTTCTTTGAGACTAGCTTCTAAGACACGAGCTCGTGTTTGTGGATCTTTTTCTCGACTGATGTCATACAAGGCACGAATCAATTTGACGGGAAGATGCGACTGAAGGGACGTCATGTTCGCACTGAGAGTGAGACAGACTGTAACAAGATAACCGGGTGGGATATTTCGGATTAACAACAGAACACATTTTGACGACACAGATATATGGTTTAATGTGGCGATTTATATGAGTAGTGGATTATGAAGATGTGTGCGTATTTATAATCCAAATATTGGATCTATTTAACATAAAAACGCACAGTTTCAAAGATGGAAAAAATATACAAATAAATTTAGTGCAGTAACCCTAAAATACAGGATAAATGATTTCACAAATGATTCATTAATGGAAAGATGAATATAGTTCACTCAAATAGTAAACAATGTAAGACTTTACACATAGTAAAAAATGTATTCGCTCAGGTAGCGAAATTATGTCACTAAACAAGAACGGATATACAATCTATCCTTCCAGTCCTGAATAATACACTGGGTCTTACTAACCCAAAATTAGCATACAGCTAATAAAATACAAATGTGGAGATGCACTCCGTCACCCGTGCACCATATCCGCTCCACAGCTCCTCCGAATCAATTTCACAACCAATATAGACTCCGGACCCTCGGAATACTATGATCACTTGAAATATTAGACCCTCCGGATACTTGAAATATTAGACCCTCCGGACCCCTTGGTCCTTTGACGGCTCTACAGCTGGGTCACCTTAGTCCCTCTGGACACTCCGGACGCTAGACATTAGACGCTCCGGCACCTTAAACGCTCCGGACACACGGACGTTTCTACACTCTGACAACACCGGACACCCCGGATATTCCTACCATCAAAACTCACTCAGCTGAAAATATACCCGATACAGTGTACTACACTTGATACAGACATAACGTAAGGACGTTATACATGGTAAGTTAAAAAGATTATATTATAATGGCAATTACAAAACAGAGGTTCAATAGTAAACCTAACCCTGCTTGATAAGACAATAGTAAACAATTCTTTTAAAAAAATGTAGCTTTACATTACCAATATAAATCTACATCGCAACAAGAATAAAAAATGCACGCATTATGGTATGTAAAGAAAACTATAACAAACATGCAAAGGCAAATATGGTAATACACTAGTTATCACTTAAAACCCAAAACATTACCTACCCCTACAGCTGGAGTTGTGCGATTCCTTTTAGCAGGCCGCTTGCTGACAAAACCATTAGTATTGTAAAGGTCCTTTACATGTAGTAACGTATTTATACCTTTAGAATTTTCGTTATTCTTTATCAAAGGCACCTTGCACGTGTGGCACAGGACGAATCGTACTCACGATTTCGAAATACAATAGACCCTGATATAATCACCCTCGGGCATCGTTGTACAGCGAAAAGAAACGAAACCCGAGTACATGTATTTAATTAACAACCTTTACACCATTCCGTGACACAGACGAAAAAGGGTCTGAGGTTTTTATAGATTTTTTTTATGGGGAGTGAAATGAAGTCGAGGACGGAGACGTATACAGGACAGGCCCTCCGTCTTGGCACCAGTGGTGAAACAAGTGGGTACGAAATCGCAAATCCTCGGGAGTCGTAGGTTTCAAATCGACGAGTAAATAGGCGTGTGGCGTTTGAGTGGCATCGTCATACGCCTGAGTCAGCCAAGGCGTTCCTAACTGTTTGGCTAAGACTTGCACTTGCGATTTATCTCGAGGGCTTTTAAACAAGACCACGTAATGCGCATTGAGACTGATGGTGCGATGGGGCTTTACTTTGTTGAAACAAATTTTGGGTGATGTAAACGACACTGGCATTACGGTGATGCCCTTTGCGCGTGAACCACAGTTTAATTTCTTCTTCGTCTTCTCCTAACATGTCGTCGAAAATGACCAAATGGGTTAGACGGGAGTCAGAGACGATGCCATCGTCTTCTTTAGGAATGCCTTCCACAAACACGATGGAATCGCCTTGACTTTCTCGCAAGAGGCTGTACGCCGATTGCCACTCTTTGTAACACCACACGATTCGTTCATGGGGTCGATCGATCAAATGATGTTTATGTTCGATCAAACGTTTGACGAATTCGATTTTGCCTGAACCGCTAGGTCCAGCAATGAGCATGTTAAAGGGATGGGGAAGATACAAAGCCTCCCAACTGGCACGATCTAAGTGTTCGTCGATGACTTTGACAGTAGAGGAAGAGGGAGCAGAGACAGCAGAGGTAGCCATGGTGTGAGAAATGTCACTTGTGACACGAAAAACAAACAAGACAAGAGTTTATATACTTTTTCAGAACACGTTTATTGAATGTTTTTTTTATCAAACATGAATACGAAAGACAGAAATACATAAAATCCAAAGGCTTAAGTACAATGATAAAAGGCATATGATAACGATGAACGTGGAATAAAAACAAGTGTCTGTACAACATGTTTTGGGTAATGTTCTAACCAGTTCTATAGTAGGGGGTAAGGTCACACAAGTGTCCTCCCGAAAGGGTCTTTCAGGCCTGTCCACGACAGTCCTGTCCTGGGTGACGGGTTCTTCTGGCACCGACACTAACACGGGTTGAAAAGTAACTTTTTTCCTTGAACAACTCTCGTGCATACTGGGCCACTTCTTGGGTCCAAGCCTCAAAACCCCATTCTTTCCAGGCACGGACATCTGTCCAATGGGGATGTAAGTCACAAGCTACACACACATCGTCATACACGTCTTGGGTAGCTAAAAGTTGACGAATCTTTTTTTCCTGTTGAGGTCGAGAAGTATCCAGATGAAAACGCAAGGCTTTGAGCAAATGGAGTTTTTCGTGACCATTTAAGGCAATGGAGGTGGTAAGTACTGATCGTAAAGAGTCCACAAGGAATCGGCTGGTAAACGAAATCCCAGAAAACAAGTCACTAAGACACACACCACTTGTCGTCCAAAATTGAATGGATAAAATTCTTGTAATAATTGATGGTAATGATCCACGGTTTGAATATGGTCATTGAGTTCCTTCCATGGAATCTGTTGGATGACATGTGACATAAACCGTGGCATGGCAGCCTGTTTTTATATTCTCTTTTTTTTGGATGCAATACACGTACTTTCTAGCCAGAGATCTTCATTCTCCAGTAGGGAATCTAAATCTTGCATACTGTAACCGAAACGTCAGAGTTCGTTTAGAAGTTTCCTCTTCCGCTAAGTAGATTCCACGTAACAAATGTTGGTAATCCTTTACCTTGTCTTCCTCAATGTATTGCTGTAGGTGAATCTCGAAGTAACCATAATTATGAACATGTCGATCATTAGCGACCTCAAAGTTTTGAACAATGTCTGACCATTGAAAGAATTTCTGACGAATCAGTTCTCTTATACCATTCAGGTACCAGTGGTTAAAGATCTGGTGACGTAACGGATGCAATTGTTCTTTACGTTTCACTTGTATTTTCACCAGCTCTCGGTACATCCTTTCTCTCAACTCCACAGGCAAAGCACGAATGTTCTCTAGCAAAGTATCCATGAATAGGTCATACTAAATCCTCTTTGGTCTGACACAAGAAATGTACTGTTTGCACAAACATGGTTTTACTTCAGTGTCGAATTTAAATCGTTGAGTCACTAATCTACACATTACAATTCGTTCAGAAGTTTCCTCTTTCACCAAGTTGACATTGTGTTCAAGATGTTGGTAATTCGTTAACTCTTCCTCTGGAATTCGATGCAGTACGTTTACAATGATGTAGGTAGAATCGTCCATACCAAACCAATCCTTTTTAAAACTAGAGGATCGTTCATCAATGTCTGTCCGATGGAACACTTTCAATTGAATCAATCCTTGTATAGCCTTCAGGTACCAGTGGTTCAAACACCGGTGACGTAACGGATGCAATTGTTCTTTACGTTTCACTTGTATTTTTACCAGCTCTCGATAAATGCATTCTCTCAACTCCACAGGCAAAGCACGAATGTTCTCTTGTAAAGTATCCATGAACAAATTATTATGGTAAGAAGTTACTTCAATGTCTCGGTCCCACTAAAGGTAAGTAATGACAATTCGGTGACCATCGAGCATGTTCTACGTAGGCCGAATCTTGCGGTTCCCAGTGGTGAAGTGACACACCGCAACTGAAGCACTTGACTTTATCTCCTTCGCTCAAGTAGAAAAATCCGGCTCTGGCTAATTCTTCGGGGGTCGGTCCTCCCAGATACTTTGGCCATTTTCCTTTGAACGATTGAAGACGATTTTCAAAGTCGCAGTATTCCGACAAACGCACAGGGAACGAATATTCGTTTTTCACAGGTTCGTTTCGATGAGGGTTGGGTGACATGAACAGGAGTTTGCTCAGGGCTGGATGACATCCGTAGGGAGGTAAACGTGAAGGTCGACATTCCCCTTTAAACCCGGTAAAATGTCTAAGAGGACGAGCGGCATCACTTTCGCATCCCTCAGGTTTGACACGCACAGCATCACTTTCCATGATAGGGGTAGGGACACTAAAGTTCCCATGATGCTTTACGGCATCGCTCAGGTCACAACGTACAGCATCGGTCCCATCGCAAGGCTCACAATCGCACTCGTCTGCAAACTCCGTTACGCAATTACAATGGTAACCACATGGACAATCGCAGTTTCCTTCCGGACATTTTCCGTCACAATGCCTGGGTCTTATCCATCCAATATTAGTCACACTAGAGAAAGATACAACTTTTTTACAATCCCCAAACTGGAACGATGTCTCTTTCAAAGTATTCATCTTGTTCGCTCGGTCTTGGTAGTCACAATGAACTATCGATCTTGACCATAGCCCCCTTTTTATACTAGTCGCAATGCAGTCTCCAGCTTGTACATCTTTCCTTTTTTACGTTTTTTATGTCTTGTTTCGGAAGGTACCGTCTCTAAGGTACCGTCAACATTGTACCGTAGTGTGATGGGTGGAAAGGCCATAGAAAGGTAAGGGCAGTGCGGAGACCATCGAGTATGTTCCAGAATAGCTGAACCTTTATAGATACATAGATCCATTCGTAACTTCAGTCCGCAAGCGAAACACTGTACCTCGTATCCCAATCCTGACTCAGGTCCCAAGTAGACAAATCCTGTTCTAGCTAAAACATGCGAAGAAGGTAATCCTTCCCTATCCGTAGGCCATTTCTGAAACGTGTCCAATCGACGGGCACAATCACAATAGTCAGGTAAGAAGACTGGAAAATGGTAGGGTTTGAACTTGGAGTTCTCATCGGGTTTCTCACTCGATTCTTGCTGTGACGAAGTCATCTTTCTGGTGGGTGGCTATCCTCTTGCAACCAATGTTTTATACCAACGTGTCCATACGGTAAGGTGAAATGATTGGGAAGTCGAACTCGCTTCTGGTACACGATTTGATAAACTTTTTCCAAAGGTCGACTGACGATGTGGTGAGTGGGTAAACGTACAATCTTGTTCGGTTGGTAAGTGGTCACTTTAAAGTTTCCATCCTCTCCCGATTGCAAGGCTTCTTTCAATACCCCAAAGTTGACCACTCGACTGGTACGATAATTCAGAGTCAGTTCTTTCACTTTGCACGTCCTGTGCACTTCTCCTTGTTTGTCCCGGTATTCGTAGCCGTAATTTTTGGGACCGCCACTGACGAAACTTAGAATCTTGTCGTCGGGATGCTCGTCTGTCCAGGCTCCTAAACGGTCTCCTTCGATGTTAGGGTGATGTTGAATCGGGTGATGGATGTAAATGCAAATGTCCGTGTCAAAGTACAGGACGCGTTCTTCTAACAGTTCTAAAGCTTCGTACAATTTTAAGCGAGCATGGGCTGTCACGTAAGCCGCAATGATGACATTTCCAAAAGGGTCGTCTTGTACAAAGTCCAGATCTTCTTCGTAATTGACCAAGATCAAATTCTCTCGAACGACGTCCACGTGTTTCATGTATTTGGTTTTGTCGTGAATCATCTGGAAGTAGCGGGAAGGTTCTGTCAAATATTCCGTCTTGGGTAAACACGGTCGTTGTGCCATTTTACCCCACAAGCAATTTAACATCACTTTGGCAAACGATCGCCTGCCTTCGTTTTTCTCGATGTCGTCTAAAGTGATGCCTTCTTGTTCGTAGCATTTCTCTTTGAATTGCATTTGGTCTTCGGGAGTGTGACACCAGGAAGGATAGCCGCTGGCTTCTTGCTTCAGTTTCAAAAAGGCATCCACGTAGTCGGCGAAAATGCCTTTCTGAGTAGGGTCACCCTTGCGGTATTGTTGTGTCTTGGGAAAGTGGCAAATTTCGTACACTTCTAACAGTTGGTATCCCATGTCCAGAGCTTTGAACAATTCTACGCTGACCCAGGTTCCCGTCAAGGTCCGTTCTTCCTGGCTGTGATGACAAGGCTGGTCTTGGTTCCACGTTTCGGCACAAGTACGGCACAAGGGAAACATCAGTTTGCCTTGACAATGGTGAGGTAAGACGGGATGGTAGAGGTTCGTGGGAGGCAAAACTTTACACTTGATCAAGCCTTCGTATTGTCGAATGTTTTTCAGGTCGATGTGTTCCGTTAACAATTGCGGGTGCCCTACAGGAAAGCGACAATATTTGCACACGTAGGGATACAGCGAACACACGTCCAAGTATTTGATTTCTTCTCCTTTCTCTTCGTCGGCTTGGTACAGCAAACAGGTGGCATTGGTCCTTCCTCCGTACAAACTATCCCTCGGGTTCAGCGGGTCCATGAACTGGTAACTTTCCACGAGGCGTTTAAACTCGGGATCGGTTTTCATACGGTGATCGTACTCGTGTTCCCACATTTCCACCACTTGGTATCCTTCCTGTTCCAACTTTAGGCGTCGCTGACAAGTGTCCTGGTACAAGTCTTCCATGGTTCGTTGCAAAAACTGATTTTTAGTGCTACGATCAGGGTAACAGACGGGACATCCGTGAAATAAGCAACCGTTAAACTCGTACACGATCTTGGGGTTTTCTAAGTCCCAGCCATCGACCGAATATGTTCCGATGATCTTTTCACCCCCTCCGTTGCGGGCATCCTAAATCCATTTGTTTTCCTTGTCGCACAAGTAATGTAACCAACGTAGGGCTTTGACCGAGTATTGACATTTGACAAAGTTGGTCGTTTGAGGGCTGATGACAGCCACGGTGTTTTCAGGCATGAATCGTTGTCGATACACTAAGGAACACGCTTTGGCAATGGTGCAAGCTTCTTTCAAAGGATCGACCCCTCCGTGTTCCATGAACAGTTCTCGAAATTTTCCACAGCAACGTCGTAAAATGTCCACGTCGGAACGACAATACTTTAACATTTCTTCCTGAAAGTCGAAAGGGTCCGAGGCGTGAGCCTGGTACCAAGCGTAGAAAGCTTCTCGTTGTTCGGTACGCATGTTGTCGGGGTCGTAATAGTGAGCCTCGGGCAAATGGGGTAGAACGGCGTGTTGATTGGCTTCCGTATTGAAAAAGTGTGGAAAGTACCCTTTAGCCATTTCTGTCATTCCAAACGTTTTAGGCATTCGACTCAAAGGCATGGCCAAGTAACTCATCGAATCTTTAAACTGCACTTGTCCCACTTGCATGAAAATGATTTTGGCTCCGTTCAAAGTCACTTTAGGACGCTCGGTGTCTTGTTCCGTATAGTACCTCAAAAGGAACTGTCCATCGTATCCGGAGAAATTGTGAGCCATCACCGTGGCATGACGATGACAATCTCCGTAACGTTCGATGTCCTCTTGGCTCCACGTCTTGTCGACGGGGTCTAAGACCCATTGGGCAAAATCGGCTAACGTGTTCGGTCCCCGAAAGATTTTTTCACGCCCTCCAGGAATCTTGCTGCAGTGAGGGCAATGACTGAAGATAGGTTCTTGAATGCACTTCTCGCACGCTCGATGAGCCACGCAGAAATTAGGGATGTGAATGCCAGTCTCTTGCATGCATTCGAAATCGAAAAAGATTAAATTGCCTTTCTTCTTGTGACCGTCCTCTTTCTCTGGTGGGGGTTGGTATTTTTGCACGTAATATTCGTGTTCCAAGTCCACGATGTGGTGACAAATGTGACATTTTTTCTTTCCTCGACATACGTGTGCCTTGCCACTATTGGTACGTATGCCTTGTCCACACGCGGGGCACAATCTCAGCAGTTGACAAGCGCATTTCTTCTGTGAACCTTGCGTCTTCAAATGTTGTTGGTAACAGGTAGGGCTGACAAACGTGCGCAGACAAGTTGAACAAGGCACTGGTTCTTCGCTCAGACAGGGTTGAGAGGCCAAACATCCTGAGCATTTCCATCCACAATGTTTGTGTTGCTCTCGATTATTATAACCATAGTCACATTTCTCACAATAATAACCGTATCCCAGGAATCCGGTGATACTGGAAATGGTATCGAAATGGTCATCGTGATGATAAACATGAATGTATTTTCCGTCCTTAAAGTCTTGCCCTCGAAACAACAAAGATCCGCGCACTTCTTGAGGGTGCACTTTCAAGGTGTAGCGTGGAGCTAGGGCATCTTGCAATTTCTGCATCTCAGGAATGCCACAGGGTGTGTCTTTGGACATGCCAGCTCGTCGTAACAGGAGTTCTGCTTCACTTCGTTGTTTGGCTCGGTCCGATTGTCGAATGTTCTCCCAGTCTCTTTTCCATTCTACCGTGTCGTTCTTGTCGGCATAGGTTCGTCCCACCACGATGGCTCGAGCTAAACACATCTGGTCTTGAGGGTTGTTAATTCGGACGAGACTCTTTTTGGTGTTGCAAAGGTCGTCCACCAATAACATCTTTTTGCGTCCAGTTCCTTGAGGAGGAGAGACGTGGGTCATGTCCAGTGTGGCTTTACCATCGGTGATGTCAAACTGATCATTAGGTTGTTGCACGTGTTGAATCTTGTCCATGACTTTGGAAGCGGTCAATTCTGCAGGGGTGCTAAACTCGATCCAAACAGGGGATTTCAAACCGTCGTGTTGTATGGAAAGTCTCAAGCGATCGTCTTCTTTGGGTTGACATTGTCGCTTGAGTGCAGTGAGCAGAGAATCCCACACTCCGGTGATGAACCCTTGTGCTTTCTCTAACGGTACTTCGGACTTGAAATCTTTAAACTTCACCGTGTATTTGTAAGCCGTGGTTCTAAATTTTCTAGAGGAGCGCTTTTCCGTCTCTCGAATGGAATAGTATTTTTCAGGATTGACTAAGGGTGGTGAACTTGGTTTAGAGGTTTCAAATTCTGGTTCACTCATGTCCTCTTCAAAATCACTGGCATGAATTTGTGCCAAGATTTCAGCCCTGGTTCGAGGCGATAGATCATGTTTCTGCCTCTTACTTTCTTCTTCTTCTTTCTTCTCGAATGAATTAGATCGTTTCATCTTGAAAGCAAAAAGTCAAATGACTCAAGTTCAAACACCATGAGCTACTTTATAGTCATAGTAGACCAGCGTATATAAAAGGGTGTGTGTCTTATCCTTTCACTATTCATTTCACTCTCAAGCCGAGCACAACGATGGAAGAGACTAACCAGATGGAACGTTTCGTCAGAGCTTTGCGAGGGGTCATTAGAAAATTCTCTTCAGACCAGCCTACGGACTACTCACCTTCCTTTAGAGATAAAAGTCAAGATACTTGCTATATCTGTCAGAAGAAAGGGCATTGGTCTTCAGAGTGTCCAGACCGTCAAAAAAGAACAAAAACAGGGACTAAAAAAGACAAAAGTCAAGATACCTGTTATTATTGTAAAGAAAAAGGACATTGGTCTCCAGATTGCCCAAAAAAGACACAAGAGGAGTCAGAAGAAAAGAGGGATTCTTCAGAAGAAGAGAGGGATTCTTCGGAAGAAGAGAGGGATTCTTCAGAGGAAGAAAAAAGACAATTCTATTTACAAGAGGCAAAGAAACAGGAGAAGAAAAGAAGAAGGGAAGAAAATGAGGAAAAGACGGTGAAGAAATTCAAAAAACAGAGAGACTAAACAAGGAGAAAGAAGAAGTCAATGAACTTTCTATTAAAGTGTTGTGTTGTGAATTGTGAATTGGATTGTAAAAAATGGATAAAAGAATAAATTAATGATATAAGGTAAGAGTCTTTTAGTTTTGATTTTAAAATAAGAACGTACACTCACGCACTCATACACAGACAAGTACTATAAGGGTAAAATGGGTGGGGGTTTTTTTTGAGTTATTGGCAAATTGAAATTGTATTTCTTTTCGAGAAATGTGGGTGGCCCTGAAAAGGACCTTTTTTCTCCTTATGGTGTAGGGGTGAGTTTAAGCAATCAACTTTAACTGCCTTATGCCTTTGCCACGGCCAAGGCCTACTTCTGGACTGCGTAATGTTGATGATGATAATGATTGGGTTGAAATCACTAAGGGTGGTACGGTAGGCTTAGTCACAGGGTTGACGTGTTTAGCTCGGGAAGGTCGTATTCTCTTCGGTCGTGATAAAGAAGTCTGATACATTTGTTTCAGACTTCTTAACTCCGCTAAAATGTCCAACAGTACCGTGACCGTTTGATTTTCACCCTCTTGTTTCTTTGCTGCTACTTCTTCTTGCTGTTGTTGCTGTTGTTTTTTTCTTACCTCTTCTTCTTCTTGCTGTTGCTGTAGGAGAAAAGCCTGTTCCGCTTCCTTTTGTCGTTGTATAAATTTCTCCAATTCTTCTTTCTGTCTCTGTCTAAAATTCTCCACTTGCGGTAATGAAGAAGGTAACGAAGGTTCCGGAACAAATTCTTGCGAGGAGAGAAAATCGACAAAATCCCAATTCACCTCTTCTGAAAGTAAGTCCGGGTTCCCTTGGGCGGTCTCCCCTGCTGGTGCACCCCATTGGATCGTTTTCTGAGTTTCCGTCATGTTGAATCACTGTCGCATAGATTGACTGCACACAAGCGCTAGCGAATCTATATAGACTACGTGACGTCACAGACTACTCTCTTCGGATTGGATGCGGGCTGACTGAATTTCGTAACGCGTGTTCGGATTGGTGAATGAACTCAATCCGTTTCAATCCTACCTCAGCCTATAAATAAGCGCAGTTCAGTGCATTGATTCACCTGTTCTCGTCGCTTCAAGATGTGGACCACAGTTGAGTCATCCAGCCTTGTGTCTTCCATGATGTTTAGGACAGACATGCTCATGTATGTCCGATCCAAGTGGACCGTTGTCCACAGGACAAACACCAGCCTGTGGATACGTAGGATCTACGTCGAAAGACAAGGATGCCTGAAAAGAGTGCTAATTTACGGGCCAACAGTGAGACGAAGCCTAAGGACAAGAAGAAGACCAATGGGGTGCCCTTTATGTTAATGAATACATTAACATAAAACCCAAAGGCCCTTTTCAGGGCCAGCCATATTTCTCGAAAAGAGATAGCCTTTCCATTGCCTACCCCTTTTTTATTTTGTTTTTTATTTTTTTTTTTTAAAAAAAAATAGAGACCCTCCCTGTTTCAATTTTACATAGACCCTATATAGTCCCAAGGGTTTTTGGCCATGTTAAATTTACATAGACCCTATACAGTCCCAGGGTTTTTGGCCATGTTAATTCCCATAGACCCTATACAGTCCCAGGGTTTTTGTCCATGTTAATTCCCATAGACACTATATTGTCCCACGATTTTTCTCCATGTTAAATTTACATAGACCCTATATTGTCCCAAGGGTATTTTTAATGATAAGTCCCATAGACCCTATAGTATCCCCATTCACTACTAACATTGTCACGAGCGTATCACTACTCAGTGACCTTGTGACCTTTGACTTTTTTGCCCCTTTTGTAACAAGAAGGGACACATTTTCATAAAGTCTTTTTCGTCGCACATTTTTTGACCGCTCCGGTAGCCTAGTGGTTAGAGCGTCAGCCTCATATGCAGGAGGTCTTACGTTCGATCCCCGGCCGAGTCATACCAAAGACTTACAAAAATGGTGCTAATAGCTGCCTCGCTTGGCGCTCAGCATTAAGAGGTTAGTGTTAGGACTGCTCGGCCTGGTGTCAGGATAATGTGACTGGGTGGGACATCATGCTACATGTCTGCGGCATGATATACCAGTGCTAGACATCACTATAAATAGTCACACTGCAGACATCGTTGCGATATGAATGAAAAATTGTTAAAGCATATACTACTCACGTTAAAAATCAAGATCACACACACACACACACACCAAGCTTTCTTGACATATATATTGAATACTGCATATCACTAACACCGTAGAGAGAGAGAGAGAGAGAGAGAGAGAGAGAGAGAGAGAGAGAGAGAGAGAGAGAGAGTAATATTTTATATTTCAATCTAGGTCCTTAAGGAGCTGCAGATTGATCAGGAGACGACGGAATTATTCATTATTTTGTTGAAAGATAATAATAAGAGAGTGATACATTATTAGCATAGATACTTGCATATCACAGACAATAAATTTCGCTATTACAGGGCACTCCTTGATGCTTAATTTACTAGGATGGACCTTCTGAGACGATCCTGCAGTCACAGCACATTTGCGAATACAAATACCAAGAATTCAGCGTTTGTTACTGGGAACTAGCGTGAACTGTCCATTATAAATGGTGAAAAAATAAATGACTAAATTTAGTCGTTGATTTCGCATGTTAATTTTAAAACACCAATGTTTGATTCAAGGTAAATTGGACGCAAACAATTTTGAAAACTCTGATTGTCTTGTTGTTGTGTGTGTTTTATGAATTTATTTCTTTCTAACTTTCCTAATGGCATTGTTTTGCTATTATATGTGCTCGAGAAATAGTTGAGAGCAGCAAATACGGTAATAAGCTGTACCATATTGTTTCAAAACCTTTATTCGGAAATGTTACATCAGGTAAAGAAAACATGTTATAAATTAGTGAGTTGTAACTTGCAGGAGTGACTTAAAATAAACATTTATGATCGTGCACTTGCACTGCTTTTGTATACAAGTATCATACATTCTCAGTAGTTATTATGTTTTGCATCTTTCAGAGTTCAAATCCTGCCATTATCATATGAGCCTATATTACGATTCTTACCTCATCCGTCGAGCTTCATCCGTCGTGCCTCATCCGTCGTGCATCATGCGTCGCCCATCATGCGTCGGCAATTCATTATCGATATTTAGAAAATCTCAAGAAACGTCGGATAAATTTGAACACTGCATAATTTGGGTCATTAAGGCAACTACTTTTTTTGTATTTGTGCACGGCTCACCTCCACTGTTTTTAGAAATATTTATTGTTCGAACAGACACATTTCCGTATATCATAATTAGGCACCTTAATTTCTCCATCGGTACAATACATTTTGAGCACCTCTGATCATTTAAACGCATCGTTTCACTTAAATGATTACCCACGTGTACATGCTTAAACTAGGACAACAAGCTGAACAAATATAACCTCAATGTATCTGGTATTTTTTTAAATTCCGCAATAGAACTCGTTGACATCGAGATACTCATTCCCATATATTTCTATTTAGATATTGCTTACTTGACTACGGTCTGTTTTAGAAATATTAAGAGTGTAAAATTACATACGATCTATAAATAGATGCTTTAGCATGTTTTGACATTTACCAATAATAGTCCTAATAATAAGACCTGTTAACATTTTTGGGTTAATATAGAAGTGCTCATTTTTAAGACTATAATGTTATTCTGGAACTACTAAGTTGTACAAAGCAGTTCTGGATGACGCCATTTTGTCAACATCAGGATTCTAAATGGGCCAGTATATTTCCTGTCTTGAAACTGTACGGAATGTTTCATTATTTTGGACCTTCATAAACCTTTATCACGATTATTTTGGATTCACTTCATAATAATGTAAGTTCCAGTCACAGTTTCATCTATAACTTTAATAATTACATTATTTGTTAAGTTTACAAGAAGACATGTTGGTTTCACTTCTTTCTGTTACTCAGTTTGTGTCATAGTGTCCTAACAATTAAAAAACAACATCTCAAAAAAAAAATGTTTAGTGAAATCACAAGGTCTTTCTGACTTGGTCAAATAATGTCGATCCTTCATTAAAGAATGGCTGCTGATACTTTATATGGCAATTCACTCATGCGTTATTTATTAGATAACATTTAACAGATTTGGACAAAATTTGACATCTGTTGCGTGGGAGTTGACAGCTTTTAAATAGTTAAATGTTATAAATAATGCTGATCGACAGTCACATATTGCCACTACTGCTAAAACTACAAATAAAAAGATAATAAATTTGAAAGGAAAATGAATTATTGGAACCTTGTTTCAAAATAGCCTCATCAGCATTTTGCCAACTTGGACAGCAAGAGTCCTGACATATTGGGAACGTAAATCTTGTGCAAGCAATGACACTGAACATGAAAATTAAAATAGATACATCAATAGAAAAACGTCGAAAGAATTATTCTCTTGACATTGTCTTTAGAGCTCATTGTTTTACAGAAAGTAACTTAGTGACCATGATTTATTGTATAACGCCTTTGGAATTTGGAAATGATGCAGATTTTCGCCAGGTCTGTAACATCAGGCTTATTTAGGTCTTTTGTTTGCTTTGTTTATTGGACTTTCTCAAAAATCGTGCCTTTCTTACAGTGGAAGACCATAGAATTTGAGTTAAACAAAATTTGACTATCTTCAGGAACCTATCTACCTGCTCCATATCTACCAACCCACATACACCTACCTACCTACCTACCTAAATACATACATACATACATATACACATACATACATACATACATGCATACATACATACATACATACATACGCACGCACGCAACACACACACACATACACGCATACATACATACATACATACACACATACACACATAAATCCATACATACAAACATGCATGCATACATACATACATACACACATACACACATAAATCCATACATACAAACATACATACATACATACATACATACATACATACATGCATACATACATACATACATACATACATACATACATACATACATACATACATACATACATACATACATACTTACATGCATACATGCATACATTGACTATCATTATTTTATGCTAGTAGAGGTTATCATTGAAATGAGACATTAGCCTTACGTTAACAGGAAAATTTCAAATATAATCATCGACTACCGTACATACTGGAATCGTCGACTATCGAACATATCCGAATCGTTTCCAAGATGATTTTTAACAATAGGAGCATCGATAAATGTTTTCTACACCACATGACCTTGTACCTCTGGAATGATCTCACCTATAACATACCTTGATATTACAGTGTCGTGTGGTGTAAATCAGTGGAATCTGCATATTTATGGATGATGGAGAGTACACTTTGTGCTATTTGAATGTATATAATCAGACGTATGCAAATACATATATGGAGAAAAATATACAAACAATTATCTGGATGAAATTTACATGTACTTTCAACGTACATTGTAGGTGCTTTTTAGTAATGGTAAAATGATTACAGTCGACAAAAAGATAAAGATTTATACTTGTGTTACTTCCCATAATTCCATTTGCTTGATAGGGAATTCACTCTGACCTTCATCTCCATCATAATTTTATAGATATCAAATTGTGGAGGCGGGGAGAAACACGGGCTCTTCACTCTTGAATTTCAAACTATGTCAGTTAGTCTCGTTATTTACACGAAAAACCTCTGATAGCTGGGGTGCTTTCAGTAAATGTAGCGTTACTTACACGAAAAGCCTCTGATAGCTGGGGTGCTTTCAGTAAATGTAGCGTTACTTACACGAAAAGCCTCTGATATATGGGGTGCTTTCAGTAAATGTAGCGTTATTTGGTGGAGTATATCGACAGTGGCTTAGAGACTCTACATACGAGCTTAGGTTACAAAGAACGGTTTCCGTCTGACATATATTTCGACCAATTTACACAATAGTATGGATTACATATATATTTGCAAAGAACATTATCATTTTGATGAGCAATGAGAAGAAAAGAATTTGAATGCTATACGAAATCGGAAGTTTATTATTCAACCATGTTGAACGTTCACCGGCGAGGAGAAGTCGTTCAGTAGTGATAGTTAGTCTTCTGCGCTGACATTGCAATTCAAGTATAACGCCGGCATTATTGAACGCAACCCCGATATTTGGGCATTAAACTGCATTTACACACAGGCTATTTTATTTGCCACGGATGTGAAAAAAATTTACTAAACTGTGAACTGATTGTGCATTATTGATCAGCAAGTCTACAAGTAATAGTTGTTCTCGTGTCTTCATAAAACAGTGTGAAACTTTCTTATACAATGCAAGTTTTACAGGTCTATCGTGTGATGTTCTGGTCGTGTGATATATATTCTATGCTAAGAACAAGGTTCGTGGAGTTCACTCTAGCAGTTATTGACACAGGAACACGTCGCAATAGGCTACATCTCTTTTGCCCATTTTGTACATAATTATTGTTGAGACAACCATAATTCGTACAAGAGCAGCTTCAGGGAGTCCAGTACAGCTTCGAGGAGTCAAGTACAGCTTCAAGGAGTCCAGAACATCTTCGAGGAGGCTAGTACAGCTTCAAGGAGTCCAGTACAGCTTCGAGTAGTCCAGTACAGTTGAACCGATATAGACTGTTTGCTTTTTTTACCGACAGCGCTTATGTAACCATCGGATAATTTTCCATTGCACCATTCAGGTATTTTAAATCAGCTTAGATAATAATTGGTACTTTATCTTTGTTGCAATACATCTGAGTATTTTTCCCAGAAACAGGCATAAATGCGCGCTGTTGTTTTTCACTGAAAAGACGTGACTTTGCATCCTTTTCTTATGCTTATAAACCGAAATAATTTGTTTAATTAGATAGCGATTGAATATGCGTCTCACTGACCTCATCAGAAACGTACCTCGCTTCAGAAGCAATGGGCGAATTATTTTAATTTTTAAAGTGTACAATGTCATGCACGATATTTTGCAGATGTTTCTTTAGTTGCTAATTTTTTGAGGCCTCAAACATCTGCTCAAGTTTAGTTCGTTCTATATCAATGAGCTCTGAATTTGTTTCGGAGAATGCTAACATATTATGTGCTTCTTTGATGCTTATATGATTAATTCGGAGCAATTTTCGTTTATTCGTCACATTGGTTATATTCCATTTGTTTGACAACAGGTTTATGACTTTGTTTTAGACTTACATAAATTGCTACATTATATGTTAGGATTCAATTGCCTGGCTACTGCTTAACATTTGTATGTAAACTACCACAAGCATTTCTTGAATAAACATATTCATAAATCAGCTAATGTATTTATATCTTTGTCAGAACAACAGTTTTGCTTTAGAGAAAATACAACCGCAGCTGCGGAGAAAAATCAGTACAGAGCGTTCCGTTGAAATAGTAATACAATCCTCTCCGTATGCAGTAGATTCGATTAGGTGGGCATTGATCGCTACCATAGACATGCCTGAATAAGTATACTTAGCGGAATTTCGTTTCTACAATCCCAGCCGAGCAGTATCAAATGGCTGGTATTGCCCGATCTGGGAACCCTTTTGGGGCGCTTCCATCAGGACAAGACTTTACCCCCATAGCTGACTCACTAAAAGCACATGTGTGCATGTGCGTTAGCGTCGAAAAAATTAAAAACGAAAAACAGGCAAAGGTCATCTATAGGAACAATTGTCATAAGTTAGAGGAGAGGACTGGATAAACGGCCACAAAAGTGACAAAAAAGCAAACGTCCCACATTCGTATTGCTGCTTTATTTCATGCTCACCAGATAAAAATAATTCAGGTTAATCAAATTCACAAAATTACAATATCTTGTATAACAGTAGAATCAAACTAAAGAACAACAAAAGTAAAATACTGTTTAAAATAAAGCATTTGAAAAATGAAACATCTTAACAATACAAACTGTCATAGAAATATCGGAAATAATCATGATTTAGTTGTGTGTGGTACCGGCCTTCATTAAAAATTTGCCTCATGCTTCTAACGACAGAACGAATGTATATTAATCCGGCACAAATTGTTAAGTGATAGACAGTAGCACTGCAATAGTAGCACAATGATTGGTAGATATTGTTTGGAATATTCCGGAGATTACTGCTGTAAATAACCGAACAAGATTCTGTACCCAATCGTTGTGTGATATCGATTCGATTCTCATTCTTTCTTTTCACTCGGCAACAACTAATCAATCTGAGCTCACTCGTTTTGTCCTTGGGGAGACAGCGCCAGTGGATAAAAGCCCGTGTAATATATTAGCAACGATACATGAGTTAAGTATTAACTTAGTTAAATATAGGTTTTGTGTCCTGCACATGACATTAAATATCCTGCAGGCGACTGACACGTCAAGGTAATTATATACATAACGAGTCTGAAAAATTAAAAAAAATAACTCAAATGGAAAATTACTTAAATGGGACAAATATGTGTATTTCATACTATATGACATATGAATTCATGCATATGTGTATCTATGTTTATAGAAATATATACATGTATGTATTAGCGTGCGTAGTATAAATATGTACGTATTTATGTATATGTGTTTGTATACCTGTACGTCTGGCTGCCTAACTGACTTTATTTTCTCTTAACGACTAGTGTTCAAAATTGTTTATTTTTCTACTCTCCGTGACAGTAGCCATATCTGATTGCACAATATCATCATTTAATTAAACGAAGGCTTCAATACCCACGTAATGTTTATTAAATTTGGTCCAGATATCTTGAATGCGTTTGGAGCAGTGAACGTATTAATCATGTTCTATTTTTAGTAACTTACGCCATTTCTAACGAAGAATCGATATGATATAAACAGATCGAAGAGACATTAAATTTCTATACATATTGTGCATGAGATGTTGTTTGAACTGATAGGCATCAGTGAGATTTGAATGCACAGTTTTCTACCATCGACTGGTCGACTATTACATTTTATTTAAACAGAAATAAGATGTCAAAAGAAGAAGAAAAGAGCCCAAATATTAAAACTAACGGAACCGAGAAGGTTCCATTTCATAGCTTTCTCATTTGCCTACAGTGAAATATTCAAGAAACTATTAGTCCCTAACTTTGACCCAAGGGACCATGTGCTATTTAAATAGGGATCCAGGAACGTTTATATAGAGGTCAAGGAGAGTTATTGACGGATTCAAAATATATTAGACGATGTATGGGTTTCATGTTCCCAGAATGAGAACCTAGTGTTAGAACTCCTAACAAAATTTGTAGCAAATTATGTTAGATCAAAATATAAGTTTAGTCGATCTGATATCCTTCAATTGTCGTATACCGACGGGTTTATTGAACTACTCAGTCCTACATACGAGTTCCTGTATAATTTAATTTTATTTGTTCCAACAAAAATGTTTAGGAAACACAGTACAGTTGGCCACGTAGAATGTGATAAGACTTCATGCCATAATGCTCTTAGTAAATGATGTGTGCAGATTGGTGCACCGTTCTTGACAGGTTCGAAATATCAAGTATGAAATGACCACGAGTAAACTAAAGCCGTAGATGCAAACGGACAAAGAACCATAATATTTGCTCGTTTGGCCCTGCGGCCACTTGAGCTAACAAGTCCTAGTTTAGTCACTGCGGTTTCTGTTTTGTCAGATATGCAAAACAGAACGACTACTGAAAATGTATGATACTCGTATACCAAAGAAGTGTATAATAGGTCAAATTCTTTGAAATGGAAAAACAAACAACTGAAATAACTTCATTAACACATTTTCATTACCCGATCAAACATTTCCTGGAATACTTTTTTCTCTCAACTATTTCTAGAGATACAATAGAAGCAATGCGACAAAGACATATATAATATTAGCTTATGCAACAAGGCTAATGATATTGTTTCTAATTTACTTGTGTCCTTCAACCATCAATCAACATAACAGTTTATAATTGGCAAGACAATAAACTGAATACTCGTCGATCTGTCTACCATGGTAAGATCACAAAAGTTCACAACACAGAAAGATGAATATTAGCATCCGTAAATGTTCTTGGTCTGCTTGATGTTCTGAGAAGTTCCATCCGTGGTAAATTAAGCACGAAATAGCTCCGTTTAATAATGAAATTTAGTTTCCCAAATGGCCTGAAAAATAAAATATCACATTCCTTTTAATGATGGCAAAATAACAGTAGCACAACAAAAGAACTCTGCTCCACCAGCCGCAAATCATGATCAAGGGTCCCAGCCCAAAAGAAATATCTGACGAAAGAATTTATATATATATATATATATATATATATATATATATATATATATATATATATATATATATATATATATATGTATGTGTATAAGTGTGTGTGTGTGTGTTTGGGTGTTTATTGCAAAGTGTCGAATTTTTAACAGTATTGAACCTTAAAGTTCAATGCATTGAGCATTACACTTTTATCACATTGAATCAACCTTTCTTCTTTTCTCCACCTCCCCCCCCCCCCCCCCCCCGGGGCAGTTTTAAGATTTAAAGGGATAGAATATATGACTGATATTCGACCACGGCATTGCTAAACTGTCCTGAGAAAGTAAACATTTGAGTTACCAACCACAATCGTTTAATAGGAACCCATGTCAACATATCATTTTCAAAGGGAAACTGATATGCCCCGTAATTCAAAGATTCTATGCTGTCTGAGATCTGACGGAAGAAATGAATACTTGGGACAATTTAGGAACCTCTGCTTACGGTTGGCAAGAATAAATTAACGCGAACACTTTGAAAGTAATGGAAATTTAAATTGACGACCATGGTCGAAATTTTCTAGTCTTAAAATTCCCTTAGAATGGAAATGGCTTCGATGTCGCCTAAAAAGAACAGTGATTTCATAGTTAAAGAAAAGTAAGGGGAAAGGGTGGTTGTCTTGTGCAAAAAGACAGAGTTTAGTGCTAGGAATTTTCATTTTCCCACGAATTTTTCTATATTTGATTGTTTGTTTTACGCAGATGTGTTTGATATGACTAGGATCCATATTATGTATCGTTTGTTCAATTTCATGGAAGTCTTTTATGCAATTTATCTCTTTAATTTTAAAGTTGCTAGTTTATTGATAGTATTAACGATTGCATGATATCCAAGTTTTCATATGTGTAGGATTTCATAGGGTTATATAAATAATTTTCTTGGTCTTTTACGACAATTTTGATTATCCTGAGTTAACGATAATCACATATTATATCTGGTTTTTAATGTTTGAATATTCTTATAAGTTAGGTATTGCTGTGAGCTAGAATTTGAGAATTTTGTGCAATAGTAATCGAGCATATGGTAGCTTAGGTAAAGAGATACGGTAACGTTTGATATACCGCTAATGAAGCGAGGGTAATATTATATCGGATTAGTTCAGAATATAGCAGTGTAGATAGCTAGTATGCTTCTGAGTAACGTAAATTTATGTACGTGTAGAACGTGGTACATACAGAGATCTAGGGGTAATTTTTTGTCCTTTAAGGAACAGCTTTCTGGGGGAAACTGGACAGTTCGAAGACGGAAGTCCAAAGAAAAGAAGCTACGAGTTCAGAATAAAGGACTAGGGAGTCTAAAAAGGGGTACAGCGTAGAGAATAGGAAGGCTCGAAGAAACAGGAAGACGCTGATACACGGTCAAGGGGGGAAGGTGATGCAATCAGTCGTTTCACCACTCATTATCATGATGAAATAAATCCAAATTAGACACTGCTATTAAATTCTACTGGCATAATTTAAATTGAGCTAGAATGTCGCTATTATTGTGTTTTGATTGGTTATTTTTCTTGTCTAAGGGTGCTATTATTGCATTATTTCTTCCCAATATTCTAGCTCAATTCTCTGTAGAAATTCTATCGTCCATTCCAACCGGGCTATAATATCGAGGGAGGTCATCCTCTAGATAACGCCAGCCAAATCCAATTAACCACCCCTCTTACTAAGGGGGCGACGTTATATTCACTATAGTTGTCAATGATGTATCTATAAACTGACATTGCCAATAATTTAACAACTTACTATACTACACTAGTAAAGGAGCATTGTATATGGCGACTGCGAAATTACGGCTAGCGTCTTATGTTTATCACTCTTTACTTAAGGTTTAAACTCAAAACAATTGTATGTGTGCTAAGCAAATCAAAGAACCCGTTAAACAATATTTAATATTGTACTAATTAACATATAAATCATCTTACCCAAGTAATGTTTTAGTGCGCATCATCAAAGAGGAAGTCCTCTTGCTCGATGCACGTAATATAAATGAGAACTGTATTTAAAAAGGTATTGGGCCGAATAGAGCAGATTCTCCAACCAGTGGTATCTTACTACTGCTACTACTACTACTACTACTACTACTACTGTTGCTGCTACTAATACTATTACTTCAATCGTTCGGTAATCTGAGTTAAATTATATAACATAATGGTAATTTGGGTGTCTTTCAGAAGCGAACAAATTTCGATTTCAACCCCAAACTGAGATTAGTACAAATACTACTTCTAGTCTTCAGTAATGTGAGTCACTTAAATAAAAGCAAACACCAGCTTACTGAACCGATGTTCAATTTCCAAGCCAGGGCCAAGGCATCGAAGCCCCAACGTGGTAACGAGGGATCATCATCTCTGAAACTTCCACCTCCTGAACAAAGTATCCAGTATGTGCTACCCCCGAGTCTATTAAATTCATCTGTCTCACAAAATTGGTTGTGTAGTTCTCCATGACTCAAAGAGTTTCACGAAACTTGTGGACGTTCTACAGGATTAGGAGGAAGTTGACCTATAAAACACAACATTGCAAAATATGAAAAAGAAATGCACATTGATTGGTTACACAAACCTCAAGGTTAATGTGTCCACTTCTTGTGCACACAAAAAAATGTTTTGCCTTTGCTATCACTACCTAATTTTCGAGTCTATCGATGTCGTATAGAATAGGCTGGTATGCTTGCATTTAATTTTACAATCTCAGCAAACACACTAATACTACACAACCCTTGGCTTACATTCATATTCTTTCTGACATAACTTGTAAAACCTTAACTTTATCCGTAAGAACACATCATGTAAATATATATATATATATATATATATATATATATATATATATATATATGTGTGTGTGTGTGTGTGTGTGTGTGTGTGTGTACCATTTCCAAAACCACGGTCAAATAATTACATGTGGCTTCTTGTTAACGTTGCAAATCGTTTCGTCTAAGGATGGAGAAATAAGATATTACCTTGCCTTGTTAGTTTCGGCACAAAATAATCCTTTGAGATGAGGGATCTTCTGCAAGTGGCATGGAAAGCTTGCCCTTATATACACTCGGGCTGTCATTCTACCCTGGTATATCCTGCACATGGCTTACATTGTACTTTACACCAAAACCAGAATAATCCAGCCCCTACGCTCATTCACCATAACAAGGTGCGGTCATTGTGACCGCAATGTTATCCAAATGCTGCACGTTGTACTTTCTTATCTTTAATAGTCCATAGCACTTAACAACACTTTCAGATTATCCTCTTGTTGTTGAAAGTGCATTTAAAGTTGTAATATATCTGAAATGTTCCTTACTATCGCAGAACAATAACTTAGTTTTACTTTAAATTTTTATCATCATAAAATCTAGTTGCAACATTTTGGCACGATTCCAAATACAACTAAAACCTTAAAAAGGTATTCTAATTTTTTATTAAAAAATTTTAATGGACTTTTGATGAGCACATGCAGATTTCGTCATCTTGTAAGAATCTGTCAATTTCAATTTCAAATAAATTTTTCACCAATCGTTGAATGGTTTTAACTGAATAGCTTCATACACTCAAGCACGAAACAACGTTATACTGCGATGGACGCATTCATGTGGATCCTCACCAACACAAAAACACTGTCTATAGATTTCCGTTATTGGGACAAACTGATATATTTTGCCCTGCCTGTGTGCCTGCCCATCAGTCTGTCAGTCTATCTGATTGTCCCTGCTATGTGAGACTTTGCAATATTTTATTTTGTATCAAGCACTCCGGGAATTCAATTAATTCTTACGTAAATTATAACTGAGTTTAAACTTAACATTTATACAGGTAAAATGAGTTTTAATAGCAATGGAAGTAGTCTTGAAGATAGAATGGCGGTACAGATGACAAGCTGGAAGCCATAGAGAAACGGACAGAGACAGACAGACAGAGACAGAGATATTGATGGAGTCCGAGGAAAAAAAAGAAAGATAATGAACAAACAATATAGCTATAGCCTCTATTTGTCTGTTCCTTAGGAATAATTTTGCTACCCAAATTATCGGAATGTTGAAGAGTAATTTTCAAACTATTCCTATGACTGCATACAGTCGACCTAAAAATCTCGAGAAGTATCTGGTACACAAAAAGATAGTTTCACTGAAGACCACACATTCAGGTACATCCCACCGCAAAGGCAAGAGTTGCCTTAGTTTGAAACATATGCTGGAGACCGTATTGTTCTGAAGTTCGACAACAGGAGTTTGATGAAAGATCAATCAGAAGTTATGATATCGAGCCAAGAATGCAACTACAATTTTAAACTCATGGGGAGTTCATATTGAGTGACAAAATCTAACCTACCGTTTCAGTCTTATCAGAACTGTGGCTAGTAACATGTTTATTATTATTATTATTATTATTATTAGTTTGCATTATCCAAGTGTCGGGCATATTTCCTTTTGAACCTCTTAGTATAACTCTATTGAGATATAAATTCATTTTGTGCTTGCCTGCTTGTCCGCTATATATAATTAGCTTTCAAGCTGTTCGCTCCCTGTGTGATAGACGCAATAACCCCATCGGTTACACAACCTTTATTGTTATTTCTCTTGCTATACATTCGCTGTAGTCATTCTAACATTTACGAGTCCAAACTTGTTCTTAAATGTGTTTGACTTAATTAAGTGTCTGTTTTGTTTATTTTATGTATGTAAGCTGTTTAGTCTCTTGAGAAAACGTTTGCTAAGCTCCAAATGTTGGTGGATAATTGACGCCGCTATAAATTTCGTGACAACATATATACAGATCAATGAGATAGATAGATAGATAGATAGATAGATAGATAGACAGATTGAAGCATACGTTAATACCATGCAGACGTCTGGATACTTTGATCGCCATGTACGGTAGTTAGTTTGTAAGAAAGTAATATAACAACATTGTTTTATTGTGCAATGCTATGTATACATTAGCCTCCGTTTTGCATCGGCGAATTGCACCTCTCAAAACAACATTTTATAGAACTCAGCAAAAGTTTAAAATTTGATAGTATGGATGATGCAAGTATGTTTATTACTTTTTAAGTTTTATAGATTTGGTTTTCAGTATCAAAATAATGCACAAGAAAATATCCGCCATTTTGTTATGTGTCAACACCAACACAGACCAACGTGGCGGGCTGGCTGTCCTCGTTACTAAAAGTAGAACAAAACCCAGAGATCAGAAAATCTGCCATGTTTGGCTGTATTTTGTATATACTTGGCGTATTTCGAAAAATCGTCCCGCCTGCTTTCATTTCACACTTATATTGTATAAAAAACTTGTCTTTATCAGTTGTTAAAAAACCTGATGCAGTTGTATAAAGCAGAAATACCAGTGATATAATAAGCTACACTACCGGAGTATATTTCTTTTATCGCGACTACGAACTTCGGGCTATCGTCTTATGTTAGTGTCTTTAATGTACAGTTTGAACTCTGATGTATGTTTGCTTAAACGATCAAAGAATATATTAAATCAATGTCTTAATTAATAAAAAATATCATGAAACCATATCTTCGTCACATTTTAGCCACATAATCAAAGAGGAAACATGCAAGTAATGTATATGAGTACTGTAGTTAATTAGGTATAGTGTCAAATAGAGTAGATTCTCCAAAATACTAACATCTTACAACTGCTAATAGTAATATATTTCCGTAATTTCAGTCGTATGATGAAACAGCATAGCCATTTCGGTACCTATCATAGACGAATAAATTTCATTTCAAGCAACTGCAACTAGTAGCACTACTCTTCCGTAATCGCATGCACTGATGTAATAGTAAATACCTACTTATTTATCCGACATGTAGTTTCCCAGCCAGGACCGAGGCATCGAGGCCACAACGCGGTAACGAGGAAGTATCTTATCCGCAACCTTCATTTCCCGATGAACATACCCAGCGCATGCTGGACTCAAGTCTATTGCATTCTAATCTCTCACCTAGCATGTTTTGTAGATCTCCATGAAGAAAACGTATAGAGTTCAACGTCCTAGTATAAATTCTACCAGCTTATGAGGATCTTCAGGTACTATGGACAGAATTTTAAATTACAAAACATAATATACATTGATTAGTAAATATTCACTATTGCGTGAATGTTCCATTCCTTGTAATACGAAACACCTATTACATATACGCTTTGGTTCAGAATATAATTCATGTTAATTCTGAATATTTTCAGGAATCCACCTCTCTCTGTCTTCTCTCTCTCTCTCTCTCTCTCTCTCTCTCTTCCATTTTATTTGTATTCATTCACTATCATTTTGTAACCGAATCAATTTATTCCGGTTGAAAAGGGTATAAAACGCAAACCCAGTTATGCCTTGACTGCAGCGATATATTGTAAACATTTAAAAGCCAGTATATGGTTTAATACCAAAAAGAACAAACCAATTGCTTGTACGTTTCGCCAACTCGTTGATCCCTTGATGTTTGTGCTTCGGGTTGTCCTACAGCAATGATAACACGCACAATATGAAATATTCACCGATAGAACAATACTACCAGCAACTGAAATAGTTGCAATAAAAACAGAAGAAATTGGGGAAGTAGGAACGGAAAGACAAACGAAAAGACCAGAGATTTTTCATATAACCCACAGCAATAAACTACATGGAAACTATATGCCGTGCTAACAATGAAAACCTACCGACGAACGTTACAAAGAACCAGGTATAACTTTTCCGTTTACCACATTTAGATGGAGCCAGTGGGCCGTTTTCAATAGAATATAATTGGATTTTATTGCGTGACTGCCAAACATATTGAGAAAGAGTTTTAATTTTCCCTATGTCTGAAATGGAGACGGTCGGTGTCCGTGAACTATGAACAACAACAAACAGCATTTAAATTATATACATTGATTGATAATATCCTAATGCACAGCCAAACTTTCAAATATATGACTCTTTCGTTTGTGTTTACAAGAAGTTAATTCGAGAATTAAGTACACTAACAATGACAGCTAGTAATGTAAGAGACGAATCTATTGAATGTATTTACTATGGACTTGAAAGGGGAAATAATAAATTAAATTAAGACAAATACTGAGAATACAAAAAGTAAGTATAAAATGGAAAAAGAACAATAAAGATAGCGACATATTCGTCAATTTAAGTTAACGAGAACCATAAACATTTAGCTTTACTTTACTAGCAAAAATTTATGCTTGCTCAATCCATTGCAAAATTTGTTTTATATTTTATGTATTTTGTCACTGGTGCTATGTACAAGCTTGTTCAGGAATCTACATTTTTCTAATTAGCTAACAGTGATGTCATATGTACCTATCACACTGTAACGTCGATGAAAGAACCGTTTATCATAATTGTTTACTTTTTATTTATGTATAACGAAAGCAACGTTGTGCTCATTTTCAGCAGTGAAGATGGCTAAGGTATTGGTGATGGTTGTAACAGGATTGGGAAAGCATAACATATAAATAAGTAGATAAGATATATATTTATAATGCATACGAGCAATGATTGAATCTGACGTCTGACTCGTGTTAATAAAGTCCAAAAGTGGATAAATCAAAAAAGGATGTACTCAAAGCTCGACGATGAATATAAGAAAATGTTATATATTATTGGTATATTGTGAAGAAGGGAAATATTTAATATTGAGTGAGAAAGTACAAGAAATGAAAATTTGAGGAAGTATTTTCAAGCGCTTATATGGATCAAGTCAAGGTGAGTGGCCTGTATAACATATATTAAACAATTTTCATGATTGGTGTAAATAAACGTTATCTAAAGGCTAGCATTTTGTCTTTTATAAACACTGGAAGATAACATATCAAGAAATCTCGTACATCGACCATGCCTTCATTTCTTGCAACAAAATCTTGACCATGCCACTTGGTTTGAGACTAAAATTGCGCCTTATATTGCAACACCTAATGAGCCTATATGTTTGTACCCACGTATTCGATGTTGTTTTTCACACTAACCTGAGCAGAAAGCCATTCCACAGGTGCGTCACTGCCTTAACTGAACTCAGTTTACTCTAGCAGGACTGCCCTAACCACGCACTTATTTCAGCATGTACAATCAGACTGGAATACCAGTCACTCTCTGGAATACCAGTCACTACCTCAAAGCCTGAAACAAGACAACATTTTCAAAAAGACATTGGACAGATCACACCAATGTGTTGCCTGAAAAACCAATATCGATCATAATGGTTTCTTAACAAACAAAATCAATCCTAATTATAATTTTACTATTCCTATTTCGGATCAATTACAAAATGTACTTTCAGGCAATCTTTGGATTAATTCACTTAGTATGGAGACTTTGGATTCATTTATGACTCTTTCTTTCCAACTATAGTTGGGATTAATTCCCAAAAGACCATACATTGAAAACATGGGGCTGAGCACAAACATTACCTACAAGGCAATATAGGTATCAATTCCAAAAATATACTTGCATGCGAACATAGGATTGATTTCATTTCTTACCCGGATCAGTAAGAAGTATTGGGATCAATCTCAAGAATATATTAACAAACTTTGGATTAACACCAAACATCTTTTTCCTGGCAAACTTGGATTAGTCTAAAACAATCACTTTTGGACAACTATGGAATAGATACTAAATACTCTTTGTAAGGAAACTTGGGATCGAACCCATCAATGTCTTACCAAACGTGGGATCAATCCCAGAAATATTTTACCTGGCAGACTTGGAATCAGTCGCAAACTAACTTTTACTCAAGCTCGGGATCGACACCAATTACCTCTTTATAAGCGAACTTGGGATAAATCCCCAACGTCTTTGGCAGGCAAAGCTTTCACTGAATTGAAACGATTTCTTTCAGAAAATATGACATTGATCTCAATGAAGCACATTCAAGGAACTGAATCCATAATCTATTCATCTTCAAAGCTGGGGTTCTTCTCGTGAATTTGAACATTTTACTGTACTGCACCTCCAAATATGTTGTTTATTTTGGGACCAGTTCCAAAATATTAGAGCAAAAGTCAAACGTCATATCAAACACCTCTAATAATATGATTATATTTGACTAAGTTTATTGGAACATTTCTGGAGAATATCGTTTCAAAAGAGGCATTACGCATGTTTTCACAACTTGTTCAAAATCATCACACTTTTATATTTAATTTATGATGGAAATTGTTGCATTTGAATTAACTAATAATAATAATAATAATAATAATAATAAATGTTTCATGTTTCTCTTATTAAACACAATCGACAATTTTAGATCAATCTCTATTGAAAACTATTTCTTTGCAATCACTTAAACTACCTATCATGGGTAGGTAATCCCGTGAGATTAGACGGCAACCCTTACAATGGCACGTCCAGCGCAAATCAAACTCTTGGCATGACTACTGATTCTATGTGAGTAGAAGTCATACTGAATTTCGAAACGGACAACTACTAAACTCACCGTCTACTTTGGGATAGAGATTTAAGCAAGCCAACATTTTAATACAGTAAATACTTTGAAGACATTGCTTATAGTAAAAATTTATCTAAACTGAACTAAGTACGGGGACTAAAAAACCAGAAGAAGAAACAAATAGATAGTAATGTCAGCTTTCCAAAACTTGTATAACAAAAGATCTGCAATGGAAACAGACAAAGTCAAGATTCTAGTGGCCTATTTTAGCGAGGGCATAACGAAAAATCGACCTCTTTAGTGTTAAGCCAGAACATAGTACAACTTGCGGAGAAATATTGAAACACATGTCTCAGATCGCACTTTGCAAACAAGAATTACCAACAGAAAATATTATAAATATAGACATGATATTCAAGATTGGAGTCTGGTTTTTGCGATATACGACGTTATTGTTGTCGACTATTCTTGTTGTTATCTTGGCAATTCATGTTGCTGTGGTTGCTAGGACAATATTGGTTGAGGTATATGCCGTGTCATATAGTCTTCCCATAAATTGTCATCTTCTTCAGTTCATACTTCCCTAAAAGAATCAAGCATAATTGCATATTGATTCCACTGCTCATCTGTACAATGTTTCTTTCTAGTAAATTCCCTGTATACCATGTTTGGACATTTAACGTTCATGTGCTTATCATTTCTCTTTGATGTCATTTTCAACATTTAATTATTCCAGTCACCGGTTCTGTTAAAAGCAACATAGATATAATGTTTTAAAAATCACCTGGCGAGCTTTATGGTTCAAGTATTTTGCAAGCACGCAAATGGCCCCTCTAATTTCTCCAAAGTCTTCATTAAATGTAACGATTGCTACTCTCTCTCTCTCTTTCTCTCTCTCTCTCTCTCTCCGAAGTAGCTTCTGATGCGAGACAAAATGCACAATGATACAAGTGACACAAGTGGTTTAATTTGTACATTCAATCTTCACAGTCCTGGTGATGCCAGTTTTACAGTCTAATACCCATTCCAACAGAGAGAAAATAACACAACACTATGGGAATCCATTCCCATTTATAACGTCTGTTGGATGTCATTCCTTGCTAAACATCAAGAAGACTAGATCGTCCATGGTATCCCGCCATCAAAGCGATGTAGAAAGTGTGATCTTGATAGGAAAATGAAAATTCTTCACTTAATAATTAATTAATGGTATGAACAAACTTCGTAAATGGATTTTGGAAATACGAGCAAATGTAAATAGACTGTAATGAAACCCTTAGTATAAATTTTACATTATTATGACCTTGATCCGAAGGTCAAAATGAAAGGCATGCATCTCACCCAATAATTCATTTAAAATATCAGAACAGATTATCAGTAGATTACGAAACTTTAAGGAAATGAAGAAACTTTGATCACAACCTGAGATTAAATTGTATGCGACAGTGACCTTCATCAAATCTCAAAAGGCAAGCTTGCGTGCAAACGAACGAACGAATAGTCCTAGTTTGATAACTATACAATCCAAGACACCTTATCGCAATTTTCCTATTAAAATGGGACATGAATTCCAAGGGAAAGGGAAGGACATGTACAATAAGCTATAGCCACTTCGCAATCATTCTTGTCAGGTATGACGAAAACATATCAAGGACATCCAGAAATGTATATCTAAATGAAATTTGTTAATCAAATTCCTAACAAACTGTTGTAGATACCTCCGTCGCAGCCACATTCGATGGCAAAATGACATATTTTGTCTCGCTTTATGGAATTAACGTGTCAATACTTTCTATCTAAACTGATGTTTAAAAATCACATTACGTGCAGACGTGCTTGCTTGGCTTGTGTTCATACTTTTCCATAGTGCACATTCGTTTCACGGTCAGTAAAATTTCTTTCGGATCTTACACAAATAAAAGAGCTGGTATGTAAATACCTCTTTATGTTCAAGTATCAGAGTTACATTCAAAAACGTTGGTGTTCCAAATAGTCTGCACTGTAAACGCTGAAAGGTAAATCTCACTACCAAAGGGCCACTCCTCTCAAATGATTTTTCAACATAGTGGACAAATACTCGCATCGATTTTCAGAGCATTCAGTTTTCTTTTTTTCTAAATCGTGTTCATTATCTATGAATAGTACTATTCCTCAGCAAATCTATATTTAATCGATAATGTCGAGTAAATAGGTCAAAATGCACTTTAGACTTATGCCATGCTGAGTAACTTAGATTACCTACGCCATGCCAATGGCTACATGTCTTGGCAAGCTGTATATTCTCATCGATAATGTTATACACTCAGTCCTTTAGAATGGATGTCTATTCAGTCATGATCAGACCTAAAGTTTACCTTCTTCCTGCAAACCAACAATACTCGAATTTGAAAGATTACAAGTGGATCTTTAATGCACTGCATAATCTCTTAGCTATTGTCGATTATGTATGTCGGTTGTGAAGTAAAGCATTTGCAGATTGTACAACTGTCGAAATAGTTTGTAGCATGGGACGTATGTCAACCTGGGCTCGATAAAACTAAACCAGACTTCAATTCATTGGAATGTTCCACGTTAAACCTATATTATTTGACTTGTTATAACGATTACTGAGAAGCCAAGAAGACTATTCCCCTTGTTTCCCTAGCTTGTTAAAAAGACAATCGAGAATAAGCTCAAAACAACAAACACAGATATTATGCGTCAACATAATCATTGTAACCTAAATTTAGCAGACCAATAGAGATTGAAGTTTTGAAAATCCTGAAAGATCTGCTAATATAAATTCATTTTAATAGACATTTTAATACATCTAGGTTTTTGAATTTGGGCTTGAGTTTGGGTTTCGTTTTAAACATTCAAAACATTTAAGGAAAATGAATTTAGGTATGCAATACATGCCATCATCTAGCAAGGTAGTATCCAAGAATTATCTCTAATCTGTACACTTCACACAAAATTGAATTATAGAGTGTTGATCTGTCTCATCATAATTATGCAAATCCTCTAGCTACGTTTGAGACGTTCATCCAATCTTATATAATTATGTTTAGTGCGGGCGACTGGTACGTCAATGCATTTATGCGTGACAAGTCTGCAACATTAAAGGGCGTAGATGAAACAAAATTATACAAATGATAACATTGTAAGTATTTCTTACTAAATGACGCATGAATGAACGTATGTGCGTATGTATGTTGATATGTATGTATCCATACATGTATTGTTTGTTCTTGTATCGACGTTTGTGTGATTGTTGTTATGTCTGATTGAACACATTATTTCTGCTAAATCTGTGGTTTATAGAACATGTTTAATCCGCTTATATTATTAGTGACAGTGACCATATTTGATTACATAATATCATAATAGCTTCAATACCTACGTTATGTTGGTTACACATAGTGTTTTCTGACCAGTCTATGTATTGATAAACTTCTAGTGCTCTTAACAGCCCCAATGTTTTACAACTAATCCTTATTTTTGAACAAATTAGAAACACTCATGTTTTCTATAAATATTTGGTTCTGAGATATTGTTTTTGTTTTCAGACGCGGTAACAATATCAGTGAACTCATCGCTGAACAAGTAAGGTTCGACTACACAGTTTTATAAAATTCGATTGGGTAAATAGCATGCTTTTCTTCCCAAAACAGAAACAAAACTTTACTAAAAGAAGAAAAGACCCCAAATATTACAAATAACGGAATACCTAAGGTTTCACTCCATAGCTTAGCTATTTGTCCAGGTCAAATGTTACAGAAAATGTCATTTTCGATCTTTGACCTATGAGATCGTATGTTATTCAAAGAAGATCCATGGCGTCAAACTTTTTTATTAAATAAATTAATAATAATTGAACGTATATCAGATGCGGAAGTGGATAAATGGCCTCTATGTGAAAACATACTTTCACAACCCAACTAAATGTCTACCACATTATTTTTGGATGAAAATATTAGTTTCGTCAAGCACTTTTCCTTAAATTTTCGTCTCCATAAAAGTGAATTAAAGTAAGCAGGCATACACACCAGTTCCCAATTATGGAAGTTTTTTTGTTCAGGGAAGGATTGTTTGAGAAAACAGTGGATTGTGCTATGAACAAAATGTGAAATGACTTCATAATTCATTGGTCACCGAAAACGTATGATGGAGCGTTAATCCGCATGATCGAAACGAAGGACGACGCAACACTGACAAAGAACCATATAATAGGCTCTTTTGGCCTTGCGACCACGTGGGCTAAAGAAAGCCTACTTTATATATATATATATATATATATATATATATATATATATATATATATATATATATATATATATATATACATACATATATATGCGTGTGTGTATGTGTATATGTGTGTACAGAGAGTAAAATGATAAACAAACTACTATTGTCAGTATTGTATTTATTAACAATTTTTTTCCACAACACAGTACAGTATCTTACTGGAATATTTCATATAGCGACTAAGAGCTGAGTGTTATCGTCTTATGTATATAACTTTCTACATAAACTGTTAAATCCGAATTGTATGCGTGCTGAAAAATCAAAGAATCATTACACAATATTCAATGTTATATTAATTAAGATATCGGAAACGTTACCCACGTTATACCTTTAGTCTACCATCATTAGGAAGCCGTTTTGTTTCGATGCAAGTAATTTGTATCACCAATGTAGTTAAATAGGAAAGGATTCTCCAAGAACTGACATCTTAACACTAGTACTACTAATACTAATACCACTAGTACTGCTGATACTAATACCACTAGTAGTACTGATACTAATACCACTAGTACTACTCATACTAATACCACTAGTACATCTGATACTAATACCACTCGTACTACTGATACTAATACCACTAGTACCACTGATACTAATACCACTAGTACTGCTGATACTAATACCAATATTACTGCTAATACTAATACCATTAGTAGCACTGATACTAATACCATTAGTACTACTCATACCAATACCACTAGTATCACTGATACTAATACCACTAGTACTACTGATACCAATACCACTAGTACCACTGATACTAATACCACTGATACTAATACAACTAGTACCACTGATACTAATACCACTCGTACCACTGATACTAATGCCACTAATACCACTGATACTAATACCACTAGTACTACTGATACTAATATCACGAGTACCACTGATACTAATACCACTAGTACCACTGCTACTAATAACATTCGTACCACTGATACTAATAACACTAGTACCACTGATAATAATACCACTAGCACTACTGATACTAATACCACTAGTACCAATGATATTAATACCACTAGTACAACTGATACTAATACCACTAGTACCACTGATACTAATACCACTAGTACTACAGATACTAATGCCACTAGTACCACTGATACTAATACCACAGTACTACTGATACCAATACCACTAGTACTACTGATGCTACTACTATTACTACTAGGGCCCTGATGGCTGAGTGCCTAAGCGCTCACTGTTCCCGATCACTGCCATCTCGCCTCTGTTTGCGTGGGTTCGAATCCAAGGCTTGGCTAGCGTGGGCACGTGGTAAAGCCTGCCTGTAGCTTCTCGTGGGTCGGTTGTTCTTCCCTGGGTTTTCCGGGGTTCTTCCTCCACCAATTATACTGGCCGCCATGTATAGCCTATATTTTGCTGAAAAATTATGTTAAACCCTAGAAAAACAACAACAACTATTACTACTACATTTCTCTAATTTGAACCGCTAGATTTAATAGTAAAGTTCTTTCGTAATCTTTGAGACGAGAACAAATTTTATTTTCAACTGCAAACTGGCACTATTTCAAATACTTTTTTTACTTTATCTCAATCTCAGTCACTGATGTAATACTAAAATAGCGACTTACTGATATGATATTTAATTTCCAAGCCAGTGCCAAGGCGTCGATGCCACAACACGGTAACGAGGGATGGTCTTCCCCGCAACTTCCTTTTCCTCATCAACATATCCAGCGCATGCTCCATTCAGCTATATTACCTGTGTAGTTTCTTCATGACGTAAACAGATAGCCTCACGTTCTTCTGTAAATTGTACAAGCTTAAGAGGAACTTCAGCTATAAAAAATCAACATTTAATAGTAAGACATTCACATTGATTTGGTACAAATAAGCTATGAGGTGCATCTTCCGCTTCTTGCGACACACGAAACCTATTTTGTGCAAGCTACACTTCACAGTATAGAAGCTTACACGTATTATTTTCGACAGTACTCTCTCTCTCTCTCTCTCTCTCTCTCTATATATATATATATATATATATATATATATATACATACATACATACATACATACAAGCAGATACATACATACATACATACAAGCAGATATAAACACATACATGCATGCATACATACATACATACACACAGACATACATACATAAATACATACATACATACATACACACATACATACATACATACATACATACATACAAGCAGATACATACATACATACAAACATGCATACATACATACATACATACATACATACATACATACATACATACCCAGTGAAGCCTACATATATATGAATAAGCTGTTTTTCCTGAAGAAACTCGGTAGATTACCTGCAGCCTATTTTGTAGAAGAAATTTTTATTTTTACTCCGCCCCTTCCAATCTCCAAAACCAAAAGTAAAAACAAAATAAACTAGTATTTTTTCTAACATTTATATAGTACTAAAAAAATATCACTTTAATAGATCTTTATAATCGTCTATATCATGCCAATTCCCAGTCACACAGAAAAACGTGCTGATACACGTAAAGCCCATACCTCATATGAAACTGCCTTGAAGTGTGACCTAACGAAAGACGCATAGAACAATAGATTTCAGAATCTATTTCTCGACTGCAGTTTGGTCAGGTCTGGATCATGGATAGCTACTAGGAAGTTTCCAGCTTCTCTTGAATCATGTCAAGTTGTTACCAGTATCGTGTCCAAGCTGTGTTCATCTATGGATGATGCTGTTTCTGTACTCGCTGTGATACCTTGTGTACTTCTGTCGTTGATCGTTTCATAAGAGCATGTAGCTTTGTTACACATTAGCGAGATTTTGGTGCCATATTATGGATCAATCGATCTGAGGTAAATATTTGCACGTAGTTTGATTCCTTATTTGAAACTGATTTTGTCAATGGACTTCAGGGAATGATGTCCCGAAACTTAATAGTTCTTATTAGCAATGATCAAAAGTATAAATTTTCATCGTATGTGTATCACAAAAGTTGCCTCTATGTCGACAAAGTTCACAAGAAATATTTGACATGACTTAAACATGATATTCAGTGTGTTCTATACCCCTATTACTTATTTACATGAAATGTTTGACTTAAATAGATCTATGGAATCGTTTATAATTCAATGTTCATTCCCAGTAAAAACAAACGTATTTTAAATGCACGATCCATATTTAAGATGAAACTGTCTTGAAGGGAAGCCTAACTGAAGACGAATAGAACAATGTATTTCAGAAATTATTTCTTGATGGCAGTTTGGTACCATGATTATTATGTGATGTTCATAGGATGTTTCCAGCTTCTCTTGAATTATAACCAGTTATTGCCAATATCGTGTCCAAGTTATGTATATATATATATATATATATATATATATTGTGATGTTCATAGGATGTTTCCAGCTTCTCTTGAATTATAACCAGTTATTGCCAATATCGTGTCCAAGTTATGTATGTATATATATATATATATATATATATATATATATATATATATATATATATATATATATATATATATATGCTGTTTTTGTACTCACTGCATGCTTTGTCTACTTCTGTCGTCAATCATTTCATAGGGGTATTTCTTACACATGACCAAGAAAGGTTCTGGTGCCATATTGGGAGTACATATTTAAGAAAATTTGGATTTATCGTCTTAAATTGACTTTGTCGTTATATTTAGAGGAATGATGTCTCTAGACTTACTAGTTCTTATTAGCAATGAACAAAAGTATGAACTTTATCGTCTGAGTATCACAACTATTGTTTACATATGGTAATCGGACACAAGAAAAGTTTCACTGGGCACCAACATATATCATTTGTAATATAAATATTGTTTATTTAAAATGTTTGCATTAGGATGTTATTTCAGATTGTGTGTGTGTGTATGTGTGTGTGTGTGTGTGTGTGTGTGTGAACTACATGTGATCATTTCCAATATTCCCTGTGTAGTCAGAACTGCTCCCTTTGCCCATTTCTGATATCTCAATCTTCCCATGGGTCTGTGGCAAATCTCTTTGGTTTTTCAGGTAATTCCTAAACCTTTTATACTGGCCGCTATGTATAGCCTATCTTAAGTTGAAAATCGCGTGGTGTCCACAACAAGAGCAACAGCCATTTCAGATGTTGCATATTCGTACTCAGAAAATCCGCTTGGCCGTTATAAGTTCACATTAGTAAGATAATTTAACAAGAAATGATTAGAGAGGAAAGTCAAATGTAACTTTGCATAATTAATTATCTGTTAAAGGGGAGCATGGTGTTTCGCAGTCACATGCTGTTTTATGCAGACATTGACATTTGGTCTCTGAGAGATAAAGGCGAGATATGCATATAGCTTCACCACTTTTAAGGGTAATTTAGCTGTATGGTGTGGGACAACTGCCTGTCAGTTTCTCTGCATTTCTTTAAGACTTAACAGAGATTCATTAATATAAAGCCTGCTTATCTAACATGCTCCTTTCTCCTAACTATAACGCACATGTTCGAATCTCTCTCTCTCTCTCTCTCTCTCTCTCTCTCTCTCTCTCTATATATATATATATATATATATATATATATATGCATGCATGCATGCATGTGTGTGTGTGTGTGTGTCTGTGTGTGTGTGTGTGTAAATGTGTGTTTATTCCGTTCGTAAGAAGCTTCGTAATAAAAGCTAGCTTGGACTGCTATTCTCTCTGCATAGCTTTTTGATCTCTAAATCCAGAAAATAAAGACATGGTTTTACCTTGCTATTTTCAGCAGGAACTCGTCTTTTCTTTGAGAGGATGGACCTGCTGCAAGTGGCATGGAAAGCGTGTCCTAATATACATACGGATTGTCATTATATATCCTGGTATCCTCCTACGCATAGCCCAATGTGTACTTCATAATATGTTCACCAAAACCAGAATAAACCTGCCTTTCATATTATCCCGTACCTGTAACGTATTTGTTGAAGTACAACGAAGGTTATTTGACAATCAATAGCCTAAAGTAAACTGAGGTTCCTGTGCAGGAAGGAATCGGTCATTTTCAACAACAAGGTGCGGTTACTGTGGCGTAAGTATTATTCAAAAATATAACCGCGATGCAATTTCTTATATTGTCCTTATTTATTCCAAAATACGTTCAATTGTAAATTTACACCTTTTTCAACTCGTCCTTTGTTTGTTGAAAGCGGAGTAATATTTTATGTACATGTCAGTTTGAATAAAGGTTTGCATTGGGTGGGGGTATATTATTGTAGTAAAATCATGGCATTGTTTGAAATATTACTAACACGCATAAACAGTCTCTTTAATTTAAGATAGTGCAGAAATAAGGACCAAATATCTGGTATAAAAATGGAAACCCGTTGGCTTTTCAATCACAAAAGCTTTTAAAATTGAATTATTACGACTGTATTTTGCACCTAACCACACCCCATTAAGAAAAAAACAACGTCCCTTATGAAATATTTAATATCAAAACATAAAGAAACTTTTCTGCAATAGTATTGGATAATATAGTGATACGTCTCTATGGTCTTAAAATAAGTAACGAAAAAGAGCAAAAACAAAGCAGATTTGTAAAATTAAAATTATACGTTATTTTTCTACAATACAATGGGGAAAAGCAGAACAAATAACTTGCAGAATGGTCAATGAAATTATGACGGACTAAATGTTATATCAATTCCAAACGCATCAAGTAATTCGAATGATTTCCAATGGTTTTCCGAATGATGCTCTTCGTGTACTGTCGTGTTAACAATATCATTGAACCATTATGTCATTTTCCGAAACTATCTTTAAATGAATTAACATCAAAATCGTAACAGCTATAAATATCCAAATATTCTTTAAAGTAATTCACATTATTTTTGTGATAGTATTTATTTTAATTATTCTGAATTATTTCGTGCACTATAATTACGACGAATTATTAAAAACAATGAGTACATCTAAATATAACTGAATGACTTCCAAGACTGATCGTACTACTAAGAATGCCAAATTCAACATTATAATTATGTTATTTAGATTAACACTCAAGCATTAAAATGTTTGATTTCATCTACGTTCTGTTAGTTTGACTCACCCATTCATTTATAAAACCAGTATTTAAAATATTAACTGAATAACCCTAGCAAAGTATGATTATCAATGATACGATATAACAATATGCTATACAAGAACCAGATCATCCTATGATGTCGAGCTGGTCTATAACAGTGTTTATGTTTTAACAAAAATAAGACAGAGGCAAAATTGACACTTGGTGGCATAAGATATATTTCAGTCAAAGTGGTCAATACATATTTTCCAGTGAATTCCATGCGAATGAAGATAAAGTGTCTAACAGAATGAAGATGGGTTAAATGTGTAGTAATTAGAGGTAAACAATGAAAGCAACACTGGAAAAGAAAGCTCCAAGTGGCCGTTCACGCTTTTCATTTCACTGTGCTTTGCAGAAACATGGATATACATCCTCACTTGCACACACTGTGTAATGATATCTGTTCTTGGGACTAACATAGCTTGCGTCATGCCTGTGTGTCTGTCCATCAGCCTGCTTGTCTTATTGTTTGTTGTTGGTTGTTTTTTATAGGTTTTGAAGTACTTTATTTGTATCATGTACACCAATAATTCGATTCAGTCATGTATCAAGCATACCTTGGTTTAAGCGTCATAGTTTTACAGGTAAAGGTCTTTTACCAAACGGAAATAGACTCCAAGATACATTGATGGTAGGGATGCCAATCGAGAAGGCATTGAGAGAGAGAGAGAGAGAAAGAGAGAGAGAGAGAGAGAGAGAGAGAGAGAGAGAGAACGGAATGAGAGAAAAAGAACGAAAGAACAATATAGCTGTAGTCTCTATTTGACTGTTGATTAAGAATATTTTTACTACAGTGTTTCAAGCCAAACTGTTTAGAAAGATCTATTTTGCTGTTATTCGAACTGTTGTTGTTCTAACTGAATGGCAAATGTATCTTACAGAGCAGATGTGCCTCAAACATCACATTTTTCAATGATATACCTTTGCAACAAAAAAATATCTTTTGCTTTTAAATATTTCATTTTTATTTTTCTAGTATGCTAATAATAATAATTATTTTCCACATTTATGAATCTTTAAACTCCACCTTCAGCAGTAAATAACGAATGCCTTGTTTATTCGGAATTCTGCAAGACCATATATATCAAATGTTCTTGAAGATTGTGCAATTAGGCTTATAAAGCGTTAAACCTGCAGTTATTTCTGACACATTTTTACATAAAGAAACGAACTTGTCTGCGTGGGTTCGAGTCTCGGATTCGGCTAATGTGGGTATGGGAGAAAGCTTGCCAGTAATTTCACGTGGGTCGTTGGTTTTTTCCGGGGTTTTCCCGAGTTCTTCCTCCACCATTAATACTGGCCGCAATGTTAAGCCTATCGTGTGCTGAACAATGGCGTTAAACCCCACAACAACAACAACAACAACAACGTATCATAAAGCCTTAGGTATGATCGGAATAATCAGAGTTATGTCCTCCTTTTGTAAATTCATGTAGTTTAGGACTGTTCTATTTGTGGAAATAACACAATACTTCCTTCTTGGACTGTCAGAAACCTTGTTGCCTATGCCTTATTGTGAAAATCATTTTAATATAATTTTAGGAGTCCTATGAAAATCTATAATTTAAGGAGCCACGTGTACATCTATAACGTAAGGAGTCCCCTGTACATTTATAATTTAAAGAGTCCCATGTACATGCATCACTTATTGAGTCCCATGTACATTTGAATTTTAACGCCTTCCATGTACATCTACAATTGAAAAAGTCCCATGTACATTTCTAATTTAAGGAGTCCCATGTACATGTTTAATTAAAGGAGTCCCATGTACATCTATAATTTAAGGAGTCCCATATACATCTATAATTTAAGGAGTCCTGTGTAGACATATAATTTAAGGAGCCCCATGGACATCTATAATTTAAGGGTTCCCATGTACATTTCTAATTGAAGGAGTCCCGTAATGATCAGTAATGTGAAATCATTACTCAGAGACAAAAAATTGCTACCAATGTGGCTGTATAATATTGCAATTTGCAAATTTTACAAGACCTTCATATAGTGAATCTAATAATGACTATGATTTGTGTACATTATCAAGAACTCTCCTCACGCATTTGTGCGCTCTGGATAGATCCTTAGTCCCCTATGTTCCAGTGCAAGCTTGGAATAAACTTACCGCATGCACTTATAAGCTTAGCATTATTACAAAGATGGGGAACATTATGTATGTCTTAGTATCACAGGACAGTCAACCAACGAACTGGGCAAATGAAGCCCTACAATAATAATTAGGCAATATTTAGCAGATAATTAATGAAACTAGAAAGATTTAAATTGAATTATTTACGATATTAACAGTTAAACATTAAATTTACTTATATTATAGTACAAATGAACAATGTCTAGTACCGGTAAAAGACAGAATAAGTACTCCTGTATTAAACATTTAAATAAACTCTGATTCAAATATGTATCAGCCAGTTAATAGGTACAGAACATTAACGCTCAGTAATTTTTGTAAGTGTGCCATTGCACGTTTCTGATCGTAATATGACATTACACACAATGGAGGTAGTTTATATTTACTTTTAAATCATATTACATATTTTCAAAAGAAATATTCGTTTATGTCAGCAGTTTTGCATATCAAGTACAGATGTTGAATAAAAGCAATGCTTATTTGTTTAAAGTCAAGTACTGTACGTGTTACAAAGCTCTGTCTCTAGCATAATAATTAAAAATAGGAAATACTGCATCTCCTTTACCTTAGTCCGACCTGTCATATTCTTGTCAACTTTAATATAGTGACGCTTTAATCTGGTGACTATCTTTGTGGGCGCATTGAGCTGTTATTGCCTGTAAAAGACGATACATTTAAAGCAGGGTATTTGCGTCGTTTCAATGTTTGTTTAAAAATAATGGTATTTACAATTAGGAAATTATTACTTTATTAAAGTTGTCTACTTATATGACAGGCAACAATTAAGAGGATATCAATGGATTCGATGAAGGAGGCGCCTCAGAAGGTGGAGCTTTACGGGGTCTGGCCTAAAACATCAATGAAACAGAGAAATAAAACATCCTCCAGAGGGATCGACACACCTAGACTCCAAAGAACGCTAAAGGCACCAGCTGAGCCTAATAATAATTTTAAGCTCTACCAGTATGATTCCAGTATCATTGTGGCTTTTTCTAACATCAGTGATTCAGTTATCAGCTGAATATATCCCCAACCTCTTTTAAACCAGATTATGCATAAATAAAAATTTATAAATATTAAAAGATCAACATCTATGGCACATACTTGATTATTTCTAAACCTATTTTATCTGTTATCCAGGTCGCTCATAAATCTCATTGTTTTATTTTACTTGCAAACAGTTCATAACATCATCTGTCTTGTGCGATTTAAGCGTGTTAGATTAAATTTCTCCTCATGTGTCGCTCTCAAAATTCACTGGCACCAGAAATTTAAAATTGTCACTATTTTGCAAATATGTTGTCTCTGTTTTTCAGCCTATGCATCATGGGATTTGCAAACGCAAATGGAAAGTTTTTAATTCTCTTATGGCATTAGCCAGTTTCTCCAGCGCTGTTATTGTTTATTCATTTATTTCGTTGCCAAAATTAAAATAAACGGACTTAAATGACAACTCAAAACGATACTGATCCTGGGTTCAAGACCCCTGATACCGTTACTCAAAACGAGACTGATCCTGGGTTCAAGGCCCCTGGTATCGTTTTTCAAAACCTTATTCAAATTATTGTAGTAAAGCCTTCTCATTCACATCTGTGGTACAGGTAAAAATTAGTATAAATGAGCTGAACTCTGGGATGTTACATGACATCCTCAATACAATCTGACTTTGATATTACTACCTTGTATCCTAGCCAATATTTTTTTTATCTAATGCTCCGCAGAATCTGCAGTTAAAACTTAGCATTATATTGGGAGTTAATTTATACTTCGTATTTTCTCCCGCAAGTCTAATATGACAGGAGAAGCCTTCATTCCTGCTTCATAATTTCATGAACTTACATAACTTAAGCGTAATCAGATTGCATTTTGAAATAATTTAATGTTTGGCAATTTTTCCATTAGTGGAATCCATATATTTCTATTGATATTTATAATGAATTTAAATATAAAAGGTTTGTGGCGAAAATGCATATTGTCCAATCTGTCCAGCAAATTCTCTCTCTCTCTCTCTCTCTCTCTCTCTCTCTCTCTCTCTCTCTCTGAGACACACTCAGTTAGTTTATGGAAACTACTTTCATACAGATCTCGTTATTAGAAACCCAAGTTTTGCGTGTGGAGTTAGCGGTAATTTGGTAATAACATGAATATTCAAATATTATACTCGACTCTGGTTTCTTCAGCGACAAGCTTGGTGCTTGCTGAGGCAGATCTTCTTTTCGCCTGAATATATACCACCGACGTGCCAGTCATGCCAGATGATGGCAGATGAAAGGCAAATAGTATGCAGAGTATTGACATTTTGGGTTGTGATCAACATGGATAGGGTACATGAGTGGTTATCTGAAACTGATCTATATATCTGATCAGCAACAAGTGATCCGAGTATTGAATATACTGGATGCACTCGTACCATACCTACTTATTTTCTGACAAGATATGCTCATTTACTATAGAAATTCCAGGTTGAATAGGAGCCAGAGGTTATGCATCCTTCTTATATCGAGCACACTGAATCTTCATACAAACACGGTCCCTCGACCTTTTCACCAACATGACCTCTATTAGTTGTTGAATTCGTTATATATTTATCCCACTTTCTTTGACTTTGCAGTCTATCTTGAATTTGGGTTTTCGCAGGATGTTTAGTACCTAATTAACAAGAAAAATAAATGAAATAATTTCAAATTAGAAGCAACATTTTCATGTTGATTTTCAGCAAATATTTACGTCAGAGTTTTCAATTGTTTTTGTTGCTAACGTTTGCCATGTGGGCATGCAAAACATTTGTCAGTATACGTCAAAATGTGATGTTGCGACAATCCAGCTATAGATATAAAATCTCTTTGTACTTTGTCCATGTACTGGATTGGAATGATAACTTGTTTCTACTTGGTATCATTTTTAAGTATAATTTCATTGCTTGGAAAATTGATCATCACACGTGCATCTAATCCATGTAACATTTAGAGCAATTACAAATTTGTATATACAATTATTACTTATTGCTGGCGAATTAATTTTTCCGGACCCACCTGGTTGAGCAAAAGCACAAATGAATTATATATATATATATATATATATATATATATATATATATATATATATATATATATATATAATTAGTTTAGCTTTACACTAATTATTATCTTGGCATGTGCTGCATAATACCGATAAAGATTGTGTAAACTAACATATTTTTTACAATCACTGGCACACAGGTATTGCCATTATTTTCAACGTTTTGATGTGATGAATGAGTGACTATCTATCTCTATCCATACATCTATCTAAATGTCCATATATATCAGTGCATTTCTCTCCATCTAGTATGCCATAACGTGACCCGTGTTTACAAGGTAAATATCATACAGCAACACACTCTTACCTGATTTTCAAGTAATAATTATAAGCTACTGCATATATATTAGAAAATATGAACGATGTTGTTTATTTTGGATGATATACTGCACGACCTTGGGAACGCATTATATTCATCCGACAAAAAGAGTTAATATTTTCTTATAAAAATACAGGAACCTTTTGGCTGTATGCTCATTTTCTTATTCTACCTATGGCTTATTTATATAAACAAAAAAAACACAACAAGAAAAAAGGAACTGAATGTATGCCGTTTACCAAACGAAATACACTAATGTAGATTCATCATTACACAACAACAACAGAATTACTGTTCACATAACTCCGCCCATTTCAACTTCGTCGCGCGCTGGACATAACATAAGAAACGAAATGGCGTGTTGGTCTACTTAGAATTGAAATTTGGAGTCATGTTGTGAATTAATGTGCTTTACAACATCTTTTCTATTTTATGTGGAATAAATAGAGTTTGGTATTTGTGTCGATTCTACGAAATTTTGTGATTATGAACTGGATTTATCTGTGCCGATTCTACATGAAGTACATCGGATTTCAGGAGCTAGGGAGCAGCGTGTCTACATCGGCAAATGTTTCTGTTCTGTCAATGAATGTTTGAAATAATAATGTTTGAACACTATGAATTATTTCAATTGCAGTGATCAAAACGATGCTTCTTTTTAAATTTGAGTGCAGCAAGGAGGATGTAATTGCACTTGGAATATCGTCGAAATTACAGTACAATTTTGAAATTTTGTAATCAAGGTTGAGAACCCATGACATGGCTCATGTATTTCGGATTGACAGAATTAACAATGTACATTTTGAGGAGATTCTAGATGTAAAACTAAGTATATTTTCCCATTCCTATTACCAGCTAATGAAGACAGCTTATGCCTTGTCACTTGCATGTTATTTGTAAGGACCCTCTCTGGTGTCTATAGGTAGCCTAAATCCGACACATTGTATCAAGAAGGTTAACGCGGAACGTGGCAAATCAGCTGGAATGTAGCAGTCGACGAAACATCTGCTATAGTTCAAACAGAAACAAATTTAATTAACCAAAATGTAAAGCATCTAGTACAAGAGTGTACAGTATTTGTCTGCAAAGTAGTTCCTAATACATTATTATGCACATGAGAGTGCAATATGAAGTGCACGTGAGTGTAATTTCGTAAAAGAACTGGACGATTCTGACAACGTACAGTTAAGGGAGAAACAAATGAGCGTATAAAAAGGAACAATATGCATGCATAGCGAATTCGTTATAGCTGCATTTATTTTCAAGACGCGTCAATACCTTCTGTTTGCAAAAAGGGTTCTCTTGCATCTACTGTCAGTGTTATACGCCATGGACCATTTTCCTTTCCCTGGGCAGTGATCAATTGATGGGTGTTGAAGATACAGTACATTGCACCATATGAAATCTTCTGGAGTAAATTGTTTTCTTATTCCTAAGTGGGTATGATTAACATGGGGATATTTTCATAGTTTGTGTCAAAAAAATGCGCCACTCTCCTGGTTAAAACAATATTCGTTTACATTAGTAAGACTCGTAATAGATTCTACAAGATATGCATTTTGACTCTGGTTTATAATCGTGTTGATGTTTGTTCAGTTTCGCTGAATAATGTCAAACTTATGTGCATGATCTTTAGATAAATTGAGCCAAGAGAACATGTGCATGGGATAGGTGGTGGGGTGGAGCAAATGAAGAAAGGGTGCAATCTTGTGAAACCAGTTGTTCCGATCTGCAGCTAAGAATGCTTATAGCTTGTGGTCGTATGACTGGGAAATAGTGGTTAACACGAGCTTATAATACATATTAACCCTAGCAAACATGACATGTAACGTTTATGAACGAGCAAAAGCTTTAAAAAAATCTTTACATATTTTAGCTCTAGTTACATAGCAATCATAAGGATTGATTAGTTATAATTTCAATTTCAACATATTTTATTTTAAATTATTCTTAAACTAAACTATAGGTTAGACCCAGGAGAAACACTCCTCAAGTTTGATAGTCACCATGCATGCACTCATATCATAATCTCTCGTGATCTGTATTGGATTATACTAGATCATACAATTATTCAGTCACAAGACTGTGATAGGCAAGTGTTTGAAGAAGAAGACCATACCAGCGGCGTTTTCTCTTACTTTGGAATCTTCATGAATGTTGAAAAAAGCGTGCTTTTGTTACGTTTATGAGTTGAAACGTGACTAAAGATGCACACAAATGAACCTTTGATGATTTTCACATGAAAGGAACAAGCATATTAACCTTAAAAAACAGTATTATATCCAAGTCAGTGACACATGAACCATGGGTCACAATCACCTACATTTATGACATGGGTATATTGCACATTAATATCCATCCACATACACTTTCTAATTATTCCACGTACAAAACTGTGTTTAGGTTATGCAATGAACTTGAATAAGCTTAATATTAATGTATAAACAACGTACATGTATGTAAAGGTTTCTCTTGTTAGCCCCATCACCAGAGAGAAGGTGGTCTGAAACCCACTCTAAAACTGATGCATCTGTCCTTTTCAGAGATAACGACTGAGAGTTTATGAGACTGTACATATTCAGGTAATGTTGTGTGTGCGAACCTCAGAGTTGGGGCATGGGTGTGGGTGGCACTTCAATAAATGTCCTTCACGAAGTACAGGACTCAGAACAGAGAGCACGCTGAAAGCAACTGTGACGAAAAGTCCGACTACATACGAATAAATGGAGGCTTGTACGTGGCCCTTATTTAGGCTATCTAGTACTCGTTTCAACACCTTTACTGACGGAAATGATAAGTTATTCAATCTTCAGTTTATAGATACTGACCCTATACGTTTGCACTTTTGTCCCGAGATAGATAGTTCGCACCATCAGCACATTATGCACATTACCTACTAGGTCAATGATTCAAATTAAATCCAACAGCACTCCCATCCTGAGATACTCAGCGCCAGTCCAAACCTCAAATATGCTTACACATTTTTCTAGCTTGAAATTGCGATGATTACATTCAGTAAGTATGGATTTACACGGACACCAATCAATATTTTTCGTGGAATAAAAGGAAAATATATAATACATTCCAGCATGTACATGTTTTAATCGACAGATAGATTGTTACTCATTCATTAGTACATAATGATTGAACACGAAAAAGAAAGCTTGACGCCTGCTCTCCGAAGAAAATATAATGAGTTGTTTGTTCTCATTGAGGCATAGCTTGATCACAAATGAAATGGTAATTGACAAAACAGAATTTACTCAAAATTCTCAAAATGTTGGAGTAAATATTTTCTCAAACGTAATCGTCTGCACAAGATGTATATTTACATCGAATACGTATTAAATGGGATATCACCATATTCATTCTTAAGCAATTACGTTTTTGTCTCATTGTTTTCCTTTCCACTATCATTCGTCCCCTTCAAACTCACACACGCACACACGCACACACACACATATATGTATGTATATATATATATATATATATATATATATATATATATATATATATATATATATATATATAGATAGATAGATAGATAGATAGATAGATAGAAATATGTGTGTGTGTGCGTGTGTGTGTGTGACATGACTTTTGAAGATATTAAATAATAACAATTGTAATTATTGTGTCCATTTTGTCCCAGCCAGGCAAATCCTCCATAATTTAATGGACCTATACAGTTCATAATCAATAAGAGTTTCCTTCCTAACTTTTTAGCAAAGAAAATTCAGTAGTTTCTACGACAAGTGTTCGTTACACGATACATTTCAAATAAAAGTTCGTACATTTCAAACCAGCTTTAACTGTACGATATTTACATGGATTTTATTAATAATTACTTGATGCCATATTTTGCTGAAAGCTTTTATGGTGCAATATTCAAAGAAAAACATAATTTTTATTCGGCGACAGTAACGAAAATTTTATTTTTGCATATGTTCATGTTTATATATATTTAACAAATAACGTTAAATGGGGATGAAATTAGTGAGAATGGGCTTCATTGTATTTCAAAATGTATTCAATAAAGATTGTTTTAAACGTTGCACAGTAAACTGCAAATTATATACACTAAAGACTGTCTACAGCATTACATATTGGACTATTATTTAGAGGTGATTTAGCTAAGAGTATATTAGTAGATTAACGAACCAAGGAGACAAAATCTGGTTCTATTCTGGTGTTTTAAAAATAGGATGAATGGCAATATTGCGTATACATTCATTTAGTGATTGTATAATGTGTTTAAAATTAAATTGTAAAGTTAATTACAAGTGATGACAACGATTTCATGTCAGGGGTTATACTGTACTTCCTGAAGACTGCATATGTCATCAAGTTATACTGTACATCGTGAAGACTGCATCTGTCATCAAGTTATACTGTACATCATAAAGACTGCTTCTGTCATAAAGTTATACTGTACATCCTGAAGACTGCATATGTCATCAAGTTATACTGTACATCCTATAGATTGCATCTGTCATCGAGTTATACTGCACATCCAGAAGGTGTATGCTTTTCTTTAAAGAAATGCCCACATAAAGCTGGTGTTTCTCATATAAAATGATTCTTTTAGGGCGACACACTTTGTGGGATATATTTGTATATAGAATTCGGTCAAAAACACATACTGGTTCGCTATGTGATTGTCTCAAGAACCAACTTTGAATCGTTATATCTCTTTTGTAAATTGCTCCTAGTAAGTCAAACATGTAGGAGTCCACAATGTTTGTGTGAAGGATTCGTTTCATACATTTGTTTATTCCCTTGAGGAACAGCTTGTCTAGCCCTAAACATTGCGAAACGCTGTTATCAGTTTTTGTTGTATATATATATATATATATATATATATATATATATATATATATATATATATATATACTGTAACGCCGACCTCCTAGTAAGAGAGGTGGTTAATTGTATTTGTATGGCGTTATCTAGGGAATGACTCCCTCGATTTTATAACCCGGTGGGAGTGGATAGATAGAATTCGGAAGAAATAATGCAATACGAGTCCCTTAGACAAGAAAAATAATTTAAAAAATTAATCAATAGCAATTAAATGCGTGAGTAATTCTAATAGATAATGCATCTCTAATAAATGAATTGTGTGTTTTTCTTGAAGTGTATTTCCAATAAATCAAATGCGTGTGTAATAACTGACTCGACAATGAATATTAAAATGTCAGCATAGTACGATAGATTTAGACACTTCAAAACATTTTATATTGCTACAACTACATTGAATAAACTTAGAATATTATTTACTTTTAAGTATAGTATTACTTACTTTTACCTAGACTATTATTTATTTTTACCTAGAGTATTATTTACTTTTACCTAGAGTATTATTTACTTTTACCTAAATAATATTTCAGTGCTGTATTCATTACTGAGTCGTATACATCTCATCACCTCCATTGTAATGTGTATGAGAATTGAAACAATATAACAAAGTTATCTCTGTTCAATTATGTGCGGTAATGAAGAAATACTATTTGAAAGAGGATTATATATTCCTAAGAACCACTCCAATTTAAATCATACTTCAATATAAACTTGACATCAAATAATAACAATTTTAATTATTGTAATATAATTAAACATAAGTAATATAACACTGACATTAGCTGCACCCTGGTAGTAGGTATCACGGAAAAATTCTTTTTTCCATAGACCTTAACGCTAATGTTTGGGGAAATAAATGTATTTTCTATCCTGCTTTAGCATGCACTAACACACTTTTCTATACGGGAGTGTTTGATTGTCAATTTGACAAGGACAAAACCAGGTACTCCATTGCATTTAAGAGAGATAACTATGCTGGAACTAGACAAGGGTAAGAGTTATCTAATCACAACAGACACAGTTTCAGACATGTATACCACATTTTAAAATAAAAATCATAAAATATACAAAATATCATCTAGATAGGAATTAACATAATCTCACATGTTGCCAGGAAGCACAACTTTTATTTAAGCCTAACAGAAAGTACAACTGTTACATAATGCACCAATCACAGCTAGTTTTGTTGTTTATTTCGAAAAACAATGTTCCTACACCTTAAGCTCCGCCCACCTGGACTTATGCAATTAGACCAGTAAGAATAGGCGGTTATCTTCCTACGCATGGAGCCGATACCGGATATGGAATGACAACCAATGTGTATATAAAGCTATGATATCCGTGCAATTTTCAGCAGTTCCACCTTGCAAATGAAAGACGAATTCGTGCTGAAAATAAGAAGGTAAGGTCGTGTCTTTATTTTCTGCTTTTATAGAAACACAATTAATACCACATGTTTATGACGTCAAATTGTTTGCCATGATGTTGCTTAAAGAATATAGCTTTTAGGAACTAATTCGATGCGACAGAGACGTGATAGGTAATGACGTTTTATGTTGATGAATTTACATAAAGTTTCAAAGTAATACAAGGATAATAGGAAGCAATTGTCCATTATCTTTAACCCAAAGCTCTTCACATGTGATCCGGCTATGTACCTCTCGTGTATTTATCTCTCACGCAGGGAACAAGTGTCAGTTTTAGCATATACCTTTCTGTTTCTAAAAAAAACTATTCGTCCGTATTACCGACAATTAATAATGCTAAACTACATATGCACCTTTGACCTCACCATTTCCTAATAAATTACGTACATAAATTCGAGCTTAAAACGAAAAAGTTAATTTTCTGATAATTAACAAGCAGCATTAGATCTGATAATATATAGCGTAGTAACCATTTCGTATCCATGTGCATCTCAAGTTTCTATACGGCTAATGATTTTGTTATGTTATGACGTCAAAGTAACCACGAAATGTACCATATGATGACAATGTCCGTTTTAGAAACATTTTACGAATAATGTTCTCATTTATGTTTTGAGAGAACACTTTTAATAAAAGTATCAACGAGGAACTAAGATGAACACAGTACTGTTCTTTTTATAGAGAGAAGTGAAATTCAGTGTGCCTAATACCAATTAAGAACACATTTGACAGGAAATATGTTATTATTGATAATGTGCGATTCCTGGAATGACATGGGCCTTAGTACAATTTGTTCTTCGCACATTATTTCTCTCACGGGTGAATCGTCAGTTTTAGTTTAATTAGGACGTACCCACCGTATGTGACATCATTGGTGGGGGAAAAAAAAACGAAAATTATTTATCGCAGTCTTTTAATACTGTGACTAAGGTCGGCCGTCTACTGGCAGATAATCGTTATTCCAATCGACTCTTTAAAACATGATACATATTGTTTTACTGACAAGGATAAATAACCAAGATCAAGAAAGATATGTATCCCGCTAAACTTACATTTAGCGGGACACTTGGCCTGTCCTGATACCAATATTGATGCCAGTACAATTTTGTTCGAACTGTTAAAAATGTCAGGTAAAGTATTGTAGCTAGACAAGTACCACGGCATGGTTAACCTGAGTGGCATAAACCCCAAACTTCATGTCCTTCTTTATTCTGTTTTTACGCCAGATTGACATCTGTCTATAGTTTATTAACCAGGTCACTTTATACTCTTCATAAAAAATGGTAATACTACTACTATGTCTTCATTTAATCACGGCAGTTCAATTATAATACAAATGTGTCTATTGTCTCTTGAGGACATCTAATACTTTCTTAAAGTCGAGATGAAGATGCAACTGATGTGGGCAACGAATTCCATATCCATATTCCTTGAAATGTACTTCCTTGTACACCATTTAAATAAGAAAAGGAATATTTGTATCTTTTTGGCTTTACAACAAGGTTTTAAAATAGTATTATTAACATCAATTAACATAAACTAGTACGTATGTATGTATGTATGTATGTATGTATCTATGTATATATGCATGTATGTATGCATGCATGTATGTATGTATGTATGTATGTATGTATGTGGTTAAAGCAGAGTTGGAAGGAACTACAGAACATGAAAATGGTCCATTAGAAGATGCAACTTGCTTCAGATCTTCTTCGCAGTACTTGGAGAGCAATAACGATATACACTCGCAATGGTCTACTAAATCTAAAATGATAAATCACATTGGTTTATATATCTCTATTCTTTTTTCTTTTTTTATGTGTTTGCTTGTGTTTATGCATGAGTCTATATATATATGTTATCTTGCATATATCCAACTTACGTTTTGTGTATCATTGTTAAAGTAGATTGTTATTTTATTGTGTTATCGTCTGTAAAATAGTAAAAGTTTTCATGTAATAAGATTATACTGAAAAAGTTTCAATAAAGTGTATTGATAACAGACTGTGAAGAATTAACAACCTAGATGCATAAATGTAATATCAGATAAGCAGGTGCTTGCACACACACACACACACACACACACACACAAACAAACACACGCAAACATATACACCAGGAAAAGTAATATTCATATAATAATGTATTTTACTCATCAATGTTTATTTCACTTTTCTAGTTAAGTTTTTCTTTTGAACCAAAAGTTCCTGATAATTTGGAAGAACTGACAATATGACGTCGAAGTCTGTTTTCATCATGGAGAACTACCCAGCATGCAATGGGTACGTTGATCAGGAAATGGAAGTTACGAAGACGATGATCCCTCGTTATAAACAGTGTGTGACCTCAATGCCTTGGCCCTGGCTTGGAAATTAAATATCGTATAAGTAAGTAGGTATTCGTATCGTGTCAGTCAGTGGGTCTTGATTTTTACATAGCTGACTGTTATTATAGACAAGCAGAAAGAGTTTGCACATTTTCATAGTACTTCTGCTACTCAGTTCTCATAATTCAGGATCATTGTGTAACAGAAGCCGCTAGTTTTATAATCGTATGCAACTAGAAACAGGTGTGTAAGAAAGCCAGCCAGCCATTCAACCAAGAAAATGTATTTTGTAATGATGGAAAAGATAACCACTTTGTTCACTGTTGTAATACAAAGAAAATGGCTTTTACATTACAGCAAGACAAATAATAATAATAATAATAATAATAATAAAAATAATAATAATAATAATAATGATAATAATAATAATGATAATTATAACAATAATAATCCAGATTTTACAGACCTAATGTCAATCATAAACTAATTTGCAAACAGTTTATTCATATGTCGCAAATATATCTCAAACTTGATGGCACAATGTGATAAACATGTATGCATTCTTTAGCTTAGAATGATAAATAATTATTCTTCAAAATTTCTACTAATAAGGTTGATGACCACTTTGCAATACCTGTTAAGGAAGGTCACCTTCCTTGTGGTCAACCTCAGCTTTACCTATCAATAAGTTTTGTTTGTTTACTTTATAAAGTGACCTTTCTATATTTAATACTGCAAAAATCAGTTTATGGCTTTTACATTTTCGCCCCCCCCCCCCCATTTGTGCCACATTTAATTCCAACTTCAGTAAGGCATTAAGACCAGAAATTTGCAAGAGTAACGTAGCATATGATCCTATTGAGATTGTTACTGAGGGTAAGTTGTAAACTACCGAGTGCGCGGACGTTTGTTTCCATAACTACCACACTCAAGCTGCAACACTAAAACTGCCTGTACATTATTCATCCGACGATAATCGAATGCATCGTAATATATTTATACTCGATTGCCAGCGATACAGGATAAAAGGCACATTTCCTTCTGGCTAAACCAGGGCGAAGTTTTATAATAAGAAGCGGCATATTTCGTCATCGAACTCTCACAACAACAAACAATTTTTAGCTTACCCACTAAAAATCACAACATGGGTTAAATACACTTAATTCATACCTGCTGTAATATTTGGCCAACATTTGGTCAGTCTTTAATTATATATGAATGTGTTTAAGCATATTATGGCAAATCACTTCAACTCTAAGGATGCATTGAAATGATGGAGCACACTGGATCAAACTAATGAAATTAGTTCCCTAATGTCAAGAATGCAAACGTGCAATAAAGAATAACCTTAATATCGCCCAAGTTATCATATTATTGACGAGGCCGATGCAGGCAAAAGCAATTTTTAATACATTCTATGGGAAAAAATAAGAAGCTTCATATCTCCTTATTAATCTCCTTCCTGCTCCGAAGTAAATAAAAACACAGAATTGTACAACAAAGACCTTAAAGTACCTTACACTTAAAATAAATGCAGTTATGCTAGCTAAAAATAGTAGTTATAGCCAGCCAATCAAGAAAGTTTCCTAATGAAACGTTGGTTTTACTGGCGAGCAAAAGAATGAAGCTGAGATTGCAAGGAAGCGTTCGTGTTGATTGTTTTCAAGGATTATAATTAAATAGCCGCCCCCCACACACACACACACACACTAAGATACTTCATACGTGGATTGTAACGAAATCACGTCTCAGCATTTCAGTACCCATTCACTTTGACCTTGAACATTTGGGCGGCACCAAGGGGTTAATGAATATTAAGAGACACATTTTCCTTAAAGCATACTTTCATCACTTATTTTTTCACGATTCCTTAACTTGCTCGTTTCATATATATATATACATATGTGTGTGTGTTTGTGTATGTGTGTGTGTGTCGCATTTTAGAATTCATGTAATGATGTAATATTTTATATTTCAGTTCAAGTTCTTGCTAACCAGCAGATAGACCAGGAGACGAAGGGCATTTTCATTGTGCAATTGTTTGATTTATTGAAAGAAAATCAGAATACAAAAATATGTAATTGACTTATATACATGCATATCATACGCAGTAATTTTCGCTATTATAGCGTACTTCTTCTTACTTAATTCGCAAGGACTGAACTTCTGACTTTCCTTTGCAGTACATTTATGAATACGAATACCAACATCTCAGCTTTTATTATTGTGAACTTTTGTGAACTCAACATGAGGACCCGGTCGACAAAATATCACTGAATTTAGTTGTTAATTATACAACACTTATATTTGATTCAAGGTAGAAAGGATGCCTTATTATTGATAGGGCTTCACACGTACATTTATTTTGGTATGGAATTGTTATTGTATATACTCAAGAAATAGTTCCTAATGGCAAGAAGTTACATCATAACGTTTCATAAAGTTCATTCAGAAATGCTTCTCTGGTAAAGGAAATGTTTTGTACATCTTATATTAAAATTCGTTCTTTTACAACTTGCACGAGTACATTAAAATAAAAATGTAAGATCTTATAATTTACTTTTTTATCAACCTCATTTGAATACAAACAAGTAACATATAATCTAACAATTCATTCTGCTTTGCATCATCCTGCCTTAACTAAATTAAGATTATTTTTCAGCATCTGTTGGCAATTCCATTTGACTTTATGGTATGATTCTTTGTCCATCTTGTCCCATCTGACGTTTGCAATCAGGTAATATCATAATTGATACATAGAACATGTCACGAACGCTTTGTCAATTTGCACATTGTTCGGTTTCAGTCATTCAGGCATTTAACCTTTTCATGTTAGTTAATGGCTATGCTCCACTGCTTTCACAGAAATTACCTGTCGGAACAAACACATTTCCATGCACCTTAATTAGGTCCCTTAATTAGAAGACCTCTCAGTAGCCGAACTTATTATTTCATCTTAAATAATAATGCACAGAAACTCTGGCATGCTTAAACTAGGACGTCACACTGAACTCATAAAACGCATAAAATGCATATGGTATATTTTTATAATTGAATAAAACTGTTGGACTGCAAGATACGCATTTCCTTATGTTTATTTAAATATCAGGTAAGCAGATACGTCAAATACCGGGTCCAACTTTATCTATTAAATTAAACCCTTTATAAACCACGAAATTATCTGAGGCTTTCATTATCTTTAATAACTGCGCTTTTAATTCTGCTTTACATTAAGTTTGTTCTGTAATATATTTACAGACTTGACCACATTTTTAACATAATTAATCTTCCTGCATGAAAACATATTCACCCACTCTGTTTTAGGAAATTTTGCAGTACGACTAACCCGATATTGATCAGTCATCCACTATGGTCACGGTTACTACAGTATAAAAGTATTTAAACAGCTTGTCAAACTCCAAATCTTTAGAGAAAGCAAAAGGTCTTTCAGATATATTCAAATAATATTGACCATTCATCAAAATATGGCTGATGTTACATAAAACAGTAACTCATTTATTCGCTATTGCATAGAAAACACTCAACAGGTTTGGACAAAGTTTTTCATACATTCCGTGCGCGTTGAAAGCGTTTACCTAGTTAAAAGTCATTTTCTTCTAAAATCAAATATGGCCACTTTTTCTCACAATATAGAAAGCATTAAACTAATCCGCAAAGCAACTCAATACGTACTCATACATACATACATACATACATACATACATATATATATATATATATATATATATATATATTTACACACACACACAGACACACACAGATATAGTCCAACATACCTATCCGACCTGCCCCATGTGTATACACCATCAAGATGCTTACGCTCCTCTTCTGGCGAAGGTACTGGTTCCGGAACAAATTCTTGCGAAAGAAAATCCACAAAATCCCAATTCACCTCTTCTGGAAGTAAGTCCGGGTTCACTTGGGTAGTCTCCACGGCCGGTGCACCCCAATTCATTGTCTTCTAAGTTTCTGTCATGCTTATGCTAACTGTGTCGCTAGTGCCTCTATATAAGGTATGTGACGTCACGGACTGTTCTCTTCCGATTGAACGGATGGTGACTGAATTTTATAACGTGTGTTTGGATTGGTCAATGAACTCCATGTACGTCCGATCCTCGTGGACTATTGTTAAGATTACGGATACATGTGTGTGGAAAAGAAGAATCTACGTAGAAAGACAAGGTTGTTGAAAGAGGGTTTTGATTTACGGTCCAGAAGTGAGACAGAGTTTAAGGAGAACTATACGGTGCCCTCTATGTTAACAGTATGGTATGTTAACATAAAACCAAAGGCCCTTTTCAGGGCCAATCAAATGCCTCGAAAAGAAATTAACTTTCATGCCTCAATTTTAAATGTTGTATCAGTGTTTTGTCTATTGTCTGTGTTTTATCCATCTCCCGTGTTCAATGACGCGCTCAGTTGCAATGACAATAAAACTATACTACAAGACTAGACGCAACATATTTAGGACATATTTGGTGTATGTAATGCGTTTGTGGGGTGAATGCTAAAGTTCATCTGATATAATGTCTTTTTCTATTAGCATGCGGTTTTGATTATTAATGTTTACATGGGAAAAAGCCTTTAGCTTATCGGCTCTTAAAGCCGAGACCTGCATACCTATAAACAGGAGTTTTGTCACCTGAGCCATCCAAAATGATGCAGTTTGCCCGTTTCTGAAACATTTTCTACTGCCCTCAAAAGACATATCTTTTCATTCATATATGCCTATAACGTCGCCATCTGCCACATAAACATCACAAAACAAACAGTCGCGACCGGTCCGTGTGCTTAAACAAGGTATATCCTTGACTTTGGACGGGCGCGTTAGCACCCAAGCTATCTGAGCCAATACATTTGACAAGCTCCTCTGACAACACTTTGAAGATTCAAAACAATTGAAGATGTTTTACTTTTCATTATCGGTGGCATTACGCCTGTAAGATAGGTTAACAGGCACAATTACTTGTACAATTACGTACATCCTTTTGATCTGAATGCGTATAATACCGTGGTTAAATGTACATATGTATGTGTTTCTGTCGATTTGATTATTACATTCTAATGTCGAATATAATCCATCGGATACTGTTAGTACTGACAGTTTAACGTTATATGAAAGGACGGGTGGATAATCGGCAATACGTGTTATAATGCATCGACGAAATCTAGTTTGACAAACGCCAATTCAAAGCAGATGAAACAGACGAGGGACAATATTTTATAACAAGCATTGAGGCAAATTGAGCTACCTTTGGACACGCCCCAATAATTTGGATAGTTTTTATATCCATGGTAATACGACAAGGCAGTTGAATCGCTCTCTTCAATCAATATTCATCACATACTGGCTCTGACTAGTATTAAGTAGCGATAACATATTGTCCTTACAAAATGCAATTCTAGCAAGTGCATGTGACTAAATTATTGAACCTTTTATGTATACATTTCAATCTGTTAAAATAGCCTTGGTTTTTGTAATATGCACAGATATATGCATCGTTCATGATATCGAATATATGTTATCTCTGCCTTATTCTGTTGTGAATATATTTGGACGTATTTCAATTTTTCTGGTAATATTTTTCTACCATTCAGAAAGCTAGAAGAATCAAAATGCTTCTCTCCTATACACATTTTATTTCTTAGCTAATTAATAATATCATGGAACGAATATTCGCAAGTGTAAAGTCTGAGTCAGCCCACGTGTTTTGCTAAACATCACATGTAAAACTACAAAAGGCACTTATCCGATTTTGACAAGGTTTAAATATATTCTGTATTTAAAAGAATAATTTCAGTGGCTGACAATTACTGTGTTATTGTATATACTGACTTTATATCTACCTGGATGCCTTAGGCATGACAAATAGCAGGTAATGTGGTCAATTAGTACGGTACATTTGCATTTTTCGGATACATTGCATCAGCCAAGAAAAAATTATATTTTTTAAATGTTTTCCATAAAATCCAACGTCATTTTCTGCGGACACTTGTGCTACAAGCGTTTGTTTGTCCCGCGACTTGGTTTGAAATTAAATTCCTGTATTGCAGCTAATAGCAGAGTATATACAAAATCTACCACATATATTGGAGCTAATATTGCAAGAAATCGCAGGTTTTCATTTCTTCTAGGAGACTTCATTTTTCGTTTTTTTTTTTTTTTTTAAACTAAATATGCATTAAATAAACTTGGTTTGAGTCTGACTTTGCTTTATATGTATACCAAATTTACTCTTTATGTAAATTTGGACAACTCTCTTAATTTACATGCTTATAAGTAGGAAGTTCTTTCTATCAGTTTTTGGTTTACCTGTTTAGCAAGTGTTCCAGCTTTCGTGATTCATACGTAAAAAGAATTCAAAGAAACATATTTTTTCGTACGTTCATATATCCTGTTAGAGTTTCTTTAATTATAATGTATTCTTTGGCTCATACAAGGTACGTTTTTCATATTAATAAATGAATTTCCATCATTCTTTGAAGCAAAATAAGCTGGAAACCAGTAGGAGATCTCAACGTAGTCATGGACTGTTTATAAAACGGGTTAAAAAATAATAATTTGTACCTGACATAATGCACGGACATAGGTAGCATATAAATAAGACCTCAGTTATTAAGTTACATGTACTTGCATCAAATGCATTTTATTAGCCAATATGTGGGTATAATAGCTGGAGGTATACGGTAGTCAATACCTTCCAGAGCCAGTTGTTTACGGATTTTGATATCAGAGGACTGCTTAATTTGTATCTCATTTTACCCAAAGATTAACTTTTAATTCAACATGACTATGAATTATTATCACTGTCAAATCTGGGTCATCAGAGGCATGTGCAATACTATCATATCCTACATGAGATATGCATAGAAATGCAATGTCAGTCGAGATTTCATCCCTGATAAAGGATTTTCGCATAAGCTAACGTGATTCATAACATGTGTCATATGTCTACAGTCCGTTTGATTCCTTCAAAGAGATCCAATTTTCCAAGTTTAATCAAAATCAAGTTGGTTAGGCAAACTATCAAACGTCGCATTGCCATTAACAGTGACATATACAACTGTCCTTTCATTAAGGTCAATGTCACGATCAGCGTTCCTTTGCATACTGTATCTGCCCTTTCAATTTACGCTGTTTAAAATATAGGGTTAACTTTGTACATTTTATATGTATCTCTCACAGCAAAATGTGTGTCAGATATTGTGTGCTGTGTTTGCATGTGTGCGTGTGTGGCGCTTATGTTTGTGTGTGTGTAACAGACAGACAGTGTGTGTGTGTGTGTGTGTGTGTGTTTGTGTGAGAGAGAGAGAGAGAGAGAGATTTGGATTTTTAACGTAGTTTTTTTTAAAACGATTCAGTCATATCGCTACGATGTCTGCAGTGTGACAAATTATAGTGATATCTAGCACTGGGGCATCATGCCGCAGACATATAGTATGATGTCCCACCCAGTCACATTATATGCCACACGGCCGATCAGTCCTAATACTAATCTCTTAATGCTGAGCGCCACGCGAGGCAGCTGTTAGTACCATTTTTGTAAGTCTTTGGCATGACTCGACCGGGGATCAAACCCACGACCTTCCGCATCCGAGACGGGCGCTCTAACCACTAGGCCACCGGAGCGGTCAACAGACAGAGACAGATAGAGATATAGCATGATTGGTGTATTATTATGTATTAATACAGAACGTGCATGCTAAGAGTAGGGGTTTCTCAACACTAATTCATAACTCCTGAAGTACTTTGTCAGATTGTCTTAGTGGGATTTTGTAACATACTGGCAATCAACTTTAAAATGAAATGCAATACATAAATATGGACTTGAATGATCCTTTTTGTAATAATTTATATTTACTTATAATTTACATTTGCCTATTATTTACACTTACTTATTAATTGGAAAAAGCTATTCAAACCGTATACAGGGTTTCCTCTCTAGTCATTCCCACCAATCATTGCATGCTTCTCCGCAGCCGATTTATTTACATACTAATTAAAAAAAAAACATAATACGAGGAGTTACTTACAGTTTCCAAAAACTTTATCTAAAACAAAAATTCCAGTATTCATAAAGCTTACATATTTTTATTAATTTTCTACATTTTTGTGTAACGCTATTGTTCGATTGGAATAAAGCAAAATCTTAAATATAGACCAAGATGTGGAATGTGTCCCTGTGATAACTATAGTTTCAATATCATGCATGAACATCTATTGGATATGTTTTGGATCTCTGGTTTGGGTGTGGGTGGATGGGTTGGGTAGGGGTGTGGGGGTGTTGTCGGAAGTGGGGGGAGTGTGTGTGGGGATGTTAAGGTGAGGCTGGGATCCCTCTGAAGCATAGAAGTCTTACGCATTAAAAACTGCAAAGAACGTTTGTGGACAGAGAAATTGTCTAGAACGGGTTGGATGGGCCAGTAAGTTGATATGGTGGTCATGTATCACCAACGCATCTGGAAAGACAGCTTTGTAGTTCATATTTTCATTTCTTAGACCGGACAAAGCATACATACAACCATACTGATCCCTCCAGTTGACTAGATCCTAATTTACATGTTAAGGACCGGTCAAGTAAACAGGGATATATTTTAGTGCCATGACCATAAAATGGGGGGTGTGCGAGGCCTGTGCCTGACGTCCCGCTTGCCAAAGTGAAGCGTTTCTCATAGCCTCTCCTTTCCAGGTGTAGTGATCGCCGCAGGAACACTGTCTCGCTCTGCTGGGCAGGAGGTTACTTGCATATGGCTTCTCCTACACTATTGTGTCCAGAGCAGCCCGGCGGTATAACTGGGTGGGCAGAATGGGCTCGTTAGCCTTGGCAGGTAACCAGTCTAAGAGAAGGGAAACTCTGACTCCAAACCCTGGCAAATGAAGCTCGTTAACCTTGGCAGGCAGTTCGTCCTGGAGAAGGAAACACTGATTCAAAACCTACCAAGTCCCATCCATTGGATGATTTTTTTTATTAACCCCGTAATAGGTTGACCAATGGGTCGGGGAACCATCCCAGGGCCACCTTACAATCAAACATTTCTGTTTATCAGATAATCTAGGGATAATAAATATAATCTACAGAGAAAGTAAAAAAGAAAACACACACACACGCATATACACATGCATATGGCACACAGTCTAGGTGACATGGCCTTTGTGATATTACAATATTTTGTTCCTGTTTACCATCAAGTCAGAGACAAGTTAAATGTTCATTGTTGAGGTCCATTTTTGAAGAAATTGGTCCTCTTTTTAATTTACCTTAGCAGTGTATTTTTCAATGTTCTTATGCATTGCAACTATTTGCTTAAAAGCAAAAATAGAAGGATTTTTCATATTGAATCTGCAAGTATAAATATAATATTTTGCCAAAATAAGCAGAAAATTACCCAAACTGTCCTAGTTGTTCACTTCCTAAAAATGTTTCTTTTTTGGACAGATGTACAATATTTGGCAAAAAGGTGCAAAAACTTCAATAAAACGGTACCAAAACTGTGAAGTAATACTGCAGTCACCCTCACGTCGTCAGAAGACACAAAGGATAAGTTATATGGGCAGCTGAACGAACAGATCAAAGGATGCCCCAAACACGAACCACTATTCCTCCTCAGCGACTTTAATGCCAGAGTAGGTGCGGACCATGAGTCATGGCCTACTTGCCTCGAATGTCATGGCACTGGAAAGACCAACGAAAACGGTCAGAGACTGCTGAAGCTAGGCACCTACCATGGCTTGTGCGTCACAAACATCCTTTTCAAGTATAAGCCACAACACAAAGTGTCATGGAAACACCCCAGGTCTCATCGCTGCCACAAACTCGACTTGGTCATCACCAGGCACTCTGCCCTTAAACGCGTCCTCTCCACCAGAACCTACCACAGTGCAGACTGCGACTCCGACCATGCCCTCGTGAGCAGCAGAGTGCGACTACAGCCACACACACTACACCGCTCAAAACCAAAAAGGACGCCATCGCATAAACACTGCGCAGATGTCGGTCCCCGCCAAGGTCGAGGAGTATGTGTCCGCTCTGTACAAGGCTCTCCAGGACCTGCATGAGCACAATGCTACAGCCAAGTGAAACGCCATGAAGGGTGTCATCTACAGTACAGCTATGTCCACATTTGGCAAGAAGAAACGACCCAGCCAGGACTGGTTCAACGCAGACCTATCAAGGATGGAACCACAAATTGAGAAGGAACGAAAAGTCTTCATAGCTTACAAAAAAATGCCCTAATGAACGGACGCTTGCTGCTCTCAGAAGTGCCCGAAGCAACACCTAACGCATCGCTAGACAGTGTGCGAACGAGTACTGGCAACAACTGTGTGAAGGGATCCAGCACAGTGCCGAGTCCGGAAACATCCAAGGTATGTACAGTGGCATCAAGAAGGCTCTAGGCCCTACAGTGAAAGGGGTCGTTCCCCTGAAATATCTGATGGGAGAGAAGATCACAGACCGTGGGCAACAGATGGCCAGATGGTTGGAGCACTACTCAGAGCTATACTCCCGAGAAACGTCAGTCACCGATGCAGTCAGCAGCAGCATAAAATATCTGCCCACCATGGAGGAGCTCGACAAAGTGCCAACCATTGAGGAGCTCACCAAAGCAATTGACTACCTCCCAAACGACAAAGCACCAGGTAGTGACAGCATCCCGCCCGAAGCTATCAAACGTGGTAAACCAACATTGCTTAAACCACTGCATGAGCTACTTTCCCTCTGATGGGAGGAAGGTGCAGTCCCCCAAGACATGCACGATGCCACAGTTGTGACCCTTTGCAAAAACAAGGGCGATCGCAGTGACTGTAATAATTACAGAGCGATCTCGCTCATGAGCATCGTTGGTAAAGTGTACGCCCGCATCATACACAATAGGCTTCAGTTGCTGGCGAACCGAGTGTACCCTGAATCCCAGCGCGGCTTCAGAGCAGGCCTGGTCGACGCCAGACATGACCTTCTCCGTACAACAACTCCAAGAGAAGAGCAGAGAGGAAGGTCAACCACTCTCCATGATGTTCATCGACCTCACCAAGGTCTTTGACTTGGTCAACAGGGCCTTTTTGATCTTCTCAGTAAGATCGGTTGCGCCCCAAAACTCCGCAGCATGATAATCTCTTTCCATGCAGATATGAAGGGATCAGTCCTGTTTGACGGATCCTCCTCAACCTCCTTCCCAATTAACAGCTGCGTGAAGCAGGGCTGCGTGCTGCCACCAACCCTTTTCGGGATCTTCTTCTCCCTGCTCCTGTCCTACGCCTTCGACACGTCCACCAATGACATATATCTACACACCTGGTCTGACCGGAGGCTGTTCAACCTGGCACCACTGCGCTCAAAGACCAAAGAGAGTTGTGCTCATCAGGGAGATGCTTTTTGCAGATGACGCAGCTCTTGTGAACCACTTATCCTCCAGAGACTGGGTGACCGTATTGCTGTTGCCTGCATGCAGTTTGGTCTCACCATCAGCTTGGAAAAAAACAAATGTTAGCGTGCAAGATACCACTATTGCCCCTTAGATCAAAATCAACGGTGTAACCCTGGAAGTAATCAACAACTTTACCTACCTGGGGTCAACCGTTAGCAACACTCTCTCACTTGATATGGAACTCGACAAAAGGCTTGGAAAGGCAAACACCATCATGGCACGACTAACGAAGAGGGTGTGGGAAAACAACGCGCTGACAGAGAACACCAAGGTCCAAGTCTACCAGGCCTGCGTTCTCAGCACCCTTCTATACGGAAGTGAGACCTGGAGCATCTACATGAGGCAAGAGAGCCCTTCTCAACTCCTTCCATATACGGTGCCTAAAACGCATCCTGAAAATCTGCCGGCAAGACCGTGTTCCACACAGGGAGATCCTGCAGCGTGCAGGTACCCCTAGCATGTACTCCCTGCTGCACAAACACCGCCTGCGATCCGACGCATGGAGGATGGAAGGCTGCCAAATGACATCTTATATGGACAGCTAGCCACTGGCATGAGAAGAGTCGGCCGCCCCTCACTCCGTTTCAAGGATGTATGCAAGAGGGATATGAAGGCAGGCGACAATTCACTCGATGGCTGGGAAGTGCTGTCCCAGGACCGAGGCACCTGGAGACTGACGGTAAACGAGGGCATATCAGTCGCTATTGCGAGAAGAGGCCAGTTGGCGGCGGAGAAACGTGAGAGAAAGAAGAATGCGGCAGCAACCACAGTAACTCAGAATTCCCAGCATGTCTGCACCAACTGCAATAGGGACTGTCACTCACGTATAGGCCTGCACAGCCACAGCAGACGATGCCAACACCCCAGAGACAGACAACACCCCAAGGGCGCTATATGCATGGTCTCTCGAGACTGAGTCGCCAATGATGATGACCATAATATTAAAAATTGAAATTAACCCTTTTTGTGATGAAGAAACTGCATCAATTTATCATATATATATATATATATATATATATATATATATATATATATATATATATATATATATATATAGCCGATTGTGTCCCATCTGTATGCTGTATCATTTGTCGCTTAGTCAACCTCTTATAAGCTCAAAGGTTCAAGTATAAAGGAACGTCTTTGTCAAAGATTGAAATTGCATTTATTTATATACGTTTGTCTTCCAAAGGTTGCATCTGTCATCAAGTTATTTCTTACTGCCAATGGTTCAATCTGTTATCAACTCACTCTCTACTGCCAAAGGTTGCATCTGTCATTAAGTTATACTCTACTGGCAAATGTTGAATTTGTCATCAAGTTATACTGTACATCCTGAAGACTGCATCTGTTATCAAGTTATACTGTACATCCTGAAGACTGCATCTGTAATCAAGTTATACTGTATATCCTAACGACTGTATCTGTCATCAAGTTATAATGTATATCATGAAGATTGCATCTGTCATCTAGTTATACTGCACATCCAGAAGGTGTATGCTTTTCTTTAAAGAAATCAAAAGCCCTCATAAAGCTGGTGTTTCTCATGTAAAATGATTCGTTTAGGGGACACCCTTAGACAAAAATTTCCAATAAATGAAATATGTGTGTAATAACAGACTCGAAAGTGAATATTAACATGCCAGCATAATACGATATATTTAGACACTTCATAACATTTTATATTGCTGCAACTACACTGACTAAACTTAGAGTATTATTTACCTTTACCTAGAGTATTATTTGCTTTCAGCTAACTAATATTTCAGTGCTGCATTCAATACTGAGTCGTATACATCATATCACATCCATTGTAATGTGTATAAGCATTGAAAAAATAGAATAAAGTAATCTATGTTCAATTATATACAAGAATGAAGAAATACTATTTGAAAGAAGATTATATTTTCCCAAGAACCGCTTCGATTCAAATCATACCTCAATATAAACTAGACATCAAACAATAACAATTTTAATTATTGTACTATAATTAAACATAAGTAATATAACTCTGACATTAGCTGCACCTTGGTAGTAGGTATCACGGAAAAATTCTTTTTCCATAGACCTTAATGCTGATGTTTGGGGAAATAAATATATTTTCTATCCTGCTTTAGCATGCACTCACAGACTTTTCTAGAAGGCAGTCTTAGATTGTCAATTTGACAAAGACAAAACCAGGTGTTCCATTGCATTTAAGAGAGATAACTATGCTGGAACTAGATAGGGGTAGGAGTTATCTAGTCACAACAGACAAAGTTTCAGACATGTATACCACATTTTGTTTAAAAAATCATAAAAATAATAAATATCAGCTCGATAGGAATTAACATAATCTCACATGTTGCCGGGAGGATCAACTTTCTTTTAAGCCTAACAGAAAGCACAATTCTTACATAATGCACCAATCACAGCTAGTTTTGTTGTTTATTTCCAAATACAATGTTCCTACACCTTAAGCTCCGCCCACCTGGACTTATGCAATTAGACCAGTAAGAATAGGTGGTTATCTTCCTACGCATGGAGCCGATACCGGATATCGAATGACAAACAATATATATATAAAGCTATGATATCCGTGCAATTTCAGCAGGTCCACCTCGCAAAGGAAAGACCATTTCGTGCTGAAAATAAAAAGGTAAGGCCGTGTCTTTATTTTCTGCTTTTATAGAACCACAATTCATGCAACATGTAAATGAAGTCAAATTTTTGCCATGATGATGGTTAATGAATATAGCTGTTAGGAACTTATTCGATGAGACAGAAGACGTGATAGGTAATGATGTTTTATGTTAATGAATTTACAAATCCTTTCAAAGTAATGCAATGATAATAGGAAGCAATTGTCTATTATCTTTAACTCAAAGCTCTTCAGAGGTCATCCAGCTATGTACCTCTCGTGTATTTATCTCTCACGCAGGGAACAAGTGTCAGTTTTAGCATATATCTTTCTGTGACTAAGAAAAACTATTCGTCCGTATTACTGATAATTAATAATGCTAAACTACATATGCACCTTTGACCTCACCATTTCCTAATAAATTACGTAAATAAAGTGAGCTTAAAACGAAAAAGTTAATTTTCTGAGAATTAACATGCAGCATTAGATCTGATAATATATAGCGTAGTAACCATTGCGTATCCATGTGCATCTCGGGTCTCTATATAGGTTCATGATTTTGCTATGTTATGACACTAAAGTAACCACGAAATGTACCATATGATGACAATGTCCGTTTTAGAAACATTTTACGAATAATGTTCTCATTTATTTTTGAGAGAACGCTTTTAATAAAAGTATCAACGAGGACCCAAGATGAACATAGTACTGTTTTTTTTATAAGGGAGGAGAAGAGGTGAAATTCAGTGTGCATAATACATATTAAGAACTCATTTGACAGTAAATATGTTATTACTGATAATGTGCGATTCCTGGTATGACATGGGCCTTAGTACAATTTGTTCTTCGCACAGTATTTCTCTCAAAGATGAATCGTCGGTTTTAGTTTAATTATTGCGTACCCACCGTGTGTGACATCATTGGTGGGGAAAAAAAACGAAAATTATTTATCGCAGTCTTTAATTACTGTGACTAAGGTCGGCTGTCTACTGGCAGAAAATCGTTATTCCAATCGACTCTTTAAAACATGATACCTATTGCTTCTGAGTTTTACTGACAAGGATAAATATCCAAGATCAAGAAAGACATGGATCCCGCTAAACTTACATTTAGCGGACACTTGGCCTGTCCTGATACCAATATTGGTGCCAGTACAATTTTGTTCGAACTGTTATAAATGTCAGGTAATGTATTGTAGCTAGACAAGCACCATGACATGGATAACCTGAATGGGATAAACCCTAATCTTTATATCCTTCTTTACACAGTTTTTACGCCAGATTGACATCTGTCTATAGTTTATTAACCAGATAACTTTATACTCTTCATAAAAATTAGTACTACTACTATTTCTTCATTTGATGAGGGC